>SJYT01009120.1:187203-317426 GCA_006410635.1 Cephalophus harveyi
CTGAACTGAACTGAACCTGGCTGTCATAGTCCATTCACAGTGTGTACTTAAATCATCACACTGTACACTTTAAATATGTACAATTGTATTTGTCAATTATACCTCAATAAAAATAAAGTTGGTGATTAGGTATTGTTAAATATATATACCACAAACCAAAAGATCTTCACTTAGGAATTTGGAGAATTTGTGCTTTTAGTTGAAGGAACTGTAAAACTACTAGATAATGTCACAGATGTTATAGAATGATATCAGGCTTAGTATTAGTATCATTACCAATTTATTTCTTCAGGACTTGAATTCTGCTTTCTATCTACATAATATGAAATGTACCTATATTTTACTGTCTGTAAATATTAATTTGGTCATAAATATTTTTCAGCAGTTTTTTAATGAGCAAAAAATAAATAGCTATTTCTCCAATAAAAACATATAAATGGCCAACAACACATGAAAAGATTTACATCATTAATCATTAGAAAACTGCAAACCAAAACCACAATGAGATAGCCCCTCACAACCATTAGGATGCTAGTATTAAAAAAAAAAAACAGAAAACAACATGTTAACAAGAATGTGGAGAAACTGGAACACTCATGCACTGTTGAGAATATAAAATGGTGCAGCTGCGATGGTAAGCAGTATGGAATTTCCTGAAATTTTTTAAAAAATAGGATTACTATATGATCCAGCAATTCCACTTCTGGTTGTACATCCAAAAAAACTGAAAGCAGGCTCTCAAAGAGATATTTGTACACTCATGTTCATAGCAGCATAAATCACAGTTGCCAAAGGAGGAAGCACCCAAGTGTCCTGGTGGATGAATGGATAACAAAGTGTGGTCTACACATAGAGTGGAATATCATTCAGCCTTAAACAGGAAGAAATTCTGACACATGTTCCAGCATGTGTGGATGGATGAACCTTGAGGGCACTATGCTAAAAGTAAAATAGTAAAATAGTCACAAAAGAAGACAAATATTACTGTATAATTCCACTTATATGAGGTATTTAGAGTGGTCGAAATCATGGGGACAGAAAGTAACCTTGGTGGTTAACCAGGGACTGAAGGGAAGAGGAAATGGGGAGTTGTGTAATGGGTGTGAAATTTCAGTTTTGCGAGATGAAAAGGTTCTAGACATTGGTTGCACAGCAACATGAACATAGAGCTACTGAACTGTGCACTTAAAAATGGTTAAGATGGTAAATTTTATGTTATGTGTATTTTGTCACAACTAAAATTTTAAAAAGAAAGAAGATGAAGGAATGATGCCAAGAAAATTATGTCAACATGTTATTGCAAAATACTCATCTCTAGACAGGAAAAAAAAATTGTTCTAAGTAACTCCAAGTGCAAAATAAGAAACAAGTAACTTCAAAAGATCAGTTACAACAATATCAGATCAAACAAAGAAGCTAGATAAAAGTCAGGCAATTAATAACTAGAAGCCAAAGTGTGTCCTATGATTGCATAACGGCTCACTTTTCCCACTGCCTAGAAATTGTCAGTCCTGTGTTTAGAACCAATGAAGGAAAGGGGATATAAGGGAGCACTTTGGACTGATGCTATTAGTAGGTGCATCATAGCATTTCGGATGGCACACAGGCAAATTACAGAATTAAAATGTCTCTACTGCAGGTCGATGAATCTACAGATGTTAGTGATTGTGTTCAGTAAGGTAGCTCAGAAGGTAAAGAATCTGCCTACAATGCCGAAGACCTGAGTTCAATCCCTGGGTTAGGAAGATCCCCTAAAGAAGGAAATGGCAACCCACTCCAGTATTCTTGCCTAAAGAATTCCTTGGACAGAGGAGCCTGGGGTCTACAGTCCATGGGGTCACACAGAGTCAGACACAACTGAAGTGACTTAGCACAATTGCATTGGTAGGAATCCCTGAAGAAAAAGTCTTGGAAGAACCATACAGGTTTTGCTGAGAAGTACGAAAGCAAACCACAGGTGATGAAACAGTCAAAGTGATAAATGAAAGCACTGAAACAAACACTCTCAAAACCCTGCAGAGATGTGGGCATTGATGGTATAGCTGCAATGCCAGGAACGAGCAAGTGATATACATCAAGCATTTATTCTGAAAACCAGGAGACACAGTAACACCTTATTTTACTCACAGAAAAGCCCCTCAGATAAGCAAGTTTACCTATAGATCTGAATTTATATTGAATGATACTGTAAAAGTGGTAAATCTAATGAAATTCAAGCTATGCCATCCCATCTGTTTTTAAGTTTTTCTACATAAATGGTATCATAATATCCATTTCTGATGTTTTATATTGAAGTCCTTTGGTTGGCCAGGGAAAGAATTGCATCAGGAATTTATGGACAAAATGAAGAATTAAAAATTAATTTATGAATCATTCTCACTATGCAGATATACTAAAAAATAGGTCTAAATGGTTGGAATCAAGATTGCTGGGAGAAATATCAATAATCTCAGATATGCAGATGACACCACCCTTATGGCAGAAAGTGAAGAGGAACTAAAGAGCCTCTTGATGAAAGTGAAAGAGGAGAGTGAAAAAGTTGGCTTAAAGCTCAACATTCAGAAAATGAAGATCATGGCATCTGGTCCCATCACTTCATGGGAAATAGATGGGGAAACAGTGGAAACAGTGGCTGATTTATTTCTGGGGGGGGTCCAAAATCACTGCAGATGGTGACTGCAGCCATGAAATTAAAAGACACTTGCTCCTTGGAAGGAAAGTTATGACCAATCTAGACAGCATATTAAAAAGCAGAGACATTATTTTGCCAACAAAGGTCCATCTAGTCAAGGCTGTGGTTTTTCCAGTGGTCATGTATGAATGTGAGAGTTGGACTATAAAGAAAGCTGAGTGCAGAAGAATTGGTGCTTTTGAACTATGGTGTTGGAGAAGACTCTTGAGAGTCCCTTGGACTGTATGGAGATCCAACCAGTCCATCCTAAAGGAGATGAGTCCTGGATTGTCACTGGAAGGACTGATGTTGAAGCTGAAACTCCAATACTTTGGCCACCTGATACGAAGAGCTGACTCATATGAAAAGACCCGATGCTGGGAAAGATTGAGGGCAGGAGGAGAAGGGGACAACAGAGGATGAGGTGGTTGGATGGCATCACTGACTCAATGGATATGAATTTGGGTAAACTCCAGGAGCTGGTGATGGACAGGGAGGCCTGGCGTTCTGCAGTCCATGGGGTCACAGTTAGACGTGGCTGAGCGACTGAACTGAACTGAGCTGAACTGAACTAATAATTTTTGAGCATCTGATAGAAATTAATTAGAAAAATTACCAAAACTGCAATTTGCATGAAAACATAAATGTGCATGGACAAAATTTATGAATTCAAAGCAAAATTTACCTTTGGATAAATGAGGTTAATGTGATTTACTGGTGACAGTAATCAAGACTAATACATGAACCTTAAAAATGATTAAAAACCAATAGCAGAACATTTGTGTAGGCTTGAGGAAAATCTTCATTATTGTTTAGAAATACTAATATCAAATATGATTGCATTCTAAATCCATTCACATTATCATAAGATATTAAATTTGTCAGTGACAGAAAAGAAAAGAGGCTGGATTTAAATAAAGAAGCATCTTACCCTTGAAATACAACCAAGCCTCTTGATGAAAGTGAAAGAGGAGAGTGAAAAAGTTGGCTTAAAGCTCAACATTCAGAAAATGAAGATCATGGCATCTGGTCCCATCACTTCATGGGAAATAGATGGGGAAACAGTGGAAACAGTGGCTGATTTATTTCTGGGGGGGGTCCAAAATCACTGCAGATGGTGACTGCAGCCATGAAATTAAAAGACACTTGCTCCTTGGAAGGAAAGTTATGACCAATCTAGACAGCATATTAAAAAGCAGAGACATTATTTTGCCAACAAAGGTCCATCTAGTCAAGGCTGTGGTTTTTCCAGTGGTCATGTATGAATGTGAGAGTTGGACTATAAAGAAAGCTGAGTGCAGAAGAATTGGTGCTTTTGAACTATGGTGTTGGAGAAGACTCTTGAGAGTCCCTTGGACTGTATGGAGATCCAACCAGTCCATCCTAAAGGAGATGAGTCCTGGATTGTCACTGGAAGGACTGATGTTGAAGCTGAAACTCCAATACTTTGGCCACCTGATACGAAGAGCTGACTCATATGAAAAGACCCGATGCTGGGAAAGATTGAGGGCAGGAGGAGAAGGGGACAACAGAGGATGAGGTGGTTGGATGGCATCACTGACTCAATGGATATGAATTTGGGTAAACTCCAGGAGCTGGTGATGGACAGGGAGGCCTGGCGTTCTGCAGTCCATGCGGTCACAGTTAGACGTGGCTGAGCGACTGAACTGAACTGAGCTGAACTGAACTAATAATTTTTGAGCATCTGATAGAAATTAATTAGAAAAATTACCAAAACTGCAATTTGCATGAAAACATAAATGTGCATGGACAAAATTTATGAATTCAAAGCAAAATTTACCTTTGGATAAATGAGGTTAATGTGATTTACTGGTGACAGTAATCAAGACTAATACATGAACCTTAAAAATGATTAAAAACCAATAGCAGAACATTTGTGTAGGCTTGAGGAAAATCTTCATTATTGTTTAGAAATACTAATATCAAATATGATTGCATTCTAAATCCATTCACATTATCATAAGATATTAAATTTGTCAGTGACAGAAAAGAAAAGAGGCTGGATTTAAATAAAGAAGCATCTTACCCTTGAAATACAACCCAAAGAGATCAAATTATATGAATTCTGGCTAGCGGTGAGGGGGAAGTTTCTGCCAGCTGAGGAATAAAAGACATTATTCTGCCATTTGCTACAACATATGTGTTCCAATGCTAACTATTAAAATCTTGATTAAGATTTATGTGCAGCCATTTCAAATATAAAACCTAAATTAAAAAGTAAGTTTGTGAAAGCAAGCT
This sequence comes from Cephalophus harveyi, assembly GCA_006410635.1. NCBI lineage: Eukaryota > Metazoa > Chordata > Mammalia > Artiodactyla > Bovidae > Cephalophus > Cephalophus harveyi. The sequence continues at coordinate 192,134 of SJYT01009120.1, forward strand.
CAAGTTTCTCATTAGATATTATTTTCAAAAGTAAGACTTTGTATTTCATTTTCTAATCACAAGTATACAATATAAAGGAAAATGTAATATGTGTAAATGTGAATCTCCTCCTGTTTACTCCAGTGAGCTACGGAAACAGAATATCATCATTTTTTAAGTGCGCAATCATGTAAAAACTGCTGAGAAGCAGTGCTTTAATACATTATATGCACTGTTTATATTCCAAAGGGTACTACGGTCTGCAGCTTTCCCCAAACTGACTCAATCTTGGAACATTTCTTGCATGTAACTGGTTAATGGCTTATGGATCACTAGTGTTTTGCGGGACACAGCTTGGAGAAGGTGAGGTAATCTAAACAACTCACCACACAGATGAAGAAACTGGTGTTGAGAGAGGGGAGGTGAATTGACCAAGGTCGTATCAATGCTTTCATATCTTTGCATTGCCCCGTGGGTTCAGAGTTGAATACATTCTTGAATGATCTATAGACATCTATCAGAATCTGCTGATATTAACTTGAAAGCAGGGCAAGCAATAGAGGTTTTCCAGAAAGAATCTCTCAAGGTTCAAGTGGAAGTTACTTTGTGAAGGGTCTTTTCTATTTTGCATTTCTGCTTTTAAATTATTTGCTCTTTTAAATGGGTTCCCCAAAGAGGCAGTCAAAGCAGAGTCGGGATAAACCCATAAACATTTTTTAAAATATTTATTTTTATTTATTTGGCTGCACCGGGTTAGTTGCTGAGTGCTGGTTGTAGCACTCAGATCTTTAGTTGCAGCATGTGGGATCTAGTTCCCTGACCAGGAATCAAACTTGGGCCCCCTGCATTGGGAGCACAGAATCCTAACCACTGGAACTGCCAGGCAAGTCCCCATATCATAGAACCAATTCTTTATTTCATTTATTTATTTTTTAACAATGACCTGTCATCATTTTAACATCAGCTCCCTAGGAACTAGAGTTGCATTTATCCTGCATTCTCCTCTTTTCTAATGCTTGTCCTCATTTTCTATTATCATGTCATTCCTAGGACTGATTTGTATTACTTGTTTTTTCAATCATTCGGCTAATTTGGCTAATCAGAAACCATATTTTTCAAAGATTTTACTGTTTTAATCATCCAGCAGTTGGAAACATGGATAGCCATTGCAGAGTTCTTGCACCCTGAGATTCCACAAACTCGAGGTGTGAGGTGGGGAACAGGGGCCAGAGTTTTTCAGCTTCAAATCTCTAACCCTCAGCTTTAACTCTTTTTCTTAGACTTCCTACAAGAGTTAAAAGAGAGCCATATAGTCTGTATATTGACCCTCGTTCACATGTTGAGTGTTAAAGCTACCCTGGAGACGGACATTTATTGGGGCTGCTCCCCATGAGGGGTGAAGCAGGACTGAGCCGAGGGAGGGGTCAGGCTGTGACAAAGACACAATGAAAGCCTCAGCCATTCCCACCTGGAGCTCTGGAGCTAGGGCAGCCCTTCAGGGTTGTCTGCAGATGGGCAAGGGTCCCAGGTCGTTGTTCCCCTCACTCATCCAGTCATTGGATGCCCACTAGCCCCGGGAAGGGGTATGAGCTTGGGTGAGGCAGCTGTCTTCTGTTGAGGGCAGTTCCTAGTCCTCGGCTGTCAACTGGCAGCAGTGGGGAGAATAAATCCTTCATCTGAGAGGAGGAGTCCAGAAGCACAGCTCAGCATCCACCACCCTGGAGTTGCTCTTGACCTGAGGCCAACAACGCATCTCCTGGTCAAGTAAATACTCGCCAGCAAAGCTGTGGGCCCCATGCTGTAGCTGGAGCAACATTCTCCAGACCTGCCAACCCCCCAAGTGAAGGCCAGTGCCACCACCTGGAACCAGCTAATACAGCTCAGTGCAAATTCCAGAGACCCGGAAATACAGGATGCTTTGCACATACAGCCATAGTAATGGGCACCAACTACTGAGTCACTCCCCTTGTTCCCTGCCATATGGTACTTTTAGGGTTGTCTCACCTATGCTTGGGAGTCAGCCCCAGCCCTTTTTTCTGAGAAGAGCCATAATCACCAGGCACAGTCATAGTCTCCCGTGAGTAATGCCCTCACTGCTTAGAGCCATGCTATATTTTGTGGAGTATGATTGCTTTTCAGTGTTGTTTTGGGTTGGTTTCTGCCATACAACAACGTGAATCAGCCATAATTATACATATATCCCCTCCCTCTTGAACCTTCCTCCAACCCACCCCATCTCACCCCTCTAGGTCGTTGCAGTGCACCAAGCTGAGTTCCCTCTGCTACACAGCAGCTTCCCACCATCTATTTTACACATGATCGTGTATACATAGCAATGCTGCTCCCCCAGTTTGTCCTACCCTCCCCTTCCCCCAGTGTCCACATGTCCGTGTCTCTCTTCTTGCCCTGAAAATAGGTTCATCTGCACCATTTTTCCAGATTCCACATATAAGCATTGCCCTGTTGCTTAGTCGCTCAGTCGTGTCTGACTCTTTTGCAGCCTTATGGAGTGTAGCCCACTAGGCTCCTCCGTCCATGGGATTCTCCAGGCAAGAATACTGGAATGGGTTGCCATTTCCTTCTCCAGGGGATCTTCCCAACCCAAGGATCAAACCTGGGTATCCCACATTGCAGGCAGACTTTTTACCATCTGAGCCACCAGGGAAGCAATATATGCGTTAATACATGAAATTTGCTTTTCCCTTTCTAACTTATTTCACTCTGTATGACAGACTCTGCTACTACTGCTAAGTCACTTCAGTCGTGTCCGACTCTGTGCGACCCAATAGATGGCAGCCCACCAGGCTCCCCCATCCCTGGGATTCTCCAGGCAAGAGTTGCCATTTCCTTCTCCAATGCATGAAAGTGAAAAGTGAAAGTGAAGTCGCTCAGTTGTGTCCGACCCTCCGCGATTCCATGGACTGCAGCCTACCAGGCTCCTCCGTCCATGGGATTTTCCAGGCAGGAGAACTGGAGTGGGGTGCCATTGAGACTCTCGGTCTATTCATACCTCTACAAATGACCCAATTTCATCCCTTCTTATGACTGAGTTATATTCCACTACTCATTCAAAGAGCTGACTCATTGACAAAGACCCTGACGCTGGGAAAGATTGAGGGCCGGAAGAGAAGGGACAAAAGAAGATGAGAGGGTTGGATGGCATCATCGACTCAATAGACATGAGTTTGAACAAACTCCCAGAGATAGTGAAGGACAGGGAAGCCTGACGTGCTGCAGTCCATGGGGTTGCAAAAAATCAGAAGACACGACTGAGCAACTGAACAACAAATATTCCATTGTATACATGAACCGTATATGTCTATATATATATATCTTCTGTACTTTGTGCAGTACAGAAACAGCTTGTCTCTTTTCTCAGTCCCCTTTCCTCACTTTCTAATCAGTATACCTATGTGTTCCCTGGTCTCTCACTGCCCATGGGCCTCCTCCATCTAAAGACCATGACTGACATCAACAAGAACCTGCCCAGCCCTGTGATCCCTGTTCCCAACACGGCATGACTTCTGTGACTGTCCTTAGCTGCCTGTCCTCTTGTCAGAGTTCAACCCTGACTCTGTCCCTGGCTGACTTTGGCCCAGCCACTTCTCTTCTCTGGACCCAGCAGCTTACTTATCTCCAAAAGCTCAGAGCTAAGCATGATGATTCATCAGCTTCCTCCAGCCCTAATAGGACATCGCTGGGGAGAACAAAGCACAGAGGCGCGAGCGTCAGACACCAGCGTAGTCCTGACTTCACAAACTCCCACCACGCAGCCTTTAGCAGCTTCTTTAAGCCACCGCTTTTGCATCTTCCAAGAGCAGATGAGGGTTCTAGCCTAATAAGGATAATAATGTCCTGACTTCATCTCCTCCCTGTCCTTCAATGTAGCGTTTTCTAAGACTCCTTTACTCAGCTCATCTGACTGTGGTTTTTCTCCTGTAATTAAGTCCCTGTAACACTGAATTTCTCTCTTTCTGTGTATACAAATGATATATACCTTGCATTCAAAGCATTGTTATGCAGTGAAGACAATGCCCCCTTGTACACTCTGCTAGCTTAACACAGGGTCTTATACACAGTAGGTCTACAAAGGATATCCATTGATTTGATCACAGAAAAGAAACAAAGGCTCAAGTGTACCCCTCATCTCTGAAGTCCTGACATCAATGACACATCAAAGGAGGGGTGCCCCTAGGTTGCACAGAATCGGGGGTATCGTAGGAGATTTGTGGAATGTAACTTGGGAAGCCAGAATTTACACCTGAGGGTTGGTATAAATCTAAGGAGAATAACCCAGTTCAGGCCCCTGGCTACCACACTGTGCAATAATCCCAGGTGGCCCTTCAGTGGGGTCTCAAGGGCACCCATCACCGTTGTTTATGTGTCACCGTGTTTCCCCCCTCCCCTCGACTTTGTGGGGAGAGTCCAGGAGGACCCCAGGGGCAGGTCAGGCTCCATCTGCCCACACTTAGAATTTGGCTTTACAAGCCCAAAGCACACAGCTCAGTCCTATGCACAATTTCACACACACACACCCTTGTTGTCCTGTGGCAAGTGAGGAGAAAATGAGAGTAATAAAATCATCTGTCTTTTTTATACCCAGGCCATCACTTGCAGAGTCAACTCTAATTATTTGAACCACCACAAAACCCTCTTCAACAAAAGAGCATACCAATTAATTTTCCCTTATCTGAGATGAGGTCATAATGCATTCCTCCAGGAAGGACAAGCTCTGGATATTGGAAAAGAAAAGAGACTTTAAGACTCCATTGTCAGCTCTAATCCTCCTTCTCAGACAACGCTGGTTTTCTTGTGCCTCAAATAGGTATTTACTTGGAGCTTGAAGTTATATGAGCCTAGTGGCCTCAGGCAGAATTACAAAGGTGGTAATTATTCGACTCCTCTTCAGCCTAATTTACCACTCCTTGCAGTATCTTGCAGGCAGGCAGGCAGAGAATGCAAATGATATGATTGCTTTCATTAAATCATTTTTTTATGACTGTATAATTTCAGTAATTAAAACCTTTACTAATCTATTCTACGAAACAGGCAGAATGTTACACTAATGTATGGCCCTTATTAATTTTTGAAAAACAGGGGTGAAATTTGAATAGCCTGCTTCCGCATACTTAAGAGCTCTGAAAAGAAAAAAAAAAAAAAAAAAGCTGGATACAATTTTGATTAATGTAAACTAATTAGCATTCATTGTTTTTTATTCCCTCTTCCCTATCTGAAAAGTCACCATGGAGGGTATCTGCATTGCCTGTTGCATATTTCAAATCCTATTTTATTCCTAGTGTACCTTTGGGTTTGTTACCAATAGCGAGAATCTGCCGATCTTTAATCATCGCAATTAGAGGGTGAGAAATCTAAGACATCACCCCGACCCCCTTGGTGAGTCCTCCAGTGCAATGCACTGGCCATGTCTGTCTGTCTCAGAGAGTTCTAGGAGCTCTTGTTTTCCCCAAGCAAGACCTCACTGCATGTCCTGAGGAATGTTGGCTGCACTTGATTATTTTTGAAGATTAATTTTCATTGGAGTGTAGTTGATTTACAATGTTGTGTTAGTTTCTGCCGTACAGTAAAGTAGCTCAGTAATACATATACATACATCCACTCTTTTTCAGATAAATGGTACGAATGAACTTATTTACAAAACAGAAATAGAGTCACAGATATCAAAGACAGACTTACAATTACCAGGGGGATGGGGGGGGGGGGAGGAGGGATGATAAATTGGGAATTTGGAATTGAGATACACACTACTATATATGAAATAGATAACTAATGAGGACCTACTGTATAGCGGCGAGAACTCTATACAATACTCTGCACTCGATCCTTCACTGTGTCTGTGGGCACGAGGTCATGGGCATCCACGGGCACACACAGGCACGCACCCACTCAACCAAACACGGAGCTTCTACTTGGGTGCTGTTCCCGAAAGATCGGTAAGAAGTAGAATCTGGAATATAGATGGTTTCAATTAGAACTGGAAGCAAGTCTCCTGAGCTGCGTTCATCTTCCACATAACCAGAGAGGTCAAGTGTTCATGCTTTATTGTAATAGTTTCCAAAAGCACATTGGGATGTACAGGGGCTGAATTCAATTTAAGTCTTAGTTTAACAAATAGCTCCTCTGTCTACAAGTCAAGTACCAAAGTCCCTTATTAAAAGAATAACTTCCAGTATGAAGCTAAAACCCCATCACAAGAAACCCCAAAGGGGATCATCTTTTATTTCTGTCCAGACCCAAGGCTCGAACTCACATCTCTTGCAGGCGGATTGTTTATCACTGAGTCACTATGGAAGCCCCTGGACTATCTGGGGATAAGCAATATGGGGGCTTCCTATGTGGGTCAGTGGTGAAAAGATCCGTCTGCCAACGCAGGAGACACAGGTTCAGTCCCTGGGTTTGGAGGATCCTCTGGAGGAGGAAATGGCAACCTACTCTAGTATTCTTGCCTGGGAAATCCCATGGATAGAGGAGCCTGGCATGCTACCGTCCATAGGGTCGCAGAGTCAAACGTGACTTAGCAACTAAAGAACAATTTTTACCTGCTCCTGAAGACTTCTCCCTTGTGGAGGTGTGAACTCCTGGCAGCAACCTCTCTCACTAACTGACTTCACCATGGGCAGGAAATGTGCCTTTAGAGGTTTTAAAAAGAATCAACTGGGCGTACTGGCCTTGATTCAGCTTCTTCCTTTTTCCTGCTGGGACCTGGGCTTCTCACTGATACTGGCACCAGTCCTGGCCTTTTAGGAAGGAGACCTGGGTTACCCAGCACTTCTATAACTGGGCCAATTTATCTAATTTGAAGATTCAGTTAACAGGCCCGTTTGCTCTTACTCCAAGCTGCATTTTTCAACCAATCAATACTAACTGTGATGTTTTGGCCTCCATCTGCCTTACTGTTTGTCCTCTTTTTCAGCTAGTTCAGAACTTGAGTGCAAAAAAAATTGTTATTTATTGGAGGGCAGGGCCCCCTCTAAGATTCCTGACTGCTAATTCAGTTAATGTTTGTTGGACAGATGAATAAATGAAGGTATAAATTCCAGATTCTAGTTTGCTTCTCAAAACATTATTTTTCAGATAAGAAAGACTGCAATGTAGCAGTCCAGTGAGTCCTATTAAAGGGTCCAATGAGTCCTTATTGTGTTCAGGTCCAGTGAGTCCTATTAAAGGATTCATAGAGCATCAATCAAATGCACTCTTATGTGCAACATAGGATCACCCAAAGGGGGAAAATGATACTGAAAACACAGTAGTTGCTCCCAAATTCCCTTCCCGATTTCAACTCAAAGACTTGGAGACTCCAGCTCTTCATCCACTGTTCCTAGGATCCCAGCTGGGAGCATATAATATGCCTCACATCTGACCTTTTCGGCCAGAAATTTGCTTTGTGAATTAAGAAATGGGTGAACTGACCCCAGGGACCACCTCAGTTTGCCCTAGACTATCTGTCTTCTCTGGCCCTACATTGCTAGAGATGCCTGGCCCTTGGGCCTACTGATATGCTATCCTGAATGGTGTCCCTTACTGCCCAGTGACACACTCATGCCCACCACTAGCCTCCTATATACTGAGCTCTCTCCCTAAGTCAGATGGCCCCATGAGAGCAGCAGTGTTTCCTGGTAGGACCATCACACCCTCTGATTATCAGACCAGCTGCCTCCTGGTCATCATTAAACAGTGGAGAGGGCAGTCAGTTTCAGCCTCTGCTTGTTCCCTAACCTCTGCTCAGCTCTACTACCCAAGCAGGAGCTTGTCTGATCAGGGCACGGAGCCCACTGGCCACTCACCCTCATTTGCAGTGGCTCCAGCAATAGCCCTGTTCCCCCAGACTCCAGCCCTAAGCCCTGAGTGCTTCGTGAGTCAGAGCCTCCCACTCCCTGCTCCCTGGGTGAGCCTCATCTAGGGATAAAGAGTACTCTAGGTAAGCAACAAGTAGCTTATGCCAACACTTATCCACTGGGAGTAGTATAGTAGTGTTTGTCACTCGGTTGTATCTGACTCTTTGCGATCCCACAGACTGTAGCCCACCAGGCTCCTCTGTCCATGGGATTCTCCAGGCAAGAATACTGGAGTGGGTTGCCATTCCCTTCTCCAGTCTTCCCGACACAGGGATAGAACCCGCGTCTCCTGCATTGCAGGCAGATTCTTTACTGTTTGAGCTACAGGGAAGCCTTCCACTGGGAGTGACAGCCTTGAATGATGCGTTGAGATTATTTCTCAGCTTAGCAGGAAAGAATAATGTGATGGATTAATGATGTCCACCATAAGAGCAGGAGTAGGGAGAGATGGTCTCTATACTATTTGCTACCCATTTGACAGAGCTTCTGCCTCAGTTTCCCTAAGCTGCTCTGATTCTCTGCTGATTCTAAAATCTGACCTGATCTCTAAGCCCACCTCATTGGAGCCCCAGATCCCTCCCATCTCTTGGGGAAATAACTCATTTTCCTATTTCCTTTTCCCTCAGCTTGGGTCCTGCCCTCAGCAGACTGATCACTTGGGAATATTCCACAGTCCTTGTCCACCTACCTTCAAGTATTTTGGTTTGCTCAGTTCTTCCTGCCACCATCTCCCACCTGCAAAACTGGGCACTGGTTCAAAACCATGAGAAAACACTTCATAGCCACGAGGAGGGCTGGAATCAAAAAGTCAGATAATAGCAAGTGTGGGTGAGGATAGGGAGAAATCTGAATCCTCTTAACACTGCTGCTGGGAATGCAGGATGGCGCAGCCACTTTGGAAAGCACTCTGTAAATTTCTTCAACGAACATAGGTTACCATTTGATTGAGCAATACTCCTACATATATTCTCAGGTGAAATTAAACATATGTCACATTAAAACCTGTACACAAATGTTTATAGCAGTACTATTCATAATGGGCAAAAAGTAGAATCAACCCAAATGAGAACTGATGAATGGATAAACAAAATGTGGTATATTCATATGATGGAATATTATTCATCCATAAATAGGAGTGAAGTACTGATACTTATCACAAACATGGTTCTTCCATGTTTCAGCCTTGAAAACATGGTCTCAGTGAAAGAAGCCAGAGCCAAAAGACCACATATATTATGATTCTATTTGCCTGAAAGTCCATAACAGAGAAATCTATAGAGATAGGAAGCAGATTAGCATTTGCCTGGTGCTGGAAAGCGGATGAGGGGATGAGAGGTGATAGTTAAATGGTACAAGCCTTCTTTCTGAGGTGATGAAAAAGTTCTAAAATTTTCTAAAAATGTTCTAAAATCTTGGTGATATTTGCACAATTCTGGGAATATACTAAAAACCATTGAACTTCACACTTTAAATAGGGAACATATATGGTATGTGAGGGGTTTCCCAGGTAGTACAGTGGTAAAGAATCCACCTGCCAATGCAGGAGACACAAGAGATGTGGGTTTGATTCCTGGGTCAGGAAGATCCCCTGCAAAAGGAAATGGCAACCCACTCCAGTATCCTTGCCTGAAAAATTCCATGAACAGAGGAGCCTGGTGGGCTACAGTCCATGGGGGTCACAGAGTCGGACAAGACTGAGCAACTGAACACACACGTGGTATGCAAGTGATATCTCAATAAAGCTGTTTAAAACAATACAAAACAGGTCCTGGTGCCAACACCCGCCTGAGTCAGGTCTGGGGTCCTTGTGGGTCCATCTGGCCTGGGCTGGGCTGCATCTCCACTTCGTGCCCTGGGGGCTTCTGAGCCAGCACCGCCCAGCTCCAGCCAGGGCTCACAGTGACCTTGAAGCCTGATCACGTGACCCAGGAAGCAAGTCTGAGGTGGGCGTGACTGAGAACCTCGTGCAGAGGGTATCTCATCCCCCTTCTCCTGGAACGTCTCTGACCACTGCCACCCGCGAACAGCTTGGCCGAGTCCCTGGCTCCACTCCTCTGTGCCAGCTGCCTCTCGAGTGCCCTGCCCTGGTCTTGGCCCTGGTCTGATGCTGATCACCCTGAGGGGTCTCCATGTCCTCGGGATTGCTCAGCCACTTGGTTCCCCACAGTCCCTCCTCCTCCCAGCCCTCCAGAGGGACCACGCCAAGGACAGCCACTTCAGTTAAGGCTACCAGGACTCAAAGTCTTAACTGCCTTCTTGAGCAACAAAGAGGTGGCAGGGTGGTGGTGGGTGGGGGGGTTCATTCCAATGATTTAGAGCCCGGTTTGTCAACCTTTTTTATCACCGTCTCTCAGGAACTGTTTCAGAGACCTTTGTGTGGCGTTCAGTTCCCCTGACCTCATTCAATCTTAATACTGCTGATATATTCTGTATCTATTTATGTACTATGACGCTTGGAGGGCTTGGAGGGCCACAAGCCATTGTAATATCAAAGGCTTTTTTGCCTCCTCAGGGGCAATATAACCCCTGTTAGAAATGCAGAATATTCTAGTTTTCGCTAGATACATAACTTCAAAAGGTAAATGCGCCTCAGTGTTCTTTCAGCATTATTGACTATAACCAAGATATGGAAGCAACCTAAATACCCACTGACAGATAAATGGATAAAGATGACGTGGTTAAAAAAAAAAGATATGGTGCATATATACAATGGAATATTACTCAGCCATAAAAAGAATGAAATAATACCATTTGCAGCAACATGAACAGACCTAGAGATTACCATACTAGGTGACATAAACCAGAGAGAGAAAGACAAATGTAATATGAGATCATTTACATATATAATCTAAAAAATTACACAAATGGATTTACGTACAAAATAGAAATAGACCCACAGACATAGAAAGCAAACTTACAGTTATAAAACAGGAAGGGGGTGGGGGAGGGATACATTAGAAGTTTGGGATTAACATGTACAATCTACTATATATAAAAGAGATAAACAACAAGGACCTACTGTATAGCACAGGAAACCATACTCAATATTTTGTAATAACCTGTGAGGGAAAATAATCTAAAGAAGAATATGTATATATATATAATTGATTCATTTTGCTGTACAACTGAAACTAACACAGCAGATATACCTCAATTAAAAAAAAAGTTTAAGTCCAAAACAGATTTTTAAAATTAAAAAATGTATTCTGTCTAGTTGAACTACCATGAGCTGAGCCCCATTATTCTATTTTTTTATATTTATTTTTTTGGCTGCGTCAGGTCTTAGTTGTAGCATGTGGGATCCAATTTCCTAACTAGGAATCAAACCTGGGTCTCCAGCATCAGGAGCACAGAGTCTTAGCCATTGGACCACCAGGGGAGTTCCAAGCCCCATTGTTTTAAATATTTCTACTGATCTTTGTGTCTTCTATAATTTTTGCTTTATAAATGTTATTTGGTGCATCACTACTATTGGCATTGAAACATGTATAATATCATTAAAAGAAAGAAAAAATAAATAAAATTACAAAAAAAATTTAAAAATCAAACAAAATGGATAACCAACAAGGACCTACCGTATAGCACAGGGAACTCTGCTCAATGTTAGTGTGGCAGGCTGGATGGGAGGGGCGTTTGGGGAAGAATTGGATACACATATATGGTAGACTGAGTCTCTTCGCTGTGCACCTGAAACTATTACAACATTGTTTGTTAATTGGCTATACCCAAATACAAAATTAGGCTTTTTAAAAAAAATAAAAGAAAAATAATGAAAAGAAAAAATGTTATTTGGTGCATAGAAAAAGAATTCAGGGTATCCTAAAGGAACCCAAGGCCACAAGGTTCTGGAGCCTCAGAAACAGTTCAGAAAAAGAAAGGAAAGTGACTCTGCTTCTCTCCTCCTGCTCTGTCCTTGTCTGTGTATTTGCCTCTTCGCCTCTCCCTCTCCCTGCAAAGTAACTTTCTTTGCTGTTCTGTCACCTGCAGGAAACTAGCACTGACATAAACTCTGCAAGGAGACAACCCAGATGACACCTAGAGTCCCTTAGTCTCTCTCCTAAACACTCATGGAAGGACTTCTTCCAGCCCGGGTTGGAGGTGCCCACTCCTGAGACAATCATGGGGCCAGTGGGCAGGGGCAACAGGTATAAAAGTGGCTGGTGGGAGTCTATCACTGCTACCAGGTGAACAGAGAAGACAGTGCTCAGAGGAGGGGAGCCTGAGCATCAGCTTCTCGTCACTCTGAGAATCCCAGCTCTCCCATTCCTTCCTCTCTTCCGCACCTCCCTGCCCCTGACCTTCATCTTCTGTGAGTGAAAGTGAAAGTTGCTCAGTCGTGTCCGACTCTTTGGAACCCCATGGACTACACAGTCCATGGAATTCTCCAGGCCAGAATACTGGACTAGCCGTTTCCTTCTCCTCGGGATCTTCCCAACCCAGGGATCGAACCCAGGTCTCCCACATTGCAGGTGGATTCTTTACCAGCTGAGCCACAAGGGAAGCCCATAGATTACTCCTAAACCTCACCTAGACTCTGGCTTCATTTCCTCCCTCCACTCAGGTCTGGGCCTCTCACTGATGTCCCGAAGTGGATTCACACTCAATGAGGTGCCTAGAGAGCCCACTGGCCCTGACACAGCAGGGGCCCTGGTGACAGACCTTGGCCAGCTGCCTATCTTTCTTTTTGCGAATGATCAGTTGCATCATGTGATTTTTCACCTTGCCTCTCCATCCCCAGTTCTGAATCCTTGCTCTAAGCTTTCTCCTCAAAACCACCTTCCCGGCAGCTTCCTGGAGACCAGCGCTCGCCTGCCCCAGTGTGCTCTGTGCAGGATTCCTCGGGCCCACTGACCGCCACACCTGGACGTTCTTCATGTCTATCACCCCACCCACCAAGCCACAGCTGTCGCCGCCCTCCAGATGCAATCTTCAGCTTTTAAGCAAGCACACCTAGGAGTTTCCCCAGACTCACTGAACCCACCCTCCAAGTCAGTAACCCCTTCCCTGGTATGTGTTTGTGATTCATCACACCCTCTTCCCTCCTCCGTGGGACTGCCCCTCCCAAGGTGTGGCCTGCGCCCAGTCTTCATTCTGTGCCCCACACAGAAGGGGCCCATTTGCTTCTCTCCATTTGTTCTGATTCTTCCCAGGCACCATTCTTTCAACAGTGGCACAGTGGCAGGCAGTTTGCAGGGAATTTGAGTGACATGTGCTGTAAGCCAGAAACTGGCAAGACAGGAAGAAATGCTGAGAAGACTATGCAGGAGACCCAGGTTCAATCCCTGGGTCATCAGGAAGATCCCTTGGAGGAGGAATGGCAACCCACTCCAGTATTCTTGCCTGGAGAATCCCAGGACAGCGAAGCCTGGCAGGCTGCAGTCTATGCAGTCACAAAGAGTCGGGCACGACTTAGCAACTGAGCATGCATGCACACGCCAAGAAGTACGTGAAACAGTTTCGTCCTTCCATCCCAGAGGCAGCAGCTGAGCACTTAGTATTTGGAGTGCTCAGGACCTTGTTCCCCAAGGAATATCCGTCTGGCCCTTAAGACTTAGAATGGAAAGTCAGAAGCTCCCTGCAGAAGTACCAAGACTTGTCCATGTCTGTAGGGGCACAGAGAGTCCTTTCTGTTCAGTTTCCAGAAGCCTGGTGAAGCTGAGGGGAGGTGGGAGGTAGGCATGGACACAGTCGCCTTTAGCATTAAGTTTCAGCCTAACAGCCCTTGCCTGCACAGCCAGGCAAATGATTGTGATCAGATAAGAACAAATCCTGCCTTCTGCCCAGGACTCACAAATGCCTCCAGACTCACAGGCAGCTAAGCCTTCTCAAGAGGGAAGTGATCAAATAACAGGTGCAAAATGGTTTTATCAAGAGCTGTTCTGTAATAACCTAGATGAGAAAAGAATCTGAAAAAGAACAGATAAATGAGCATGTACAACTAAATCACTTTGCCGTACAGCTGAAACGAACACAACACTGTAAATCAACTATCACTCCTATATAAAATTAAAAAGAGCTTAGTCACTGAGGCGGTGGCCACAGAGACTGGGATTCAAAGAGGTGGGTTGGAACAACATCCCTGGACTTCAGATGTGAGAGTGACCTTCTTCCTCATCCTCTCCCGCCCTCAGCTCCACCTCCTCTCCCACATTTGCTTCTCTCCGTACACTGGGGTCATTCCTCTCTGTCTACAGACAGCCTTCCTGTGCTCCGTCTCTATACTTAACTCTCAAAGGATGATCTGGCCCGTAGAGTGCCCCCTTCTCTAGGAAGATCCCCTAAAACTCAGAGGTAAGCATCCCATATCTATAAGATATATAGAGATACAGAAGATATATAGAGATACAGAAGATATATAGAGATACAGAAGATATATAGAGATATAGAAGATATATAGATATATAGAAGATATAGAGATATAGAGAGATATATAGATATATCTTCTGCCTCATGATCTTGTCTCTGCCCCCTGACTGTCCCTGTATTAGATCCCTGACCCAAGCTGAGCTGGCCAGGTTCTCCTGAAAGTTTGAACTTAAGGAAAGAGAGACACAATGACCGAAGTTGTTGGAGCAGAATCACACTGGTGACTGCCCAAGTGTCCTGCTGCTCTGAGTCTGACCCGATCCCAGTTCCTCTCATTGCTGTGTCAAGCGGAATTAGTATTATCGCTGCTGNCTTACTACCCTCATCTGTGCCTGGCTCCCCCTTCTCAGCCTGATCTCATTGTAGGAGGCCTTTCATGGGCATCTTCATGAAGACCACCTGCAAAGGTGTCTTCAACACAGAACAATACATTCAAGGGTGGGTCACTATGGCCATGCTTCCAAGCAGTGCTGCCCTCCCTGCTGCTGCTGCTGCTAAATCGCTTCAGTCGTGTCCGACTCTGTGCGACCCCATAGACGGCAGCCCACCAGGCTCCTCTGTCCATGGGATTTTCCAGGCAAGAGTACTGGAGTGGGGTGCCGTTGCCTTCTCCTAGTATTATCGCTAAATATCTCCTAAGTGAGGCAAGGCTAGATTCTGGTGGCTATACCACAAGAGCTCTGAAGCTAACGGAACCATTTTTTTCCGTGTTTCTATCTCAGATTCCCTGCAGAGAGAATATGACTCAGCTCAGCCTCTGGAATGGATTCTCCTGGTCAGCATCAGTTGACTGTGGCTAGGGAGGGCAGCTGGAGAAGGCAATGGCACCCCACTCCAGCACTCTTGCCTGGAAAATCCCATGGATGGAGGAGCCTGGTAGGCTGCAGTCCATGGGGTCGCTACTAGTCAGACACGACTGAGCGACTTCCCTTTCACTCTTCACTTTCATGCATTGGAGAAGGAAATGGCAACCCACTCCAGTGTTCTTGCCTGCAGAATCCCAGGGACGGGGGAGCCTGGTGGGCTGCCGTCTATGGGGTCGCACAGAGTCGGACACGACTGAAGTGACTTAGCAGCAGCAGCAGCAGGGAGGGCAGCACTGCTTGGAAGCATGGCCATAGTGACCCACCCTTGAATGTATTGTTCTGTGTTGAAGACACCTTTGCAGGTGGTCTTCATGAAGATGCCCATGAAAGGCCTCCTACAATGAGATCAGGCTGAGAAGGGGGAGCCAGGCACAGATGAGGGTAGTAAGGAATCTGGTCTGACTGAGGCAAAGGGTTTGTGATGGAACAAAGCATGGTGTTAGCTTAACTTGAGGCTTATAAAGTCTTTCTACAGCAGGAAGGAGCGTTTCTAGAATTACATCTCCAGTGGACTCTGTAAATCTTCTAACCTGGGCACCTGGGCATCTGGTGGGCTGCAAAGATGTGTGATTTCAGGTCAAGGATAACAGTGCTAACTAGTGTGCTTCCATGAGAAGTAACTTGTCGGTTACTCAGAGCTCTGTCCAAAGCTGTGAGTTTAATTAGCTTTAATATCCTCTCTGCCGCAAAACCTAATGTGAAAACACAGACACATACAAGGAAAACACATTTGGCTAATTAGCCTTGTGCAAACAACGTCCCTCACTTCTGCTCCAGCTTCCAGGTTTGTTCGCTGAGCAGTCAGAGCCATGGCTTCCTGGAGGAAGCCAAGGCCTTGTCTCTCTGATAATGAGAGTGGGCGCTGGGAACCCTGCCTGCCACCTACCACAGGTGCCAGAGAATGCGAGCTGGCTGTCTGCTCCATCCTCTGCACAGTTGTCTGGGCTAACACTGTCAGAGGTGGAGGGAGTCGTGGACTTACACCTGGAAGGGCCATGGAAAGCCCCTGGTAGAGCCTCTGCGTTTTACGTTATTATTTTACTATTTATTTATTTACTGGTGAAGTATACCATAAATATGAAATCTCCCAGGTTAACCATTTTAAAGTATACAATTTAGTGGAATTAAGTACATTCACACTGTTGGACAACCATCACCTCCATCCGTCTCCCAAACTTTTTCATCATCCCAATAGAAACTTCAGACTCGTTAAGTAGTAACTCCCTATTCCCTTCTCCCTCAGCCTCTGGCAACCACCGTTTTGCTTTCTGTGTCTATGTTTTTGACAGCTCTAGGTACCTCATTGGAGAAGGCAATGGCACCCCACTCCAGTACTCTTGCCTGGAAAATACCATGGACGGAGCAGCCTGGTAGGCTGATCTCCAGGCAAGAATCCTGGAGTGGGCTGCCATTCCCTGCTCCAGGGGATCCCCACCCAGGGAGCGAACCTAGGTCTCCTGCATTGCAGGCGGATTCTTTACCAACTGAGCTATCAAGAAAGCCCAGATATTCATATAGACGTAGTTATATTTGTAGACAAAATGGAAATACACTACACATATTTGTTTATAAGCTTTTTAAGCTTATTTTATCACATGTAACGTCTTCATGTCTCCTTCCTCCTCTCTTGATAGGTGATGGATAGATGACAGACAGATGTATATGGATACAGATACTGCTACCTGATTCTAAACTTATATTGTATGCCTGGACCTAGAGATTGTCATACTAAGTGAAGTATGTCAGATAATGACAAATGATACCACTTATATGTAGAATCCAAAATAAATTGGTACAAGTGAACTTACTTACAAAACAGACTCACAGACATAGAAAACAAACCTATGGTTACCAAAGGGGAAAGAGAGGGGAGGGGGATAAATTAGGAGTGTGGGACTAAAAGATACAAAATACTACTATATATAAAATAGATAAACAAAAAGAACCGAATCTATAGTACAGGGAACTGTATTCAATATCTTGTAAAATCTATAATGGAAAAAATCTGAAAAAGAATATATATATAGAGAGAGAGGGAAATACAAATCTGAACTATTTGCTGTATACCAGTATCACTGGAATTTTTATTTAAAATGTGTTTTAAATAAAGACTACATTGTAGTCTATTCTATGAGTGTACCATTATGTGAAACATCATCATGTAATTGGTCCATTTTCCAGTGTTGTTGGACATTTAGATTATTTTCAAAATTTTGCTATTAATATTAATATTATAAGCAATGGTACGATGTGTCCTGTAGCCAAATCTTGGCGTATAATCTTTAGTTATTCTCTCAGAATAAATTTCTTAAGCAGAATAATTATAACTTCCTCATTTTATAACTATGAAAACTGGGATCCCAACAAGCAAAGTGCTCACCCAAACTTCTGGGGCATAATTTGGTCATTCTGAGCAACACTAGAAAGGGGTGCTATGTATGTTTTCAGAGCCCTTTCTTGGTCTGCATCTGTGCATGCTAAGTTCTTTCAGTCGTGTCTGACTCTTTGTGACCCCATGGACTACAGCCTGCCAGGCTCCTCTTTCCATGAAATTCTCCAGGCGACAACACTGGAGTGGGTTGCCACACCTTCCTCCAGGGGATCTTCCCGACTCAGGGATGGAATCCAGGGTTTTACATCTCCTGCATTTGCAGGTGGGTTCTTCACCACTAGTGCCACCTGGGAAGCTCCCTTTTTAGTCTACCAGAAGCCAAAACCCTTGATTTCTTACTGATCAGAGATGCTCACTGTGCTGACCCTCATGAGCCCACCCTCCCCACAGCCACCCAGGATGCTCCCAGTCACCAGGTTCCACCAAGTGGCTCAGTCCTTTAGTAGCTCCAAGTGGGCCAGGGTTCACCAGAGTTCATCAGATCAACCAATTCTTGCTGAGCTAAGTTAGTTGGGCCTAACTCACTCCAGCAGAGATGGTCCTGATGGATGACTTTTGGATGGTGTGTGTGTATCTATAAGGATAGAATAAGCAAACCCAGGTATTTGATACCTGGAATTTAAGATGTATTAATACTTAGAGTGCTATGGAGTATGTACTCAATAAAGAATTGTTCAAATAAAAGGAAAGGAAGGAAGGGAAAGAGGGAGGAAGGTAAAGGAAAGAGGCAGGGAGGGAGGGAAGGAAACTGGTGTTTAATTCCACCCTCCCTAGTCTGTCCCCGCAGACTTCACCCCACTCTGGCCCCATCCTTCCCCCAAGTTTGGTTAAAGGGAACTTTTCTAATGAAGACAGTGCTAAAGGAAGGAGAGTCGCAGAACCAGCTCAGTCTCTTCCCAAGCTCTATATTCATTAGACCAAGAGCTAGGAAGTGCAGGGTGATTTATTGGGCTCCGAGCCTCCATCATTGAAAACAGCATGATGAATTAGAGTAGTAATGCGCTGAAGGCAGAGCCCTAATGCAGTGTGATATCCCGGCTTGGAGAATTTATGGAGATAAGATTGTAAATATATAAGGAAAGTGGGGGAAATCAATCTGCGTGTGGGACAAACTGGGGAGGCAGGACAGCCCCTCAGGATAAGCTCGGCACCCAAGGGCCCCAGCCATAGGCTTTCGGTTGATTTAAACAGATCCACACCTGCCTGACATCTTTGGGTTTGGACCACACAGATTCTAAACAGCAGCAGCCCAGGGGGGGCTCCGTGCAGGTCTGACTTAGCCCAGCATCCCACCATATGGCTCCTGAAGGTGGGGACACTGATTGTCTGGCCTCCTCCATAGACGGGAAACCCTTGAGGGCAGACACCGTTTCTCCTCGACTTCGTCCCCCCGCCATGTAGCCATCATGAACAGGACACAATCTGTGATCCTTCAGTGTTTATTAAATAAACGAGTCATTCATGTTCCATTTTATCAATACAGATTGAAACCACAGACAAAATATCTCTAACACAAAACTGAACGTGGCAGTCCCAGAACAAGGCCCAAGAGCTCTGCCAGTTTTTCAGAGAAGGAAAGGGAAGAACACACAAAGACTCCAGGGAAACTTTACCGAGGAAGTGACGTCTGAGTGGGGTCAGCCCTGTCCTTTGTCAGGATGAGGGGAGGAGACAAGGGGCTCAGCTGGGACTGGGGAGGGTCCCACAGCCAGCGTGTGGCAGCCTTGCTGGGATTCTACCTGCCCATTAGCTGCACTCAGCTCTCCTCCTCCTTCAGCTCCTTTCCCTCCATTTCTGAGCCCACAGGGAGGGTCCCTAAGGAGAAGGAGAAGAGGGCAACAGATAGTGAGATGATAGGATGGCATCACCAGTTCAATGGACGTTCTGGGAGACGGTGAGGGACAGGGAGGCCTGCAGTGGGGCAGTCCACGGGGCTGCAAAGAGTTGGACGCAACTTGGCAACTGAACAGCGAACGACAGGCTCGCCAAGGGCTCAGTCCTCTCCCCATGACTCCAGGACAGCAGCCGCCGCCTCCAGCCATCTTGGAAAATGCACATGTGTGGTGAGTGTGTGTGGTGAGAGTGTGTGTGTATGTGCACAGCGTTGTTTGTGTGTTGGAAATGCAGGGACAGGGATGAGGTGGTCATCCAGCCCAGCGATAAACTTTGGCATGTACCGGTTATCTGTGATGATGCTTGTGAGTCAGAAACTACTTTGAAGAGAAAGAAGAGGAGAGAGAAAAGGAAAATTAATGATACGAGTTATTTGCCTTATATGGATATTTGTTTTCCTTGTTTGCACGTTGCTTAGTCCTTAAGAGCTCTGAAAAGTAAAATAAAACCCCAGCACAGGATCAGGCTCAATTAGGTGCTTAATAAATACTTTGAATGATGATGAATGGCAATAATAACAACAAGACAGCTCCCTTCTACCTCCCTCTACTTGGAGTGCCCTTGGTGCTTCATGCTTAAAACTCTCTCTGTAACAGGGTCACTTGTGAACAGGGTTTCCCTGGAAGCTCAGTTGGTTAAGAATCTGCCTGCAATGCAGGAGACCCCGGTTCAATGCCTGGGTTGGGAAGATTCCCTAGAGAAGGGATAGGCTACCCACTCCCCGTATTCTTCGGCTTCCGTGGTGGCTCAGACAGTATAGAATCTGCCTGTAATGCGGGAGACCTGGGTTCAGTCCCTGGGTTGTGAAGATCCCCTGGAGGAGGGCATGGCAAACCACTCTAGTATTCTTGACTGAAGAATCCCATGGACAGAGGAGCCTGGCCGGCTACAGTCCATGGGGTCACAAAGAGTTGGACATGACTGAGCGACTTAGCACAGCACAGCATAGTACTTGTGAAGAGCCTCAGCTTCCCAGCTACTCAGGCGGCAGCTCATAGCAGTTGTTTATTTAGTCTTTGATTTGAACAGAGCAGTGGAATGGGGGTGCAACTCAAGGAAGCGGGAAGAGGGTTCACTGAGCCCAGAGTAGAGTCCTCTCTTTGAGGCACCTCAGCCCCCGTAGGCTCTGCAAGGGACCAGCATTTAAAAGTGCCCTTCAACAGAGCAGCCCTCTCTGCATCTGTTCTTGCAAAACCTGTCCTGGACCCCATGCTCCCCTGCCACCCACCACACCTAGAACAAAACGCAAACTCCCTGCAGGCCTGCAAGTCACCAACTGATCCCCCAATAGTCTCCCCCAGGTCCCCGTGGGACTCACTCTCTCACTTTACCTTTGTTTTTCTTTGGGGAGCCTCCCCTGACCACTGTATCTAAAACAGGCCTCTCCCCATCAACTTGCGATGTCTCCCCCATTATCTGACTTGCAAACTTTCATGCCATCTGCCACCTGCAGAAATCACATTGCATATTTAGCTGTCTACCTGTCTCTGGGGGGTAAGCTGCATGAAGACAGGCGCTCTCTTTCTTATCTTTAAACTTGATCTTTCTGCTGGACATATAATAAAGGCTCAAAATGTATGTGCTATGAATAAATGAACCAGTGAGTGCTATAAAAAAGTACATCTTCAACAATAAAGGGACACACACTACTATATATAAGCTAGATAACCAACAAGGACCTACTGTATAGCATAGGGAACTCTGCTCAACATTCTGGTATAACCTATATGAGAAAGTCTAAAAAAGAATAGATATATGTATGTGTATAATTGAAGCACTTTGCTGTACGCCTGAAACTAACACAACATTTTAAATCAACTATGCGTCTGTGCTCAGTTGCTTCAGTCATGTCCGGCTCTTTGTGGAGTGTAGCCTGCCAGGCATTGGAATGGGTTGCCATTTCCTTCTCCAGGGGATCTTCCTGACCCAGGGATCGAACCTGCGTCTCTTGCACTGCAGGCAGATTCTTTACCAAGTGAGCCACCCAGGGGAGTAAACATTAACTATACTCCAATAAAATTAAAACTAACAATAACAATAATAAAGGGTCTATTCTGCAGGCAGGAGTCCTCTGTCCTGAAGGGAAGAAATTAGGCCTACAAAGGTCTTGGAATGTGAGGCCCCTCTCCCTCCTCTGCGCCAGGTGCCTACACACCTGCCCACCACAACCCTACCCTGCCTGGAAGGCTGAGGCTCTTTGTTTGCATTTCAAAGAGGAGGAGGATTATTCATTACACAGGTGCTGTTACCTTCCCCCACTTTCCAGCCCCCAGGTGTTCGAGGAATGCAAGTTCTCCACCATCACCACCTCCTGGGTGTCATTGCTTCACACGAATCAGCTCTTGGTCTGCCCTGATGGGACCTGCACAGAAGCAGCATGCTGTCCCATGCTAGCATGGAGGCTCGGCCTGATCCACATCAAGGGCAAAGTCCACGAGAGGCTTCAGAAGGGCCCATACCGTCGGAGGAGGCAGAACCCAAGGCTGTCCAGGCAACGTGCACATGGCAACATGCACAGACAGAGCTGCTGGCCACCCAGGCCTGGCCCTTGGGGTCTGTCACTCTGCCCTTCCCTCTTAGCCCATCTCCACATAGGCCGGCCCCCATAGATGCGGTGCCTCTGGCTTCCCTCATCCCCGCTCCTGTCAGCACTCGCGGCCCCGCCTCCTGCCCCAGTACAGCACCGCCTGTCATTTCTTGACTCCAGCTCCCACCTTGCAGAAGGTCCCAGCTGTATGTTTCCCAGGGCGGCTGTGACAAGGTACCATAAACTACATGGCTTGAGCAACAGAAGTCTATTGTCTCCCAGTTCTGGCAGCTAGAGGTCCAGGATCAAAGCATCCACAGGGTTGATTCTCACTCAGGACCATGAGGAAGAATATTCCAGCTCTCTCTGGTGGTTTGCTGGTAACTTTTGGCATTTCTTAGCTTGCAGAAGCACCCCCCTGATCTCCACCTGTTACCAAGCCCAAGCTTGCTGCACTTGCCACATGATAAGACAATAAGTCTGAGAGACGAGGTGTTGAGGCAAGGAATCCGACTTTATTTGGAAGGAAAGCTGGCTGATTGAGAAGATGGCAGACTAGCATATCGAAAATAACCATCTTCCCTGGGGCCTGGAGGCCAGGTTCATTTATGGGTCAGTGATGGGGGGATGTGAAGAAGCAAAGTAAAAAGATCATTCAATCCTTACAAATATCTCCTAGAATGGCAAGCCTCAGGCAAGGGGATGTGTTAGTTTTACTTCCTTACAGTCATTTCATGAGTGGGATGAAATGGAATATCTCCTGTCATATCAACAAACAGAGATGCCACAGCTATCTACAATCCTGGCCTCTCCAAATGTGAATTTTCTGAGTCTCTTGGGTAAGCAGCAGAGGGGCACCATTTGCCACACAAAGAATTCAAGAAGGTCACAGTCCTTCACGGGTGGGTGGGGTCAGGTTATCTCCCCTAGGTAGCTATTATGTATGCCTATAAGGTGGCACTAGTGGTCAAGCATGCATTGGAGAGGGAAATGGCAACCCACTCCAGTGTTCTTGCCTGGAGAAGCCCAGGGACGGGGGAGCCTGGTGGGCTGCCGTCTATGGGGTCGCACAGAGTTGGACACGACTAAAGTGACTTAGCAGTAGCAGCAACAGTGGTCAAGAACCTGCCTGCCAATGCAGGAGATATGAACTAGTGGTCAAGCATGCATTGGAGAGGGAAATGGCAACCCACTCCAGTGTTCTTGCCTGGAGAAGCCCAGGGACGGGGGAGCCTGGTGGGCTGCCGTCTATGGGGTCGCACAGAGTTGGACACGACTAAAGTGACTTAGCAGTAGCAGCAACAGTGGTCAAGAACCTGCCTGCCAATGCAGGAGATATGAGAGACACGGGTTCGATCCCTGAGTTGGGAAGATCCCCTGGAGGAGGGCTGTTTTTGCCTGGAGAATCCCATGGACAGAGGAGCTTGACTAGCTACCGTACATTGCATCGCAAAGAGTCGGGCATGAATGAAGCAACTGGCATGCACACATAATAGTAAAAGCAGCAAAATAAGAGTAAAGTCACAGAAGCAGATCCAGTATAAATTCAAAATTAACCCTTAGGATTACACACTTTCATCTTCACATGGTGTTCTCTCCGTGTATCTGCCTCCAAATGTCCCCTTTTTATAAGGACACTAGTCATGTGGGTTTAGGACCCATCCCACTCCAGTATGACCTCATTCTAACCCAACTAATTCCACCTGTAAAAACCCTATTTCCAAATAAGGTCACGCCCAGAGGTACGGGGAGTTAGAACTTCAGCATATATTTGGGGGGGTTGGGACACAGTTGAACCCATTCCCAGCTGTCCACGTAATAAAGTCCAAATTCCCCACATGGCATTCAAGGTCCTCTCGAATCTGATTCAGATCCACGTTTCCAACAGTTTCTCTCCTGCTTTATTCCTTCCTGCATATATGTGACGGTCTTCCACAAGAAGATGGGGTTTCTGAGATTAAGGAGAGAAAGAAGCAGGGTTAGAAGGCAGAGGAACAGTTCCTGCGAGTTGACTAAATGCCACGTCCCACATCAGAAGTCTCACCTCTGTCATCTCATATCACCCTCACGACAACCTCATGAGACAGGCATGGTGTCCATTTTACAGATGAGGAAACTGAGTCCCTGAGAGTAAAGCAACTTCCCTGTGATCACACCCATGGTAAGATGGATGCCAAGAACCACACCCAGGTGTGTGCAGCTCCAGAGCCTGCGTTCCCCTAGCTCTGCGGGGCAGAAGAAGCCTTTGAGAAGGCTGGGGGCGGGAAGACCGAGGCTTGGAGAAAAGTGGGGAGTGGAGAACTTGAGTGAGTAGAAAGTAAGAACAGAAAAAGGTGTTGGGGATATTTGGTAGTGATTCCCTATAAGAAAGGGATGCTGCGTCAGAAGAGTGGGGAAGAGGGCTCTGAGTGGGGTGCTCTGAAGAGGCAGGCCCGAAAGAGGGGCCCTAGCAGATAGCAGAGGCTGAGGACGCCACTGCACGGCAAGAACCCGAGGGTTCCGGCAGCTCCAGGGGCTGAGGTCCAGGAGGGACCCTTTGTCTCCTGGCTGTGCCCACTGGACGGTTAGAGGAGGCGCATTCTCGATTCATGCCTCTGCCTGGGGAGGATGCCCGCGAGCATGTTATAAACGCCTCCCGCAGCTGCATCAGGCATTCCCGGGAGTAGGAACCCCAATCAGTGGAAGATGACAGCAGAATTACAGAACATAGCTATGTCAGGTGCCCGGGAGAGCCAGAGGTCTTCAGGCTGTGCCTTTGGGACCCCTGGGGTCCGGCAGGGGGCGGGGGAGAGGGGATCCTCCGTGGCCATTCTGGGTGGGCAGAGACCACGCCCCCTACCAATCAGAGTATCTCTGCTGCTCCGTATTTTCTACATTCGGTTTCATACAAAATTTGAGTTCAGATGGGGCTTCCCTGATAGCTCAGTTGGTAAAGAATCTGCCTGCAATGCAGGCGACCCCGGTTCGATTCCTGGGTCGGGAGATCCCCTGGAGAAGGGAAAGGCTACCCACTCCAATATTCTGGCCTGGAGAATTCCATGGACTGTATAGTCCATAGGGTCACAAGACTCGGACACAACTTAGCAAGTATACCACCCACTTGGATGAGGTACCTAGAGTCATCAAATTCAGAGAGATAGAAAGTAGAATGGCGGTTACCAGGACCTGGAGGAGAGGGGAAAGGGGGGTTATTGTTTAGGAGGTTCAGAGTTTCTGTTTGGGATGATGAGAAAGTTCTGGAGATGGATGGTGGTGATGGCTGTGCAACAATGTGAATGTACTTGATGTCCCTGAACTGTGCACTTAAAAATGGTTAATATGGTAGATGCTACGTTACAGTTTACCATGATAAATAAATAAATAAAGAGGGGTTCCACTTGTAGGTTTTTCTCCACAGGTTTCCCAAGGTGTCATCAAAAACCCGACTTTTCAGGGAATTCCCTGGAGGTCCAGTGGTTAGGATTCTGTGCTTCCATTGCAGGGGGCACAGGTTCAATCCCTGGTTGGGGACCTAGGATCTCAAATGCATGAAGCGCGAACCCAGACCAAAACCAAACAAATAAAAAATCCCAGTTCTCCAGACTGGTGATTGCCAAGGGGGGCTGGGATGGAGTGTGAGGTTGGGGTTATCAGATGGAAGCTTTTGTATACAGAATGGATAAGCAACAAGATCCTACTGTATAGCACAGAGAATTATATTCAATATCCCATGATAAACTACAATGGGAAAAATATTTTTAAAATAATGTGTATATATACATGTATAACTGAACCACTTTGCTGTACAGAAGAAATCAATACAACATTTTAAATCAATTACCCTTCAATTTAAAGAATATTGATTTGGAAAAAAAAAACAGTTCTCCAGGTGATTCCCATGTGCAGGTAAGGCTGGGAATCACTGGTCTTCAGGGGTAATTTTCTTAATCCCTTGGGGTTTCCCTGGTGGCTCAATGATAAAGAATCCACCTGCTAAGCAGGAGATGCAGGTTCAGTCCTTGGGTCAGGAAGAATCCCTGGAAAAGGAAATGGCAACCCATTCTAGTATTCTTGCCTGAGAAATCCCATGGACAGAGGAGCCTGGCAGGCTACAGTCCATGGGGTTGCAAAGAGTCGGACCTGATTAAGCAACTAAACAGCATCTTAATCCCTTTTTGAGGAGAACATTCCTCTTAAACTCCTGAAGACGAGCCCACTGTGGTTCCTAGAAGGACCTGATGAGCATCAACTAGCTGACCTACAGACCAGGCTTCCTGGACTGAGTCTTGAGCGCTCCCCTTGCTCAGATGACTGCAGACCATTACTTCACTTCTCTAAGACCTCAGTGGGGCTAACCGGAGTGCCTTCCCGTGAGGCTGTGCCGGAAGTGGAGGTGAGACAGTCATGCAAAATGCCTGCGGGGTAGAAATAGTGTCAATACATGTGGGTTGATATTATCTGCCGTCAAATCAACCAAGAGTGAATAATTCCTACTGTATCCCCTGGGCTATGGCAGGGGAATACAAAGATGTGTCAGCTTGGTTCCTGCCTCCAGGAGTTTAGAGCTGTATGGCTTTACAACTACATGTGCCTTGAGAGAGACAAATCAAACGTGGAATTCAAAGACAGGAGTGATGACAGCAGAAATGAAGAACAGGAAAATCTGAAGGTCAGATTTTCAGGGCCGGTGTCTGAGCCGGCCCTGACCGGACACTGAGTTAGAAAGCTGACCTCCCCACCACCCTGTCTGGTAACATCCTTCTTCTTTTCCAATGAGATATCCGAGTCTTAGAGGGTCAAGGTGGTTCTCCAGGTTTCATAACCCCATGACCCCGATTACTGAAAAGACCCCTGGAGGCCGACTGGCAAGCCTCACTGCCTGAACGTGGTTCATCCCAGGGCGGCTCCAGGCTGCACATAAGCTCAGTGTGCTTCAGCCATAGGCAGCTGTCTGAGCCCAGGCAGCTGCCCTCCTCCTGGGCCAGGTGTGGGGAGCCTCCAGGCCACCGGGGGTAGTGCTCCCTCTTGGGGACACTAAGCATCAAACAGAACTGGAGGTGACTGCGCTGGATGACCAGCTGGCTGGAGAGAGGGCGTGGTTGGTGTTCTTTCATGATCTTCTTTGGCCCTTTGTTCTCCCAGCACAAAGCTTTCATGATGGAGAAGCCGTCCCCATCTTTAGGGGGAGGTCTGGGCATTAGAGCCTGCGGGGCAGGAAGCCCTCTTCTTCCTGCAGCCCTTGCAGCTTTGATGTCACTTCGGTGTCTATTGACCTGGACTTGGAGAGAGTTTGGAGGAGGGCACACAGGCAGTGAGTGGCAGAATGGGGCGGAGGGCACTTCAAGCAAAAGAAAGGACACTAGCAGAGGCTCAGAAAAGACACCCCAGGGCATGTTTGGAACTTCAACAAGAGTCTGTCAGTTCTGACTGGGGAGTGCAGCCAACAAAGGAAAGATGGAGATTTAAGACTAGAAAGATAAGGGTAGGTCTGTGGACGGCTTGCCCTTACTTCAGTAGGTGATAGGGAGCCACGGAAGGCTCCAAAACAAACAGATGAGACAACTGGGACTTTGTAGTTTGCTGAGCAAATGAATGAATGAGTGTCTGAGGAAGGTGTGACAGTCGTAGGTAGGATGCCTGGGTGACAGACGTTGGCAGGAGGAGCAGCCCGGCTGTAACATGTCCCCACGGCCTTCTATGTGCTTGGGTAACTAGTACAAGTGTTCTGCAAAGTCAGCCTGCAAGTAGGCTCATATCTATTCTATCTCATGTGCACTCAGTTGCTAAATCATGTCTGACTCTTTGTGACTCCATGGACCATAGCCCGCCAGGCTCCTCTGTCCATGGGATTCTCCAGGCAAGAATACTGGAGTGGGTTGTCATTTCCTCCTCCAGAGGAGCTTTCCAAACCTGGGTCCCTTGCATTGGCAGGCAGATTCTTTACCACTGAGCCGCCTGGGAAGCCCATTCTATTTCTTACAGATAAACAAAACCAGCTCAAAGAAAACTTACAAACAAGGTTAAGGAGAAGGTCAGAGTCTCCCTCTGGGTGCTCCCCTGTGCCCCTTCCCTGGGTTTGCTCTCAGCTGCCTCGGGTACAGGCTCCCTTGGTCTTCAAGGGACGACGATCCTCTGCCTGGCGCCCCTTGGGCTGCCTGCAGTTCCCTGGACCCTGGTATCAGCTCCTCCAGGCTCACACCAGCCGTCCCCATCAGGGGTCCTGGGAGCACAGCGAGCTCAGAGCTCCACCATGCACAACTCCCCCTCTGCCCTCCCTGGACACTCACCCACGGGAGGTAGGGCAACTCTCCCTTTCCCAGGCCTTGGGACACAGAGGACATCCCCTTCCCCAGCTATGTGGCCTCCCTAAATATTACCAAGGAACCTAGCAGCCTCCGAACACAGAAGGTTGAAAACCGCTTCTTCCCCAAAGACAAAGTCGCTCAGCCTCCTTGGCACAGATGTCTGCACCTCATCCCCACTCACATCCCAGGAAGTCAACAGCCCCACCACTTTCAGGTGTGGGGGAGGCACCATCAGTGTCAACTGAGAAATACCACGTAACTCCAGAATCAAAGAAAGAAGAAAAGAAGACCAGAGAGAGCATGAGATCTCCCACTTCATTTATACTGTAACGCTTTCCATTGTTGCTGCTGTCGAGGTAGTGTTGCTGTTTAGTCATCCAGGGGTGTCCGACTCTTTGCAACCCCACAGACTGTAGCCCACCAGGCTCCTCTGTTCATGGGATTTCCCAAGCAAGAACGTTAGAGCGGGCTGCCATGCCCTTCTCCAGGAGATCTTCCTGACCTAGGGATCAAACCCGTGTCTCCTGCACTGGCATGTAGATTTTTTACCCCTGAGCCACCAGAGAAGCCCCATAACACTTTTCATACTATATTATTATTGTTGTTGCTGTTTACTTGGGGTTTTCCTTAATGTTGTATATCCTGTGTGTATTACAGTCCAAGCATGTGGCATTTGCTTATGAGATCTCTATGGAGGAGGGAGAATGAATCGGGAAGTTGGAAAATGGAACTGACATTCACCAATTACCTTCTGCTGGCAGGTTCTCTGCTGGGCGCTGTGCACACACTATTTCACTTACACCTCCCCATGGGCCTTATAAGGAAAGTATTACTATTATTCTGAATTTACTGATTTAAAAAAAAAATGAAGAAATAAATCAGATGAGTACATACATGAATGACAATGCTATTTTTCTCTCCCTTTCTATCATGCAAAGATGGCTTACATTCCTGAATTATAAAACATTTTTCAAAAAGTCAGAGAACAAAAAAGAGATTAAAGCAGTATGATTTCTGAACCATTCCGTAAAGGATGATAATAGCTTTGTTATCCAGCTCCTGTCTTCATAAAGTCATTGTTATCATGAGTTAGAACCTGCATTAACTCCAAAATTAAAATAATAGCCCCATGTGCGGCAAATTCTGAAGACACACTCTGTGGTTTTCCGAGCGCCTATTAATAGTCTCTTGAACTTTAGTTGGATCTGAATGGTTTACCATAAGAGGATCGCATTTAAATGTTCTACTTTACAAAGAAAAAGCAATAAAACAGGGTGACTGTGATGGAACTCTCCAGGCAAGAATACTGGAGTGGGTTGCCATTTTCTCTCCAGGGGATCTTCCCAACCCAGGTATCGAACTTGTGTCTCTTGTATTGCAGGCAGATTCTTTACCATCTGAGCCATCAGGGAAGCCCTTACATTAAGTAGGACTAAATTTAGTACAAACTCTGAAATAATCAGTATAATGCCCGCATTTAGGAGCAGGAGGAAGGGCCCCATGCACACACCTCAGGTGGTGTCTCAGTGGACAATTCTGGAACCACCGAGCAGAGTCAGAACAGTCTCCATGGAGAATGTCATTCATAGGCTGGGCTCCAGTGATTCCAACAGCAGCAGCTGTGACAATACATTTTTAATTAAATTGAAGAGCAAACTTATGAAGAAATAAAGGCTATTCAAATAAATACAATGTATTCTTCTGGAATATATTATCATGCTCACTGGAAATTAACCCGAGAGTGTGAAATAAAGGGAATATCAATGGGAATTTGCTATCAAGTCAAAGATCCTGAAAGCGTGTCTCTGCACTACCTTCTGAGACATGTGGCACTCACAGCCGGCACTCTGTGCTTGTTTCTGACCCTCCGTTCGGGGGCAGCTCATTCTGGTGGGCTCCGTCATGGGCTCCTCATTCAGTGGGCTCCTCACTGCCATGAGGTCACCATCTTCAATGTTGGGCTGAGAACTCTTAGCCTGTTGAGCCCATGATGTATGACTCACTTTGCCCAGCCCCATGAGTTGAAGGGCCTGACCTGCAGCTGCTGAGGGTCCAGAGATGGCTCCTCTGAGGACAAGGCAGGGTGGGCTAGAGGGCAGATGCCACCCGTAAAGAGAACTGTGGCCAGAAGGGGTTTTGCCTGGTAACCCAGTCCTCAGTCCATTTTAATTCTCCTGCCTTTCAGAGACCTGGAACCCTGGATCTGCTTGCACTGTGATGTTAGTGTCACAGAAATAATACTTCAAACGAAGAAGAGAGGGCTACAGATGCACAGAGAACTTCCATCTTTGCTCTAGACATGCCCTCCCCTGGGCTACCTGCAGAGTAGGGTAACACGGGATCTCTCACAGCAGTGTAGTGGCAGACAAAGCTAGATGTGCGGAGAGAGACGGAGGGAGGGAGGAGGGGAGGGAGAGAGGGAGAGGAAAGAAAAGTCCCACTTCTGAGAAAAGCGTTCTTTACAGTCAGATCAAACACAAAACTAGGGGAGCAGCCCGCGGAACAATCTCTGTTCTCGTTCATCTCTCACAGGAGACGGGAGGAACACACGTGCTAAAACAGCATTTGCCAGTGTTGAGAGCTCACATTTTTCACAAAGTCTTTACCCAACAGAACTGGGTGGTTGACTTGATCCAGAAGTGGTTCATAAAAAGCCACTGTCTCCACCACCTGCCATCCCCAGCTCCCTTCACACACTCAAAAGCTGGGTTTCATAGCCCCATGACCCTGATCACTGAAAAGCCCCCTGGAGGCTGGCCCACTGGCCTCCTGCCCGAACGTGGTTCATGCCAGGGCGGCTCCAGGCTGCACACAGGCGCAGTGTGCTCCAGCCACGGGCAGCTGTCTGAGCGCCTTGCCCAGCAACCCACGCAGCTGCCCTCCTCCTGGCCCAGGTGTGGGGAGCCTCCAGGCCACCTGGGGTAGTGCTCCCTCTTGGGTACCCTAAGCATCAAACAGAACTGGAGGTGACTGCGCTGGACGACCAGTTGGCTGGAGAAAAGATGTGGTCAGTGTCCTTTCCTGGTCTTCTCTGGCCCTTTGTTCTCCCAAAACAAAGCTTTCATGATGGAGAAGCCCAGCCTCATCTTTAGGGGGAGGTCTGGAAATCAGAGCCTGAGGCCAGGAAGCCCTTCCTGCAGCCCTTGCCGCTTTGATGTCACTTCGGTTTCTGGTGAACACCTGGATTTGGAAGCGGTTGGAGGAGAGCATTCATGGCTTGGAAGTGGTCCAGGAATGTCAGGCGATCAGACGCACCTGGAACGTTAGACGTTTAAATCAAGGGCTGGTAAATTACAGCCCACAGGCTAAGGCAGCCCGCAGCCTGTTTTTATACAGCCAGCAAGCTAAGTGTCATTTTTTATATTTTTGAAAAGTTGTAAAACAAACAAAAAAAGAATATGCAACAGAGACATATGTGGCCTGCATAGCCTAAAATATTTACCTTTTACTGAATCAGCTTACCAGCCCCTGGTAAATGGAGATGCTAGAGATGACAAAATGTCTAAAGTTTACGAGCAAAGGTAAAGATGCAAATGAATCCATGTAAACATTCATCTTCGGTTGATAATGACACTAGCGGAGAAGGCACATGGTTCCCCTCTGACCCAGTGGTGCCCTGCCTGCTTATTATGGGATGTGGTTTCTTAGGGTGATGAGGCTGAGGTTTCCTAGATGAAATGAATGGGGATTGTATAACGTGGAGGGATGAGATGCAAGTTTTGTGTCATCTTGGCTGGACCCTTTCAAGGTCTGTCTGACAAAGGGATAGAAGAAATGCTCTTGAAATGCACATTTATAAGTGTCCCACCTATACTTGGGTGACAGCCCAGCTCCACTGGTCACCCTCTGCACGGCCTGGACTGGGACTACGGCTGTGTGGGCCGGAAGAGCTGGATTCTTGCTCCGCCTTATCCCTTTTTTGCTGTCTGCACCTGTTCTACCTGAGGCTCAACTTTCTCATTTGTAAACTGGAGAACCACCAGCCTTGACTCTTGGAGTATAACCTTGGACATTAAGTGAAGTGCTGTCTGTGAAGGAGTTTGTCAGGTGTGATTTACACAAACTTGGAGACCAAAATGGCTGTGAGACTCACTGCCTTCCTCAGCAACAGCTGGACCAAGGAGCAGGAGCTGGTCCCATCCTTCACCACCCAGACCTCACTATAATTCTGCCCACACTCAGCCCCTACACTACATACAAGGCTAGATCAGCACAGCCTACAACCATCAGTGCCCCTCTGAGAACATGGGAACCTGCCCAGCCACCCCCGGGACTGTAAGACCCAAGCCTCGAGCGGATGGAGAAAGTATGAACACCTCCATGCCCAGGGAGAGGCCCCTTCCCTGTGGCCCCCAATAAAAATGTGAAAATGGAATAAATAATACAATACACAAATAAAACAAACTAGAGAATATAACAAAAAACAAGCAGACGCATGGCTACAGAAAGGAAACTAGTGGTTGTCAGTGGGGTGAGGAAAGAGAGGGGCAAGGTAGGGGTAGGGAATTAAAAGGTAAAAACTACTATGTGTAAAATAAATAAGCCACGAGAATATATTGTACAGCACAGGGAAGAGAGCCAATACTTTGTAACAATTTAAATGGAATATAACCTTTAAAAATTGTGAACCGCTATGTTGAACACCTGAAACTTATATAATATTGTACATCAACCATTGTTGTTGTTCAGTTGCTAAATCAGTTCTCTTTGTGACCCCATGGACTTCAGCATGCCAGGCTTCCCTGTCCTTCACTATCTCCCAGAGCTTGCTCAAACTCGTGTCCATTGAATCAGTGATGCTATCTAACCATCTCATTCTCTGTCGCCCCCTTTTCCTGCCCTCAATCTTCCCCAGCATCAGGGTCTTTTCTGATGAGTAGGCTCTTTGCATCAGGTGGCCAAAGTATTGGAGCTTCAGCTTCAGCTCCTTGCTGTCTAAAGGCCTCTAAGAGTATTCTCCAACATCAACCATACATCAATTAAGAAAAAAAGAACAAGTTCAATGAAGGTAAGGACATTTTATGCTTTACTTATCTTTGTATTCATTGAGGTTGGTAACTACCCTGTACATAGTAGAAACTCAAATACACTTGTTGAATGAAATAGATAAATAAATTACACAGAGGTGGGGTACACTTTCCAGTCTCGTGGTCTAATAGCAGCAGCCACACTGGGCAATAAATGCCACACACTGCTTATTCTTTGATCCTGAAGCCATACGTGTGGCCCTCAGCCAGAGACAGGATGTATATGAGCTTTATCAAGCAGCCCCGCCCCAGTAAAGATTCCCAGATGCCCTGGTGGGGGCTGGGAAAGGAGGTAGGTTTTGAAAAATCTTCTCAGAAATTTCCACCATGAAGCCCCACCTCCCAAGTTAAGTTTCCCAAGCTCAACTCCTCCAAGGAATCCACTGAGAAGGAAAGGCCCTGAAATTCCCAACACCTTTAGCTCATGTAGAGCAAAAAGTTCACCAGACGCTTCTGCACAGTAAGCGATGTCAGACACAGACTCCTCCCTATTCCTGATGTGGCTCCTCCAAGCCCCAGCTCATTCGCTCTGCCTGGCCCATCTGGAGAGGCCTGGGGTGCAGTGAATGGTTTCCAAAGGTCTGAAGCTAATGAAATGCATCATTTCTAAAGTCATTCTAGAAAGAGATTAGAAGCTTCCAGTGGGAGGTAAAGAGAACCTCCCCCTCCAGAAGCCATTAATCTTCCTGCATCTTCAGTTCAGTTCAGTTCATTTCAGTCGCTCAGTCGTGTCTAACTCTTTGCGACCCCATGAATCGCAGCACACCAGGCCTCCCTGTTCATCACCAACTCCCG
Source organism: Cephalophus harveyi (assembly GCA_006410635.1). Lineage (NCBI taxonomy): Eukaryota > Metazoa > Chordata > Mammalia > Artiodactyla > Bovidae > Cephalophus > Cephalophus harveyi. Next base: position 226,116 of record SJYT01009120.1, read on the forward strand.
GAGTTCACTCAGACTCACATCCATCAAGTCAGTGATGCCATCCAGCCATCTCATCCTCAGTCGTCCCCTTCTTCTCCTGCCCCCAATCCCTCCCAGCATCAGAGTCTTTTCCAATGAGTCAACTCTTCGCATGAGGTGGCCAAAGTACTGGAGTTTCAGCTTTAGCATCATTCCTTCCAAAGAAATCCCAGGGCTGATCTCCTTCAGAATGGACTGGTTGGATTTCCCTGCAGTCCAAGGGACTCTCAAGAGTCTTCCCCAACACCACAGTTCAAAAGCACCACTTCTTCGGCTCTCAGGCTTCTTCACAGTCCAACTCTCACATCCATACATGACTACTGGAAAAACCATAGCCTTGACTAGACGGACCTTAGTCGGCAAAGTAATGTCTCTGCTTTTGAATATGCTATCTAGGTTGGTCATAACTTTCCTTCCAAGGAGTAAGCGTCTTTTAATTTCATGGCTGCAGTCACCATCTGCAGTGATTTTGGAGCCCAAAAAAATAAAGTCTGACACTGTTTCCCCATCTATTTCCCATGAAATGATGTGACCGGATGCCATGATCTTCATTTTCTGAATGTTGAGCTTTAAGCTAACTTTTTCACTCTCCTCTTTTACTTTCATCAAGAGGCTTTTTAGTTCCTCTTTACTTCCTGCATCTTAGGGGGTGCTAAACAAGCAGTTTGGAAGGAGATCAGACCCAACTGGGGACCCATGGAGGATCACTTTGGGGTGAGCCTGGTAAGTCAGTCTCTAAGAGTGTGTACCTCAGCTGTTACCAAGAACACTACTGGCTCCCAGCCTGAGATGGGAGAGGGGACAGGGATAAGAGTGGTGACTCTCAGCACATCCTGCACCCCAGGCCCAGCCTGGTTCAAGCTCCACCTCATCCAGTGCTGACCATGACCCAGTGAGATAAGCTCTTTATTAGCCCATTTCACAGATTAGGAAGGCAAGGCTCAGAGAATGTAACTGAGGCCAGTAGCCAACAAGTGTCAGGAGTCGGATTTGACCCTTTGTGTCCAACCACTATGCTATGCCCCCAGAGAGGGGCTGAGGCATTGGTCTTCAGAGAAAATTGAATGATCCCCCAGATGGGAATTCAGAAAAGGGCTTAGCAGCCATGGGGCAAGTGACACACGTGTGATTTGGGGATGTGGGGAGGAATGAGAGTCAGACTTGGGGCAGGCCTTGGCCCTGCCTGGACTTTCCACGTGGTGGTGAAGTCTCTGTGGCCATCCCCAGAGAGTCCCCACCTCTCTTTCCTTGGCTCCCTGTCCATCTTTTTCTAGGGGGGCAGCCAGGCCGACTGCACAGTTCAGAGCACAGAGGAGTTAGTCCTTCAGCCTTGGCATCCCACCTGCTCTGCTTTCCTCTTTTCTGCAAGAGGAGGAAATCCCATTTTATCTGAAAACACTTGGGCATCGAAGCTGGAGCCTGGGTGCAAGCCTAGGTCCGGGAGCTGCAGCCCAAAATGTGAAGGATGGGAAAGGCTGTCCACCCGCTTCCTCACGCACCTGCAAGTCAGTGGGAGGCCTGCTTGAGACAAAGAGCACTTCACCATTTATTTTTCCTTTCTTCTATTTTTTTTAAAACACTTATGTTCCATAATAGCTGGTATTCCTCAGTGTTTACTCTCATCATTATACAGCTCTTATTCCTTAAATGTTTGCTTAACATTTTTTGCAGAGCAAAGGAGAAAGCTCCACGGGCCTTTGCAAACAGCTGCTTTCCCAAGGCAAAGGAGGAAAATGCTAAGGTGAGACGGTTTGGGTTCCTGGGGCCCCTAGCTGAGCCCTGGGAGGTTTTCCCAGCAGCCCAAGGGCTGCAGTTCATTGCCAAGGCCATGACACAGCTGCCTTCAGAGTCCAGTCACTGACCAGTCTCTGGGACCCTTGAAGGCCATGGAGGCTGTTAGAAAAAAGGTCATCTCACTTCCCACCCAGAAGCATTTGGTGGGAAGTGCCCATAGCAGTGGGGCAGTCCAAATGACCCACATCCCAGTGGGGCCTCTGCACTGAGGCCCCAGCAGGGTAGATGGTTCCCTGGGGAGCTCTGAGACCAGGACTGGCTCTAGAATAGCCAGAATGCACCCCCAGCCAGGCATCTCCAGCAACTTCTTAGCAGGTCAACTACATGGTCTCTCCTGCAGCCCCTTCTCCTGGAATTGACACATTTCATTTGTAAAACTCCTTGTGATTTTCAGAACACTTTCACATATTTTTTATTTGATCTTCACATTTCTCTGGAAGAAATGAATATAACATCCTCCTCCCTATTCTCCCCCTGGCATGCAGAACACACATCTGCTAATGTTTCTCCTCCAAGACACCCTTTAGTGATCCCCCATGCCTTTAGGGTCAAGCCCAAGCCCCTGGCACCTTTGGGGCCCTTCCCTCATGCCTACGGTGGTGCCCACTCATTAAATCACTTGCCTAAGAATCCTCATGGGGCTTCCCAGGTGGCTCAGTGGTGAAGAACCCACCTGCCAGTACTGGAGATTCGGGAGACTCAGGTTCAATCCCTGGGTCAGGAAGTTCCCCTGGAAAGGGAAATGGCAATCCACTCCAGTGTTCCTGCCTGGGAAATCCCACAGACAGAGGAGCCTGGAGGGCTACAGTCCATGGAATTTCAAAGAGTCGGATGTGGCTGAGTGCGCGCACGCACACACACACACACACACAGACACACACGAATCCTCATCTCAAATCCACTTCTGGCCAACACGAACAGTTGTGAGGATTAAACAAAATTATGTGAGTCAAACAGTGCCTGGCATATGGCGGGAGCTTACTAGAAGGGAGCTACCTTGATTACTATTCCTGCCAGAGCCGGTGCCTGGTAGGGCCGGCCCAGGCTGCATAAGCATGGTCTCAGGCTAAGCCAGCACTAAAATGCACCTCCCAGTGCTGACCTCATCCCGCCAGGCCCAGGAGGAGGTAATTCAAGCAGAGAAATTGAGCGTGTGCCCAGTTCACAGCCACCCATACGAAGGCTCGTGAAACACCACCCACAGCAGCTCTCTTGTGAATACAGCACTTGGATTGTTCCAAGTAACCAGGAATGTTCCTGGGTAATAACTAAGCCCTCAGCAAAAAGAAACTGAGAGGCTGGAAACCTGGGTGTCTGAGGATAGGCAATCAAGTATGATTTAAGAGATGCCCAAAATCTCTGCTTTCTAAACTCACAGCTTGCCCCAAAGCCCCTGCTGTCCCCAGCCAAGGTCCCTGAAATTCCCTCATTCAAAATCCATTCCTTGGAGTTTTTCTTGGGGGGGTGGCAAATTCTTTGTGTGTATGTGTGTGTGTGTGTGTGTGTGTGGTGTCTCACAGCAACCAGGAATAGAACCTATGCCTTTCTCCTGCATTGGAAGTGCCGAGTCTTAACCACTGGACGACATGGGAAGTCCTCTCTTGGAGGTTTTATTTTTTTTATTAATTTATTCATTTTAATTGGAGGGTAATTACTTTACAATACAGTAGTGGTTTTTGGCATACGTTGACATGAATCAGCCATGGGTGTACATGTGTTTCCCATCCTGAACCCCCCTCCCACCTCCCTCCCCATCCCATCCCTCAGGGTCATCCCGGTGCACCAGCCCTGAGCACCGTGTCTCATGCATCGAACCTGGACTGGCGATCTGTTTAACATAGGAGTTTTGAGTACGAATTTAGAGTTAAACGACCTGGGTTCAGCTTTGGGCTCGATCATCCACAAGAGGAGTGTGTGTGCTTAGTCGTTCAGGCATGTCTGATTCTTTGCCACCCCATGGACTGTAGTCCGCCAGGCTCCTCTGTCCTTGGGAATTCTCCAGGCAAGAATACTGGAGAATGCCCTCCTCCAGGAGATCTTCCCAACCCAGGGATCAAACCCAGGTCTCCCACATTGCAGGAGGATTCTTTACCATCTGAGCCACTGGGAGATGTGTCCAAATTAGGTTCACATCTCAAGGAGAGCACAATTGGGCACAGAAGTCTCCAGGTACGAGTTGGTTGGTGCCTGCTCCAAGTGCGTACCACACTTAAGGGGGTTTGTGCCATTAAAACAGTCAACTGCTAAGTTCCTAGAGACAGAAAGTAGAACAGTGTTTGAGAGGATGTAGGAGGGGGAGTGAGGTGTTATTTTGGGAGGTTCAGGATTTTAGTTTAGGAAATGGAAAGAGTTCTATGGTTGGATGGTGTTGATGTTACACAATGTGAATATATTTAATGCCACTGAACTGTACCCTTAAAAATGGCGAAGATGGTACATTTTAGGTTGTGTACATTTTAGTAAAATTAAAAAAAAAAAAACAACCCACTACAATTAGCCAAAGACAAAGGTAGCTCTGATGCTCACTGTGTTGAAAAGGCTGAAGGGGCCTGGTCCCAAGCTCCCAAAGGCCTCGAGAGGGAACACCTGAAGCAGATGCTGGCCAGGCCAGCCTCCCCAGGGGCATGCAGTGCGGGGAGGGGGAGTAGGAAGGAAAGATGGGCCCAGAAAGAGGAACAAGCGGGGAAGGGAGCCCTCAGCCCAGTGCTCCTGGAGAATGTGCGGAAAACCTTTCTCACCTTCCACGTTTCAGATGAAACAAGGCGGATGTAGGGGATTGAAGGGATAAAAAGGAAAGGACCTGTGGGGCTCAGCTTCCTGATTTTCTCAAGGACCACTGAGTATGGCGTTCATGGGTAGGTCCATGCCAGGTGGGCTCTGACAGTCGGTTAACCAACAAGTATCTCCAGGTGTGCACCAGGAAATGCACAAGTACAGTCCTGTGTGGTGGGGAATCAGGTGAGGGGCCTATTCAGGGTGGAAGTGACAGGATTATCCAGGAAGGCTTCCTGGAGGAGGCGGCCTTCCCTGAGTGTTGAAGGAGTTGGGGAGAATATTAGAAGGGACTTGGGGGGGGGGGCCAGGAGTAGGCTCCCAGGTCAGAAGGAGCCTCTTATATTCTCTTCACACACACACACACCCCACCCCGCCTCAATTTGTCTGGGGTCCTGCTGATTGATTACAAACTACATGAAAGACAGACTCTCCTCGCCAAGGCCTTGATGGTCCACTTAGTTGCCCCCTTAAGGATTCAGCAAATAAGTAATTACTAAGACCGACTCAGTAAGAAAATGAAATATCTCTTGGGGAGGGGGTAGAGAAATTCCCTATATAATGAAGGGAATTACATAGGCCCTTCATTGCCCCAGCCCATGAAAGGGGGACAGAGGGTGGCAGCCAGTGATGCCAGGCAGTATGCTTTGTTTCTGCGGCATGCGCTTTCCAGAGAGACCAGGGCCACTTCCTTCAGATAAACACCCGTCGCACAGCTGGAGCACAGGATGTATCCTCCAAGCCGTCCTGCACAGAGGCCTCGGCTGCTTACACCCTTATTTAACTGCGTCCCAAGGGGAATTTCAAGTGATGCTCTGGCCAGGATGCCCAAAGGATAGCAATGGACCCCTCTGGAGACAAGAAGCCGCCTGCCCTGGCTTACGTCCTGGGCCCTGCTTTTTCTTTCTGTCTGTCTTGGCTCGCGACAGCCTCTCAGGTGGTTCTCTTGGGCCCTTGGGCCAAGAAGAGAGAATGGTCACATCCTGACCTCCGGGAACCCTCCTCCCATCTCCCGTTGTGTATCTTCCTTTCCCAGGGGTCCTGGTGTGTGACTTTCAGGACCAGGAGGAAGAATGTGGTCTCTCCTTCTGAGACTGCAGACTTTAGCCTGACTCCTCAAGACAGTGCGGGGTTGGGAAAGGGGGGCGTCCTGTGGGAGGGATGAGGCGCGAGGCAGTTTTCATGCATCTGTGAGGGCTTCACACGCTCCCATCATCCTCAAACCACCATGGAGGCTGGAGGAAACCCGCACGTGGGGAGACCCTTGACCGCAGTTAGGAAGTCGGGGGCAGGTCTGGCTGAATTCAAAGCTCTTAACTCACTAAAATATGCTGTTCCCCTGAGATGGGGATGAATCTTCTGTGAGCAGGTAGCAGAAACCAAATTCAAATGTGGGTGTTCTGCTTTTCAGTAAGCATAACACTTTGCTGCTTTGTGGAGGCCAGGCAGCCCGCCCTTCCGGCCTCTCAGCCCAGCGACCTGCTAGTCCGTGTGCTTCCTCTGTCTCCTTCTCCCTGTGCCTCTGTCTCTGTCTCTCTTTCTCTCTATTTCTATCTCTCCCTCCCTCCCTTCCCTAGTCACTGTCAACAAGTTTGATTTCCCCAGTAGAGAGTTTTACAGCCGTAATAATGTAGTCCATCTTCTGGAGTTTAAGGCACCCTTACATATTATCTCATTTGTCTTTGAAGCTTTTCTGTAAGGTGAAGGCTTGACAGAAATAGTAAAACAAGAGGCGAGAGCTATAAAAGGACTTTCATAAGGTTCTGTGCGAGAGCAGGGTAGGCACTGGGGGTCCCTGAGACCGATGCTTCCAGAAGACCCACTGAGCCTGGCATGTGAGGCTTTTTAGCAGGCTGCACTCTTTCAACAAGCCAAGAAGTGTTTTAAGAACAAAAGATGTGATGTGGAAGCAACATGAATTAACTCTGCCTGAAGCATCCCCTGAAATGACCCTGTAACACCGGTGTTCAGCCTTGAAGGATGAGCAGCACATTTCTGTTTCAACTACAGGAAAAACAAGAACGATCGGGGACAGAGAAGGGCTGGTATCCCAGTTCGTTTGGGCTCACGGGGCTGGATAACCAGGTGCCTGCGGTGGGCAGTAGAATAAAGATGAGATTCCAGAAGACTCAGTGATTTTTCCAGGGGGTGATGCTGTGAGTGTACCAAGGGATTTAGAACATGATCCTGCCCATGAGGAGCTTATAACCTAGTTGAGAAAATAAGATCAGGTAGACACTGAGGCACTCAAAGCTATTGCTTTAGAGAATATAGTTCTGAGTCCTACTGAAATAGCATTCCAAAGAAAGGGAAGATCAAGTATGGGCAAGGCAAGTCCAAGAAGTCATCACAAGAGATGGGGAGGAGAATTGGATGGAAAGGAAAGCATTTAGGTGGGCAAAAAGGGGAGGAAACTGTGGGGAAGCTGAGGGAAGGCCTGGGGTGGGAGCCCTTAGGGCCCTGTCCTCTTAACATTGCATTTGTCCCCAGACCACCCCTCTTTCCCATCACCCTGTCCCCATGATCCTGTCTTGACCCACAGATTGATACTCAGATAGAATATAATGGATCATCGTTATTACTCTCTTACGGGAAAAGTCTGCCGTGGCTCCGTTCTGGGTGGAAAGAAAGTAAATCAAGGGGTGTGGGAGGGATCCAAGTCCCTGAAGAGGAGGATGGAAATGTTGTTAAGTCCCTGAACTAGATTTCCTGCCTGCCTGCCTGCTCCCTTCCATTGGCAAATCCAGGCTCCAGCTGTTTCTCATGCCTGGAACCTCTTGAGACACTGGCTAGCCCAGGGGACTCTAGAGAGATTGAAACATACTGGTCTTCAACAATTAGTTTTTGAATGAATGACTAGGTGAATGAATGAATGAATGAGAACCTGAATTCCCTTTCCTTTCCTCTCCATCACTCATCACAGGCAGCTCACCAGGGTGCTGTGTCTATCTGTCATCCCTCGGTATCCGCAGGGGATTGTTTCCACGACGGATATCTAAATCCATGGATGTTCAAGCCCCTTATATAAAATGTTGTAGTATTTGCATATAACCTGCACTCGTCCTCCTGTATACTTTACAGCATCTCTAGATTACTTACAAGAACTTGGTTGTTGGTCGTCCAGTTGCTAAGTCATGTCTGACTCTTTATGGCCTCACGGACTGTAGCCTGCCAGGCTCCTCTGTGCATGGGATTTCCCAGGCAAGAATACTGGAGTGGGTTGCCATTTCCTTCCCCAGGGACTCTTCCCAGACCCAGGGATCAAACACACGTCTTCCACATTGCAGGTGAATTCTTTACCATTGAGTCACCAGAGAAGCCCTTTCCAGTACCTAATATAATGTAGATGATATGTAAATAGAAGCTCCAAGCAGCAAATTCAAATTTTGCTTTGGGGAAATTTCTGCAATTTTTTTTTCTTTCCAAGTATTTTCCATCTGCTGTTAGCTGAATCTGCAGATACGGAAGGCTGACTTTACTCAACTCTGGACAAACGCAGTTCTAAGTACTTTGTTCATATTCTCTCTCACATCCCTGAGTGTATTCATGCACATCTGACAGCTGAGAAAATGTTCAGGGAGGCTGTAAATAATACCGATGATAATAATAATGTCAGTGATAGCTGACTCTCATTGAGCACGATCTATGTGTCAGGCACCGTCTAAATGATATAAACACGTTATTCCACTTAACCCCACAACAACCCTATGAAGTAGCTGTTTCGAAGATAAGGAAACTGACAGAGAGCTAAGTGATGCAGCAAGTTCTCACAGCAAGTGAATGAATGAAAATAAATGGGCACTAAGAAAGCAGGTGCAATCAACAAAAACAGAAAATCATTTCCATCCCCTTCTCGAATGCGGTTCATCTCCAAAACAGAGGTGAGTGGCCATGAACGGGTTTGGGCTCCAGCGCCCCCCAGACTCAGAATCATTGCGATTGCTCCCCGAATCACCTCCTCCCACCTCCTCCCAGGTTGCCACAGCAGCCAACCTGGAGCTGTAGCTCTTCAGATGATAAGGGCTCTGGGAATGGCTTGGAGGAGGAGAGTTAATTAGTTCACAGCAAAGAGAGCAGGAGCGTGATTACTCCCACTGCAGGAAGTTGATGGCATGTGATAAAGGCTAAGCCAGCCCCCAGGAAGTTCCGTCCTTCTGCACCTGCACAGACGGAAGGACAGGGGACCCCCTCTCTTCCTCCAGGGACCAGAGTCACCATCCAGAACAGAGTGGGATTAAAGAAGCCTCTCCAAGTTGCACCTGGCCCACCCCACCCCACCCTGCCTTGACTAAGAATGAGGGGTTTGAGACCTGTCTCTTATACACATCTAGATGTGTATAAGAGACAGGCGTAGGGTATACAGAAGGCTGGGCCGTCCGGCAAGGCACCCGGCCTTCTGTTTCTGTTCTATTGTCTGTATACTCTGAGAGACTCACTTGGGCTTTCTAAGGTTACGCGACCAGCCGTGCCAAAGGAAGAGCTCAGGTGTGAAGGAACAGAGTCTAGGTTCAAATCTTGACTTTTTCATTCGTGACCTTGGTTGAATTTCATAACATCTTTGATGTTTTCTTTAAAATATCAGTTTTAAAATATTTTCTTTTAAATATCAGCATCAGTTTTCTTTAAAAATAAATAAATAACATGAAAAAAAAAAAACTTACCTAACATATTAAATAATAGGATAGCATATATAACTTGCCCAAAACAATCTTACTCAAAAAATACTACTTTCCTTCCCTATCTGTAAAATGGAACTAAGTCTCACCTGCCTGTCCCTACCTTACAGGGATTGGTGCCAGTGAGGTGAGATGTCGAAAATGAAGATGTTCTGTGACCTTTATCTCTACGGAGTACAGCTTCCTCCATCATTCTTCCAGCAAAAGTGCAACATTGACTTCCCAGCACTGGCTGGGCTCAGGAGCCGTGTGTCAGTGATTTAGGGCCTGGCGTGATGATTTTGCCAGTCAGCTCCATAGCAGACAGGAAGTGAGGACACTCACAGCACACGCTCCGGTCTGCCTGATGGTAAGCAAGCCGCCTCGGTGTTAAGTTGCTTCAGTTGTGTCCAACTCTTTGTGACCCTATGGACTATAGCCTACCAGGCTCCTCTCTCCATGGAATTCTCTAGGCAGGAATACTGGAGTGGGTTGTCCTGCCCTTCTCCAGGGGATCTTCCTGATCCAGGAATCAAACCTGTGTCTCTTATGACTTTTTCATTGGCAGGTGTGTTCTTTATCACTAACGCTATCTGGGAAGCCCAAGCAAGCCTCCTCTAGCTCCAAGCAGAACTCAGGAGAGGGGAGGGAATACCCCCATGACTAGGCCTCAGGAGAACAGCTCAGGAGACGAGAGGTCAGAGTGCAGAGTCGATAAACCAGACAGGAACAGAAGGAAATGGCTCTCTGAAGACCTCCTACCAGAGACAGCTGGAGACTAGGCCTTCCAGCAGCCTGCGATGGGAGGATGCAGGGCCAGCCCGAGGGCTCCAGGGAGGCTCTAGGGGGATCATGCCTCTCACCTTGTGCTACGGCCCCTGGGGAAGCTGAGGTCCAGGGAACAGGTCCTGGGATGCTGGTGAACACCTAAGAGGGCCCAGGTGTGAAGACAGGGCTGTGCTGGGGGCTGTTGAACAGGATGGTAGGCAGGGTGGGTGAGTGGGAAGGAGACTGGATGGAATGGGTAGCCTATCCCTTCTCCAGAGGATCTTCCCAATCCAGGAATCAAACTGGGGTCTCCTGCATTGCACTGCAGACAGATTCCCCAAGGTCAGGGAAGCCCTCAAAGCACACAGCAGGAACCGGAAAGTCAGAGGGCATGAGGTCAGCGAAGGAGCAAAGTAAGAAAGCCACACCTATCTCATGATCTTCCTGATCTTTTTTTTTTTAACTTTTATTTTGTATTGGGGTATAGCCCATTAACAATGTTGTGATAGTTTCGGGTTAACAGCGAAGGGACTCAGCCATACATATACATGTGTTCATTCTCCCCCAAGCTCCCCTCCCATCCAGGCTGCCACATAACACTGAGCAGAGTTCCCTGTGCTATTCAGTAGGTCCTTGTTGGTTATCCACTTTAAATATAGCGGTGTGTACTGACAACACCACAGCCTCGGGCAAAGACACTCACCCTACCTTCTCAGCCTCATTTCCACATTAGAAAGCCCAAGAAAACAGTAATTACCTGCTTCCATTTCAGAAAGTCTTTAAAGTGATTAACATTGTGGGGATGGCTTTGAACTTCTCAGATAGGAGCTGCTATGGAAATATTATTATTGTTTTAAAAAATAATATGTCTCCCATTGCTGGCTGTTGCTAAAGAGTCTGTTACTTATCATTGGGGGTAAATGTGTGTGAGCTGACTAATTACAACTCCATTTTTCAGACTGTTTAATAAATTCAATACTTTTATCCACTTATTGTCCCAGATAATATCCTTTGGGAATAACTTCTCATTTATGATAGTGACCTGAGCAAGGAGGCTCATAAACTGTATTAGGAATGCCTTCAATATGAAATGATGAAAATTGCATTATGAATACAGTTCTCTTGCAAGCTTCCAAATGATCAGAACCACAACCCAGACGAAACTCCACCATTAAGCTGAATTAACATTCCTGTAAGAATTGTGTAATGCTTGCACAGTCTGATTTTCTGTTTAATTTCTCAACCCAAGCATACTGACTTTTCCATTTAATTGACTTTGCCTCAATCTTTATTCAAAGGGGGGAAAAAAAAGATTCAGAAGAAGAGGGAAAATGACTTCAATTACATCCCTCTGCCCCTCCTCTCTGCTGCCTGCACCCCACGCCCCAGGCTGAGAGGCAGCTGCAAGGAGAGGCACAGCCCTTGGGCGTCAGGAGACATGGGTGCCTGCACCGAAGGCAGGGAAAAGCTGCATCTCGGTCTCATGTGACATCGGACACCCTTTCTCAGGGTGAAAGTGTCTGAAGATGGCACCCAGGACCACAGGCATTCAGAGATTTCGGGGAAGGGAGGGCTCTTGCCCCTCTAGGAGGGTCAGCTCTCAGCCCTGCTCGAAACCTCAGCCAGCAGTCTCTCTGGGTCTTGGGGCTCCGTCTTGGGGTCATGTGGGCGTGCTAAGTCGCTTCAGTCGTATTCAACTCTTGGCAACCCTATGGACTGCAGCCTGCCAGGCTCCCCTGTCCATGGGGAGTGTCTGTGGTTCTGGGCTGGTTTTGCCACCTTTGATCACCGTGCAGATAACTGAGGACTAATGGGTGATCTCCAGGCAAGAACACTAGAGTGGGTTGCCATAGCCTTCTCCAGGGGATCTTCCTAACCCAGTGATTGAACTTGCGTCCCCTGCATTGGCAGCCAGGTTCTTTACCGCTAGTGCCATCTGGGAAGCCCCTGGAGCCACACAGCAACACAGAACTGCTCTAGGCATTCACAACGGGATGTTGTTGCTTAGTTGCTAAGTTGCGTCCGACTCTTTTGTGACCCCATTGACTGCAGCCCACCAGGTTCCTCTGTCCCTGGAATTTTCCAGGCAAGAATACTGGAGTGGGTTACCATTTCCTTCTCCAGGGGATCTTCCCAACGCAGGGATCAAATATGCATCTAGTGTGTTGGCAAGCAGGTTCTTTACCACTGAGCCACCAGGGTGTAATCTTTCTCTTTAAAAAGCCCTTTTGAAGAGGACCCCACCAGTCCTGTGGAGATCACAGTCCAGCCCCCAAACTCTGCAGGGAGCCGTAGCCTGTTCCCTGTTCTCCCCATCTCCTCCGCCCTGCTCCTCCCTTTCTGTCCCTCCCTCCCTCACCTGCTCTCAACTCACCTGGCAGGCTCTCCTCCATCCAAGTTTGGTTTCACACATGCAGTAGACCGTCCTTGCCTAAATACTAGTATAGATCACCCATCAGTCCTCAGTTATCTGCACAGTGATCAAAGGCAGCAAAACCAGCCCAGAACCACAGACACTGCTGTTTAGAATGTGGGAGGCGGTTTCATAAGCTACAGCTCCCCAGCGTGCCTCTGCTAGTTACTGTTCAAATGAACCTTTGCAGGCAGGGTTCCTGGTGTGAGGTGAGTTCTGTGTGGGGCCGAACAAGGCTGCAGTGACAAGCACACACAGTCCCCCGACAAAGTGCCACAGTCTCCGGCAGGCCTGGAGGCGGCTCTGCCTGGCTAAGCCTTTCCTCATGTCTGGCTTTACTTAGGAGGCACAAATGGTACCAAAGGACTCAGGATGGGTGGATGGACAGACTTTTCTTCAAAAGGGAGCAGGCTGGTCAGAGCGTATACTGAGAAGAGACATGAAAAAATAAACCCCCAGGATCCAAGCACGGAACAAGCAGTCAGCATGCTTTGGAGCAGACAGCTCTGAATCCCCATCACAGGGTAGCTTTCCTCTAGCTGTGTGGGCAGAGTCTGCTTCCTCATGTCCGTGTCCCATGCCACCCCCTTACCTCAGCACTTTATCATGTCACATCGGAGTCCCAACTTCCCAGCTCACCTGCCTCCCATTTCCCTTCTGTTACTGACCTGGGTCCTGGGACTCTTCAGTCAATAGAAATCAATAAGAGTCCAAAACAGAAATTCAGGCAAGGCTTTTACTGGGACTCGTGCTACAGCAGGAGGGAATGAAAACTAATAACAGGTGCCTTGCCCACTCCCTGGGGGATGGGGGGCGTGCCAGCTGGTTCCTTAAATGGGGTAACAGCAGGCACAGGGTTGGGCAAGGGATGGTCTGCCCACCTCTGTAGTGGTGCAGAATGCGAGGATCACGCACAGTCCCCTGCTTTTGCTCTTGGCAGCTCAGAAGTGGCAGTTGGTTTGTGGCCTTTTTGCATCTTACTGTTTATAGTTGTCCCAACTGAGCATACGTGCAGTTATTTTCAGTCCCTTGTAGTTTCTTCGTATTCTGTTGCTGGAGGAGAGGTTTGTCTAGGTGCAAGGACTCTGGTAAAGGGTCCCAGGTCTCAGGTCCCAGCCTGTCTCCCTTCCACTCCCACAGCTGTATCCACAGAACCCGATACAGGGTAGAGATAGTTCACTTGTGTTTCTCTGCTCATCACCAAAGCAGAGACGAGCCTGGCTGTGCCAAGGTGAGAGGTGGTATAGCAAGTGATTAAGTCTGAAGCCTGGCCCTACCATCTTCCAGCCAGGTGACCATGGACGAGGAACTCACCTCTGCTATACTTCAGTGTTCTCCCCTATAAAGTGAAAGTGGAAGTGTTAGTCGCTCAGTCATTCCCGACTCTTTGTGACCTCATGGTCTGCAGCCCACCAGACTCCTCTGTACTTTTCCAGGCAAGAATAGTGAAGTGAGTGGGTAGCCATCCCCAGCCCAGAGATTGAACCCAGTCTCCTGCATTGGCAGGCAGATTCTTTACCATCTGAACCACCAGAGAAGCCCCCCTCCTCTATAAAATGAGGTCAAAAACAATGGATTGCTTTTGTATGAATTAACATATGTATAAATTGCTTAGAACATTGTCTGACACACAGTGCTATGTGTTTGCAAGTATCGTTACTAAGATGTTTAACCCCTTGAGAGCAGGGGCTGTACCCTGCATCCCCATATCTCTATTCAGCTTATGCGACAAAACAGCAAAACCATTTAATAGAAAGGCACAGGAGAGAAATGAAGTTAGATTCAAGAGCTGGCTGTGTGATCTTGGATGAATTATATGTTATTCAATACAATGACATTTAGTCTCGTGAAAAACTTGCAAGGCTGATGTAAGGCTTGGAATGATGTTTGTAAAACCTTTATTAGCATAGCGTCTGGTGCTACAGGACACTGGATAAATGGTGGCCGTAATCTGTGCTATTATTGCTGAAAGAATGAGTGGCGAGCAGCGAGTGAGCTGCAGTCTCTCCAAAGCTGGAATTACATCAGTAAATCTTCAGGAAACCTGCATCCCCATGGGCGGGTCCTGCTAAAGGAATTGTGGGGCCCAGTGCAAAATGAAAACATAGGGCTCCTTGTCCAAAAATATGATTCAGTATTTCAAGATGGCGGCAGCACAGCATTACACCAAGCATGGACCCTTCCCAGGGCACAGGGGTCATTCCCGCCCCTGGGACTGACCAGCACTAGTTTCGGCCGAAGGGGCCAAGCCCTCTTTTGAAGTCAAGAGTCTAAACCCAGAGAATTCTGGGACTTCAGCAGAGTGAAGCTGAGCAGGCAGAGCTCCCAAGGCCAGGCCAAGTGTCCCCAGTGACTTGACTTCCCAGCAGTGGCCTTAGCACCCCTCCTGCACCTGAGACCTCAGTTCGCAAAGTGGGTGACTCAAGGCCATCCCTTATCTTTGATTAGGTGTGGACCAAAAATGTACTTGGTAGCTGCAGCCAATTGAATTACTGACCCTAATCTCCCACTCCCCTCTTAGCATTTTGACTTCAGGGTCAGCCTGAGTACATCTCACTGCTGCTTGAATTTCATCCACATTACTCACTTTGAACAATAGGAGCAGCTGGGCTTGCCCTCTTGCACACCTGCCTCTCACCATGGGAAGTACACACCCAGGGTGGCCCCTGCCCCCCAAAAGAGGAGAGACACATGAAGCAGACCTGGGCCCACCTCACAATCTTCAGTCAAGCCCAGATAAACTCAGCTGAGATCAACTGAACCCTCCCATAAACAAGGAGCAAATATTCTTTGTTTGGGGCCACTAAGCTTGGGGTAGCTTGTTGAGCAGAGTCGCCTTGGCAATAGCTGATAGTTGGCATAGTACCTTGCAACCCAAAGAAATTAACTCATCCCCCAGTCACTTAATGAAAGTAAGGTACCAGGCACAACTTATAGGGGGTTGCAAATAAAACACACACACACATCCCCCAGCCACAGTCAAGAAACCACCAAGAGGAGAGAGCAAATCTGTGTAACTATTACCTTGAGTCAACAACTCTAGTTTTACCTCCCAATTTCCTTTAAATCATGTTCCTGGAAGCCCATTTTCCCTGCCCTTGGATGAAAAGATGGCAGCTCCATGACTCTCCTGACCACTCCAGTGTAATACAACAGTTCTCCAGTCCTCATGATCACAAGTCTTGGTTTAATATTAATAATTAAAATGCCAGCCCTGAGGATTAGTCAAGACTCCACTCTTGATCCAAGCTGGAGACCTCTCCCTCCACTCCTGGATCCCACGCCTTGGGGGCAGCGAGGCTGGACAGGTGGATGTGGTCACTGTCTTCTCCAGCCCCTCCAACCATAGGATTCTACTCCTTCTGTCCAGCTTCAGAACTGGGTTGGAACTGGGCTGATGGAGGGAAGAGAAACAGGAAGTGGAGAGCAGAACATTCTCCCTCGACTGGCACTGCTGGGTGATCTGGCATGACTCCCTCTTAAGTGAAGGAAGATTCTTGTCTCAAGTGCATTTATGAGGGCACATCCAGAGACACCCTCAAAGCTGGGGCTCTCTTGTCCAGTTCCCCTGACCTGTGTACCTCCATTCCTGTTGGTTCCCTACTCTTTCCTCAGCCCCTAAGCTGTCAGCCCTCCCTTCAACTTCTTTCAGCTGGTTCTGTCTGTCCTTCCAGGTGACTCTCTAGGACAGATCCTAAGATGGCCCACTCTAGCCCTCTCTCACACATGGTCGAAAGTGGTCCAGGGTGTCACCCTGCACCCTTTGCCCTGGCAGATGCCAGGAGTGCAGGTCAATCCTGGGGTGGCAGAAACTTCCCAGCCTTGCTCCTCTCCTCACAAAGCTGCTGTCTCTTGCCTTTTATATTTTCACGGGGGACTCAGACCATGGACTACGTACCCTCCAATCTGAAGGGGATCCATATTGAGCTGGGTGATCATATTTAAAACTCTTTCATCTGGACTTGAGGTGAAGGAGGATATATCTTCCATGTCCCTATATTGGTCATGGTTCAGACAAGAAAATAGAAACCACTCATTATTTTCATCAGAAAGGTGAAAGAGTGTAAGTTTCCCTGGTTGGCAGTACTCTGTGTGTGTTGTCACACATGCCAAGAGGCTAAAGCATCCTGGCTACCAGGAGCATCCTGGCTCCACAGGGAGAAGAAAATGAAGAGCCCCCACTCGGAGCTTTCCTGGGCTCTGCCGTATGCCTCTCTTCCCATGACTGATTTTGACCTATACCCTTTTCCTATAATAAACCATAATTGTGAATATAACAATCTTAATGAGTTCTATGAGTATTTCTAGTAAGTTATCAAAACTGAAGGTCTTTTGGAAGCTCTTGAACTTGCAGTTGGTGTTAGAAGTGGGAGAAGTCTAGTGGAAAGTCCCCTTTAAATTTCCAGTCGGCTAACTTTGCAGAAATCAGGTGTCAGTCAAATTCTTGGAAAGGCTAGAGGAGAGAGATTTAGGAGTGCCTCTCCAGCCCATCACACAATTTCAGGTTTATCACCGTGGCCGTGATCCTAAAGATCATGAAGTTGTTATGCTACCTGGAGTCTGAAAACTGCAGAAACCATTGCTGATGTTCACAGCTTCCCATCAGCCCTGAGGCAGGATACTGACTGGAAAACAGAGAATCCACTGGGAAAATTTAAATTGGCCAGAGCACTCACTATTTCTGCCATGCTGGAGGAGGAATATCTCTGATTGCTACTTGGCTTTCAAATCTAGATCCAAGGCATCTCATTGGCAGAATTAAACCACTCACCAAACAAGTTAGTCTGAGAACTGGCCTCTAGACTTCTAAAGAGGAGAGCTAAAGAGGAGAGAGCTAAAGCAGGGGTGTGGGCATGGGGGGGCGGCGGGGGGGTGGCAATGAATGATTCCTGCCTTGGGCTCAGCAGGAGCTCTCTTTCTTGAAATCCATTTCCTAATTTCCCATCACCACTCTTCAAAGACTTTACTAAGAATGAGGGGTTTGAGACTCATGTTACTAAATTTTGGAAAACTCCACAGTAAATCCTGCAGTCTCCCCACTCCTTTGAATGATGTGTATGGTCCACAAGTTTCAGCCACAAGCACCATTTTAACATCACACATGGAACAATTAGGATACACTAACACTTGGAATAATGGAGGTATGAACATCCTGAGTCTGATCTTTGGGAATAATAGATGTGA
Organism: Cephalophus harveyi; assembly: GCA_006410635.1. Taxonomy (NCBI): domain Eukaryota; kingdom Metazoa; phylum Chordata; class Mammalia; order Artiodactyla; family Bovidae; genus Cephalophus; species Cephalophus harveyi. Next base: position 243,720 of record SJYT01009120.1, read on the forward strand.
TCATACAGCCTGATATTCAGGAGAAACCTTTCTCTTTAGGACACTTATTTCCAAAATCTGAAATTAAATAAGATAAAGTAATACTGATTTGGTAAAGGATACCTTGTTTACAAAACACTTCATTCGAATGATAGGGATTTTCAGATGTTTACCACTTGTCAAAACAGAGGAAAGAAACTCTACAGTATTAAGAGGGGTTGTGAGTTGAAAACCAATCATTAGTTCAGGCAAAGTATCTTAGAAAGAGTTATGAAGTCACTGGAGAATTATAACTTGTATAACATATGGTTTCTATGAAAGGATCTTTTTTAATAAAATAAGACCCAGCTATGCATTATGAGTATGGCATGAGTCAGTAAGGGCTTCCCAGAGGTCTCAGGGGTGCATTTCCCATCTCCCTTGGATGCTAATCTCCTAAAGGGAAAGATTCTACTGTGTTTATCAGTTAGGATGCTTTTGGCTGTAAGAAACAGAGTATCATATCCCAATCAAAATAACTGAAACAATAAGGATATTGATTATCTTACACATCAAGAAGCCTAAGAATATCCCCAGGTCTAGAACTGGTTAAGTCAGTGTAATGAAGTCATCAAAGACTTACTGCCTTCCACCTTCCCACTCTTCCATCCTTAGTGTCTGCCTTTTCCCCTCAAAGTGGCAAGATGGCAGCCAACCACACAGCCTCAGGCAATCACATCACAAAATAGGAGGACAACCTCTTTCCCCATTTCTCTTTTTTCCACAGAGAACATCTTTCCCTGGAAGACTCTCCTTTTGTGTGTGTGACTTTACTTGCAGGCTCCTTAATCAAGGCTGGGTTTGGGGTGGCCTATTGGACCAGAAAGGAAGGAAGAGATTGGGAAATGTTATTGGTTCAGCAACTGATAACCAACTCTGCCCCTTCCTGAAGCCACAGCTCAGTGTGATGTACATAGTAGGTGTTCAGTAGACACAAGGTAAGAAGTAAAATACCCAAGAGGCAGCTGGGAGCAGTGCTCACTCAGTCAGTCTCCATGTCCAGGCTTAGTAGCCTCCGTCACAGGCACCAAGAACCAACCCCATTTTCCTTCTTCCTTTCCTGGAAGCGTCTGGTAAGCCTGGTCCAGGAATCAAGGAATGAAACTTTTTCTATGTTTTGTCACCCTCTCCTGCAAGCGTCGACATGCCCAGGCAGCAGGAGCCTGGAGACCCCAGAGGAGAAGAGCTACTAACAGACGCACGGTGGTCCCCACAGAAATGAGAGAGCCCGTCCCGGGCTTGACCTCAGGAAAGCCTGCCTTCAGATCAGGAAATAGAGGGACCTCGTTCACATTCCCAGGGAAACTGAGGGCAGCACTCTCGAGTTAAATGAATGCATCATGCAGGGCCCTTTAGAGGAGCTGAAACTCAATGGCTTTCAAGAGAAGAGAACAGTCATTCAGAGGTGAATGGTGTTGGATTTGCAAAGGTCCCCATCTTCAATGGGGACACGTGGGCCAGATGCCTCCTCTTTCCTCAAGATGGAGATGGGACTCACTAAAACGTCACAGCCTCTTCCACTTGCCTTGGTGACCAATCTTATTGATCTCAGCAGTTACGTGGCCTCTGTCTGTGTCCACTCAGCTTCCTCCAAGAAACCACAGAAAAGTGAGATTTCAGCAAAGATCATGGGAAGTGAGGAGTTTGGACACAGACTTAGCCTCAGCTGACCCCGTGGTGAGAGCTGGAGCAGCCCAGAGGGTGCAGACCATCAGGGCAGAGGAAAGCAAAGCATTCATTTTATACCTAAGGAAACAGGAGCCCCAGAGAGGCACACAGGTACTTTGGCTCATTGGAGAGGCTAATGAGCCCACTCTCCACTCCTAATTAGTTGTATAATCTTGGACAAGCCGCATAACCACTTTGAATATTGGTTTCTTCATCTGTAAAATGGAGTTAATTATGTGGACTGCGCAGAACTGCCTCCAGCATTAAAAGAGATGAGCCAGGTGCGGGTGGCTCTCCCTGGACTGCGACATCACCGTGACCATCTCCCTTTCTACTCCTCTCCCCACGCTCCCTCGGGGCTCCTGGCAGCAGCAAGAGGCTGTACTTTGTTGCAGCACAGGTGTTCTCTCTCCCCAGCACAGCTCTGAGCCTCTCAGTCAGGGGGCATGAGGCAGGCAGGGAAGCTCTCCTATGAGTCCCCACACTCAGAGCCTCAGCCAAGGTCTGGATGGTTCCTTGGTGGAATCACAGGTGCACCTCTGGCCACCCCACTCGCTGGGAGCTCTCTTTTATTTACCCCCACAAAGGGGCACAGCTGCTGGTGTTAGGTCCGGGCTCCTTCCTCCTGCCTCTTCCTTCCCAACCACCCATCCTGGGTCTGCCCTCATAAGGGCTGCTCTCCCTACCCCCAACTTCAACCACCTGGCAGGAGCAGTTTTGACCTTCAGAGACCAAGGACACCAGCCCCACCTCCCTCCCACCTCACCCTGGCAATGCCTGGACGGGACCCACCCGTGTCCCAGTTATACTGCAGAGTCAGTAATCACCTAAGTGAGAACAACAGCCCACGTGGACCATTCTGGAAGCATGTCCTCTGGGAAGTCACTATCTGTAGAGATGAGCTCTTCTGGTCCAAAATGAGCTCTTCTGCCCTGAGCTCCACGCCCTAACCAAACACCAGCTACCCTGCTTTCCTGATCTTTCTAATCCCCACAAATCTCCCATTTTGAATTGGAACTATCTCCTGCAGAGGAAGCTTTCAGCATAAATAGAGATACCCCAAGCCCATGGGCAGCCCTGGGGTGGCAGCCAGGATTCCTGTTTGTGACTTCTTATGGGACCCAAGCAAGAAGCATTATGCCTCCGGATCCTCTAAAGCTTGAAGTGTAGACATGATCTTCGGCACAAGGGAGTTGTAAGGAATAACCGAATAGCAATTGTATTTTTAAAGCACTTTGCAAGGTGCCACATAAATAACTCTTCCTGTAAGTGATTGTCATATATATAAAATGCTAGAGATGGCAGGGGGAAATTATCGCCAGAGGCAGAGACACACACCGAGTCAGGAAAGCAGGTCTCTCTGGAGGAAGTCATCGATGGCATCCTGAGAATTAAATGTCAGCAGGGACCCTGTCCCTGGTCTTCATTTCCCAGTTGCCACGTGCAGACAGAAAGAGACATGTGCATGTTTTAAAAAATCACTGGCAGTAAAATATTAAATCAGCCCTGACGTGGGGGTCTCACAGTGGTGCTGATTCTACCTATTGATTGCTTTTAATTCTTGGCAGAGAATGAGATGATCAAACATAACCATTATTTTTCCATTTTAGCTGGGGTTGCTAATTCTTTATTCTCCTGGTGCCTGTTAAGGGCAGTTTGCTTTCCTCCAATAGTGCAGCATTTAGCATTAGTTAGATGTCATTTACAAGGACAGCTCAAGGTCAAACTACCCTCACACATATTCTCTCCATGTTTAATTGGATGGTGTTAAGTCGGCTTCATTCTCAGTGTGAAAAAGCTCTCAGAAATAAAATACCATTGTATGAAAGTCTGCACACAATCCTTTAGGGAGGCAACTTTGGGTCCTAGTTCTGAGCTTGAAACAAACAAAAAGAAACCCATCCTGGTGACAAGCCAAGCCTGATCTCAAATGGTACAAACAGGGAGTGTGGAAAGGCCAACACTTTGAAACACCAAGGAAATAGACAAGATTCAAACAAGATTTCATCAAAGAGACAGAGAATACAAAAAAATACAGCAGGAATGAAACAGGCTATGACTTCAAACACCTTAAACATTGTAAAAAAAAAAAAATGCATGCACATTTTTGTGCCAATAAAGTTAAAACCTGGATGAAATGAATGATTTCCTAAACAACTTACTGACTTGAAATAGACTGCCCTGATGGTCCAGTGGTTAAGAATCCATCTTCCAATGCAGGGGACATGGGTTTGATCTCTGGAGAAGGCAATGGCAACCCACTCCAGTACTCTTGCCTGGAAAATCCCACAGACGGAGGAGCCTGGTAGGCTGCAGTCCATCAGGTCGCTAAGAGTCCGGCACGACTGAAGTGACTTAGCAGCAGCAGCAGCAGGATAACTAAGATCCCATATGCAGCTGGGCAACTACACCCACGTGCCACAACGAAAGATCACGTTCTGCAACTAAGATCAGCTCAGCCAAATAAGTAAACGAATAATTTTTTTTTAAGTACACTTCTGTGTAAAGATAGTGGATTGAATACATGCCTCTACCATTTCCCCCTCCCTTAAACCCCATTAAAACTACAGGAAAGGGTTTTGTTTTTTAATTTGCTATTTTTAGGGTTTAGTCCCTTTCAGCCCTGTTGTATGGTCTGGCTGTTCATTTCCAGTGAACTCTGGGGTTTTGTGTTTTTATTAAGACAATTTTTTAGAGCAGTTTTCAGTTCACAGTAAAATTGAGGGAAAGGTAAAAAAAAATGTTTTCCATATAATCCCTGCCCCCAAAAGGATTTTTTTTTTTTTTTTTTTTTTTAGGAAAAAGACATAATCTAGAAGCTGTGAATCAGCGGAACACATGGGAGGTAACTCAGCGGTCTTGAGTTGGTGTGTCACACTGCGCTGCTGGCCCAGGTCTCCTCCTTTTCGATGACCACTGTCCAGGAGACACCTGGTGGCCGCTTCTCCCTGTGCCTGATGACTCCGGACAGAGCTAGGGTGTCCACCTGGCGCTTCCCCCCGTGCTCCCAAAACCAGGAACACTCAGGGCAGAATTAACGCCATGTTTCACCTCCATTCTTTTCCACCCGTGGACTGATACAGCAAGGCGTCCACTTCTGGGCTTCCCACTTCCCGGACCCTTGCCTCCCCAAGACGGAAAAGGCAGCTCTTCCGCTCCCGATCCGGAGTGGGGGAGAGGACCAGAATGTGAGGCCTGCACCATCCTTCCTGTCCCACATCACACCCGACGCCCCTCTCCTCCACGTGTGCCCTCCCTCACTGTGCCATAACACCTGGGAAGGAAGGCTGTGCAGTACCCCCTCCCCACCACCCCAGAGGGCATGCCCAGACCCGCTCTACATGTTGCTATCCCCACAGGCTGCATTTTTTTAAATCTCCCATAGGTGTGACGAAATAGAAAAATAGATTGTGTCTAACTTGTTTGCATTTAAAATAATTATATTTGGTAAATTAAATGTAAATGAGTCCCCAGTCACACAATATTTTTTAATGTAATAGAATTTACTTCAAAATGTTTTAAATTTTCATTTCAAATGGAGCTATTGGAAACTGAATTCTTCAGCAATATGGCATCTTGTTATTTCCATCAGGTTGGGAAAAATGAATGAAAGTCAGACAGTGGAAGCAGTTGTGAGAATTACTATAACAAAAGAAGTTACTGTATTTTCTCCACTAAGTGCCTTCCAATGTCAAGAAGGTAGAGGAAGAAAATGTATTTTTAAAGGGTAAAATTTTCTGAATGGGATTTTTGCTTTTAAGAATGAAAAGAGCTGACATTGATGGACTGTCTGCTCTGGGCCCAAGCCTAAATCCAGAGCTGAACAGACATTAATTCAAGAACATATATTAACCCTCATAGCAACTCAGGCCAGTCAGAACCACTGTGGTTCCATTTTACAGATGAAGAAACTGAGGCTTAGTGAGGTTAAGTAATGAGGACTAAGTATTTCCTGACATATCAGTAAACAAAGGATGTTGCCATCATCAAGCTATCACATTACATCTGCCTGGATGGTGAGCCTTGAGGGAACAAAGGATGGAAACAAACAGACTGCCAGCTGCCAAGTCTGCCTAGGAATCAGCTGCTGCACCCACCCCTGATGGTGCACCTGAGGTGACTCAGGATAAGAAAACACACGATCCTGGCCCCATATAGCTGAGGTCCATAACAAAAGAATGATTTCAGCAAGCCCAGACTCTTGCATCTTTTCATACATAGTAAAGAGCTAAACTCCTTGAGATATCTGTGGGGTTTTTTTTTTTTTTTAGTTAACAATAACCTTTTGATTCCTTTTCATTCCAATCCCAAAGAAAGGCAATGCAAAAGAATGGTCAGACTATCTCACAATTGCACACTCATCTCACGTGCTAGCAAAGTAATGCTCAAAGTTCCCCAAGCCAGGCTTCAACAGTGCATGAACTGAGAACTTCCAGATGTTCAAGCTGGATTTAGAAAAGTCAGAGGAACCAGAGATCAAATTGCCAACATCCACTGGATCATCGAAAAAGTGAGAGAGCTCCAGAAAAACATCTATTTCTGCTTTATTGACTATGCCAAAGCCTTTGACTGTGTGGATCACAATAAACTGTGGAAAATTCTGAAAGAGACGGGATTACCAGACCACCTGACCTGCCTCTTGAGAAATCTATATGCAGGTCAAGAAGCAATGTTTAGAACTGGACATGAAACAACAGATTGGTTCCAAATAGGGAAAGGAGTATGTCAAGGCTTTATATTGTCACCCTGCTTATTTAACTTATATGCAGAGTACATCATGAGAAACACTGGGCTGGAAGAAGCACAAGCTGGAATCAAGATTGCCAGGAGAAATATCAATAACCTCAGATGTGCAGATGACACCACACTTATGGCAGAAAGTGAAGAACTAAAGAGTCTCTTGATGAAAGTGAAAGAGGAGAGTGAAAAAGTTGGCTTAAGGCTCAACATTCAAAAAACTAAGATCATGGCATCTGGTCCCATAACTTCAATGCAAATAGATGGGGAAACAATGGAAACTGTCAGAGACTTTATTTTGGGGGGCTCCAATATTTGCAGATGATGACTGCAGCCATGAAATTAAAAGACACTTTGCTCCTTGGAAGAAAAGCTATGACCGACCTAGACAGCATATTAAAAAGCAGAGACATTACTTTGCCAACAAAGGTCCATCTAGTCAAAGCTTTGGTTTTTTCCAGTAGTCATGTATGGATGTGAGAGTTGAACTATAAAGAAAGCTGAGCACCAAAGAATTGATGCTTTTGAACTGTGGTGTTGGAAAAGACTCTTGAGTCCCTTGGACTGCAAGGAGATCCAACCAATCCATCCTAGAGGAAATCAGCCCTGAATATTCATTGGAAGGATTGATGCTGAAGCTGAAACTCCCAACACTTTGGCCACTCTATGGGAAGAACTGACTCATTTGAAAAGACCCTGATGCTAGGAATGATTGAAGGTGGGAGGAGAAGGGGACAACAGAGGATGAGATGGCTAGATGGCATCACCAACTCAAGTGAGTAAGCTCCGGAGCTGGCGATAAACAGGGAAGCCTGGGGTAGTGCAGTCCATGGAGTCACAAAGAGTCAGATGTGACTGAGCAACTGAACTGAACTGAACTGAACCTTTTGACGTTCAGACTACCTGCCTTTTGAACAAAAAACTGTGATATAACCTGCCCGCTCTACCCCCCGTCCCCCAACCCCCACCCCAGCCTCCTCAGAGCAATCTCTCAGAGTTGTTTGAGATGCTGTCTCCCAGGCTTGGAGTCCTAAGAATGTTCACCAAATAAAACATAGCTCTCAACTTTAACACTGTACATTTTTTTTTCAGTTGATAGTAATTCATGGCTATGAAATGGGGATTCTGAGTTTATCTGACTCAGAGCCTGAGTTTTTAGTCAACACATGAGGTGAAGTCGCTCAGTCGTGTCCGACTCTTTGCGACCCCGTGGACTGTAACCTACTAGGCTTCTCCGTCCATGGGATTCTCCAGGCAAGAATAATGGAGTGGATTGCCATTTCCTTCTCCAGGGGATCTTCCCAACCCAGGGATCGAACCCAGGTCTTCCGCATTGGAGGCAGACGCTTTAACCTCTGAGCCACCAGGGAGGCCACCTCATATAGTGGCCTATAGTCAACACATATCCTGACTTTATTCTGGAATCTTGTCTAAACTTTCTCTATTTATACTGCTTCTAATACTTAATTTTTGTCAGGCTTAAGAAAGTGAAACTTCTGCCCAGAGAAAGAATGTTCTACCCATTTAGATGCTCACTTATTTCTTGATCCAGAGTGCAAATTCCAGAAACATTCTCCCTGCCAAAGTGAGTCAGAGCGTGATGTGCTGATGCTGCTGGATGGTTTTAGGATTGAAGGATTATTGGCAACCCAGACTTCCAGCCATGCTTCCCTGAGATGCACATTCTAACAGTTCTGTTTGACCAATGGGGCGGTTGAAAAGAGCTTACTGAACCTCAGTTAGGCTGGCTCCCTGGACTTTGTCCACTGGCTTGCAGCACTTGCATTGTCTGTCTGGGGTCAGTCAGCCCCCATCCCCACCCATCAGAACATCCCTCCCTCATCCTTCCTGGACACACAGCACCCTTCCAAACGATCTGTGCTCCATAGTTACCAAATGGGATCCCAACTGTCTCCCCTACTCTGACTCTTTTAACGTACCCTACTCACCCCATAAACCCTGCTGTCGGTGTGACCATCTCAGCTTAAGAACCCACACCATCCACTTTGACCCTCCTCATCAGCAACAACCCCTAAATTCGCATCATTTGCTTACTCTGCATTTCCCATCTGCCTTCGTGGTGACCTAGTTCTTGGACCATCCGTTCAGCTCAGACCTTGGCCGCATCAGACTCTGCTTCCAGTGTCGGCTCATTGGCTCCCCCTGCCCACTTCCCTGAAGGATCAGTGCCCCCTATCCCACCCCCACCCCCTCACCCATAAACTGACTTAAAAGGTGATAGATGTGTATAAGAGACAGCCCCCACCCTCAGTGGGAAACAGACAAGAAATCCCATTAGGGAGGGAGGGAGGGAGAGAAAGACGTAAAGTGCCAGACATGTCGTAATTGTCACTTCATCCTCACAACTACCTGTAATTGATTTATCCCCCACTTTACTCCAGAAACGGGTTAAGAAGCCTTGTGAGACTACATAAAAGGCCAACTAGCATGAATTAAAAGCAGAAGCAGAAGAAAAAAGTAACAGGGCACATAAACCAAGATTAAAGTGCCAACTATGTCCAGAAAGTCTGTGCTCTGCATGGGCCATAGCTTTGCCTCGAATACCCATGCAGCCAGGAGGACCTGAGCAATAGCTGAGGCAGGTGCCCTGTTCAGTTAAGGGTGAGGAAACTGACCAGGAGGTTGAGTGACTCAGCCAAGGTCACACAACCAGGTGACTGGAAGCTGGCCATGTGATTTAAATCTAGGCCTACACGAACAGAAGACGCTTCCTTAAGTCTGTAAGACCCTCCCCTGAACTCCCTTCTGAACAAAAAGCATCCACCAGCCTCCCTCCAGCCACAGTAGTGTCACCTGGACAATTAGAGAAGAGGCCACCTGGCTGCATGGGGCTTGTCCCTGGGCACCATGGCACTGAGGGAAGGGGCCTCCAACAGTTGCTCTGTCCTGGGGGAGACGTAGAAGCAATCAAGCTGCAGCCCTGGGCAGAGGCCAGGGAGCCGAGGGAGGCAAGCCGGCAGGACAGCCCTCTTTCACTTCTGTGAAACAGGCCTGCTCCCCTGTTTCACCCTGAAGGCAGCATACAACTAATAGGCTTGTCATCTGGGGAGATAACATTAGCCTCGTCATTACCATTTTACTAAATAAGTCATTTTCAATTAATTACATTGCACTCCGGAAAGCATTAGCTCTGGTTGACTTTTCCGTTCCTGCTGATCATGGCGTTGGCAGAATTCATTAGTCCTGTAGATAAGCCAGTGTTTGTGGGCGTGATAGGTAGAGGCAAGCTCATGTGGACCAGTGCCAGGAGCCCCAGTGCCTCAGGAAAGCTCTAGTCTGTGGCTAGCAACGTGGCCTTGAGTCCACCCATGGGCCCTCCAGGGCCACAGCCATTAGCCCTGAGAGCAGTATCCATCCAGAAAAGACCTCCTCCCTGGTTGCTTTGCCTTTTGGCCTTCCCTTTGATTCCAGGAGAAAAATCTGTGAATTGACTTGTTGATTGCTTTCCTCTCAATTTGAGAGCCTCCAAGAGCAGCTGGGCTTCCCTGGTGACTCAGATGGTAAAGAATCTGCCAGCAATGCTGGAGACCTGGGTTTGATCGCTGGGTCAGGAAGACCTGCTGGAGAAGGGAATGGCAACCCACTCCAGTATTCTTGCCTGGAAAATCCCATAGACAGAGTAGTCTGGCAGGCTATAGTCCAAAGGGTTGCAGAGTGAGACATGACTGAAGTGACTTAGCACCCAGTCATGTCCCTCTTTTTAGTTAAGTGTCTTCAAGGAAAACCATGCAATCCACGGGGTCACAAAGAGTCAGACATCACTGAGCAACTAACACACAAGAGCAGCTAGAGACTGTGCCCCGAGGGGAGGGAAGCCTGGACCCTGTGCTGAGGAGCAAGCTAGGGAGGGCCAGTCTGGAAACACAGGCTGCTGCGCAGTAGATGTGTGTGAACAGTCACGGGCTGGAGTTCCCCCCTGGCCACTGCAGTGGATGAGTGTTCATTTCCCTCCAACCTTCATGTGAAACCCACCCCTCAGTGTGATGGTGTTTGGAGGTGGGGCCTGGGGCCTCTGGCGACAGTTAGGTCATGAGTGTGCAGCCCTCATGGATGGGATTAGTGCCCTTGTAAAAGGGACCCCAGGGAGCCTCCTAACCCTCTTTCCATCATGTGAAGGCACAATAAGATGATGGCAGTCTGCAACTTGGAAGAGGGCCCTCCTCAGAACCGCCTGGGCTGACACTCTGGTCTTGGGCTCCAGCTTCCAAAACTGTGTGATGTAAATGTCTGTTTCACCCAGTCTATGGTACTTTGTTACAGCAGCTGGAATGGACCAAGACTGCCACCTACCCTTAGCCTCTCTAAGCCTCAATTTCCTCAGCAGCCAGCTGGAATAACAGTACCCTCTGATAGGTGTTTTGGGAAGGCTGTCATTTGTAGTGTTAATAGCTAGATTTTAATGGAGTACTGACCACATGCTGGACACTGTTCTGAACACATGGACCCATTCATTTAACCATGATTGCAACCTTATGACGTAGGTACCATAACTTTTTCCACTGTCAGATGAGAAAATTGAGGATCAGAAAAGTGAACAATCACCAGGTGGCCCAAAGCCACCTGAGTGGCAGCTAGATGGCAGCTAGAGGGTCACCTCCATGCCCCTTACTCTTAGCCAATATGCTCTGTCAATTAGAGGAGATAAAGCATAGAATATTTCATAGAAATTCTGAATATATAAAAACTCAAATACTGTTAGCTGTTTTTGCTGTTAATTTTGCACATTAGTGGGATGGAGAGGAAAAGCCAAACAGGAGGGTGATGTAGAAATTCCACTGGAGGGACCCTACAACCCTGGGTCGCTTGCTAGCCCACCTCTCTGCAGACAGGGTTCCATTTCAGAAGCTTCTGCCTCCATAGACACTTATGTAATTTTCCCAAAATAGAAGGTTGGGTTTGGGGAGCTGGGAAAGAACTGAGTGACGCTCTAGCCCAGGCTCCTCGCGTTACAGGTGAGGAGCCTGAGACCTGGGGACGCCACAGAGCGGAGCCAGCAGGGAGCCTGGGTTCCCTGACAATTCCTCTACTGCAGGCTCAATGTTCTACAGTCTTCTTTGCATATTGCTTTCCATAAATTTGCATACTGGGCTCTAGAGACTCAGCATATGAAACAAAATAAAAGAACTTATGGACGCTGAATTCCAACGCAATAATCAACTCAACATACTTGAAATGCAGAACAGAGCCCCAGGCTGCCAGGAAGGGGTTGAGGGCCTGGTAAGGCAGGATGGGCATGCAGGACATAGCCTCACTCTGCGCACCATCAGGAGCATCGTCCCATTCCCAGGACGACCCAGGAGCTGCTCCAAAGAGCCAAGGGACACCTCCTTGACAGCCCACCAGAACTAGGACACAATCTCCCCATATAGCCTTCACGAGGGCAAGAGAGGGTAAAGCAACTTCCCGAAGATCGCCGGACAGCTCATGACAGAGCCAAGACAGGAGCTCCCAGCCCCACTGTGACATCCACCTTCCAGGTGAAGCTGTCATGAGACCTCTCTGAAGTGCGATCTCTTCCTTCTCTGGCTGGGAAGGGGGAGCCTCTAATTCCCTTGGCTCAGAGCTGTACCTCTAAGGAACTATCCACTTGGAAAACCCAGAGACTATGAGCAGATGGGCCCAAGGACTGGTAAGCGCTGTGCCGTATGGACTTACCCTGGGTGGTCCCTGGCGGTACATCCCTGAGCCAGGCAGGCCGCCACGCCGGTAGGCGTCACCTGGGGGCATGGTTGGGAGGTGGGGCCAAGGGAGAGAGAGAAATAAAAACACTCACCAGAGCCCACAGGGGAAAAATGGTGAAGCCAACGAAGCAGTCACTGCCCTGCTGGGGAAGAACAAGCAGGACTGACCCAGGAATGCCCATCTCTCCCTTCTAGAGCCCAGGGGTGAGGGATTAGCATGATGCTGAACAGAAGGCAGTCCCAGCTGCTGGAAGAGACCCAAGAACGGGGTCCTGAGAGCTCCAGTTAAAGAGAGGCTGCGCAGGGGACCATGGGACACTGGGAACTCAGTGAGAGCAAAAGGCCAGAGACAGCCCAGAAGACACCCCTCCAGTTTGCAGTGGTTTTCCTTGACGACACTTAGCTAAATACAGGGGGACATGTGTGGATGCTAAGTTGCTTCAGTCATGTCTGACTCTGCAACCCTATGGACTATAGCCTACCTGTGTCCATGGGATTTCCCAAGCAAGAATACTGGCGTGGGTTGCTATGCCCTCCTCCAGGACATCTTCCCAATCCAGGGATCAAACCTGCATCTCCTGTGTTGCAGGCAGATTCTTTACCCACTTAGCCACCTGGGAAGCCCAAATACAGGGAATTTGCTGATTAATTCATACGAAGTCCTGCCCATGACAGACTGCAGCGCAACACCTCCTTCTCCAGAGACACGGTAGAAAACCACCTTTTGGACTGGACTGAAATTGTGCCTGGAGTGGGCAGATGGGCCATCAGGGGCTCAGGTTAGGGTTCTGCAGACCCTCTCTCATTCATGGCCCTGTGCCTTCCCCCCTGCCAGGCTGGCAGTCTTGAACTGAACTGGGACATAATTTGAGTTTGGGCATGTTGGAAAAAAGTAAAGAAACTGTCTTCTTCACCTTCATGGAGGCTGGGAAAAAGTAGCGTAGGGTGGGTGCGGGGTTTGTAGAAGGGGAAGAGGGACACAAGGAAAGCACAGGTAGAAGGAATAGTCCCAGTAAAGTTAGTGTGCTTGGTGATATTAGTTAATACTGAGTCATCCTGCATTATTAAAACACAGCAGTGAGACTAGGTTGGAGTCTGGAAAGATGGCTTGGGACCCATCCCAGGAGGCTCTTGGACACTGTGAGTTTGACTGTCATTTTACTGGCAAGGACACCACTGAAAGCTTTGAGGGTAGACAGTGTGATGCACTGATGCTTTAGAAAGCAGTTCCTGATGCAGGGGACAGAAAGGAAAGAGCTTCAAAGAAGAAAGACTAATTAGGAGGCCTCTGCACCGGGACAAGCCCTGAGAGACGGGGAAATAGCCTGAATTTGATCAGTGGAAAGGAAAGGTGGAAACTAAGAGGGAGTGAAAAGAGAGCTGATAGGAATCAGTGATGGATCAGCTCTGAGGATAAGTAAGAGGAAGGCATCAGAGATGCCTGCCCTTGGGCCAGAATGACTGGGCAATGATGTTATGTGACATCCAGGATTTGGGAGGGGTAGGTGCAAATCAGGTATAAAGGGAAAGATTGAATTCATTTGGCTTCATTTGATATTCATTTGATAACCTCATGGGTTTTCAGGATAGTCTTGTGGAGATACCCAGAAAGGGGTTGGAAACTCAAGATCAAGTAAGAGGTAGTTGGGATGGAGAAAGGATAGAGATCTGGAGGTTGACTTCATTAAAGGAATCAGAGGATTCTGAGAAGGGAAAGAGGAGAAATGAAGAAGAAAACTCTGGAGAATGCTGAGCAGATGAAGATGAGGACAGACACATCCTCTATAGTGAGCAGTGAGTCAGGGGAGGGCACCCAGGGATAGGTTGCAGGAGTCAAAAATGCAAAAACAAAATGACTCGAGAAGATTTTTTGTGAGAAAATAAAGCCCCAGAGTGTCCAAAATTATTTCAACTCTTAGGGAATTGAAGTTAAATTCTTTTTCTGGGAAAATAAGAATTTTATAAGAGTAGTGAACAATAAGGGCTTCATTGGTAGCTCAACCGGTAAAGACTCCGCCTCCAATGCAGGAGACCCTGGTTCGATTCCTGGGTAGGGAAGATCCACTGGAGAAAGGATAGGCTACCCACTCCAGTATTCTTGGGCTTCCCTGGTGGCTCAGATGGTAAAAGAATCTGCCTGCAATGCAGGAGACCTGGGTTCAGTCCCTGGATTGGGAAGATCCCCTGGAGGCGGGCATGGCAACCCACTCCAGTATTCCTGCCGGGAGAATCCCCTCGAACAGAGGAACCTGGTGGGCTACAGTCCATGGGGTCGCAAAGAATCGGACACAACTGAGGGACTAAGCATAGCACAGCACAGTGAGCAGGAAACATGCAAATATCCTGGATTATTCAAAATGATTTCTACCTCTCAGGTTATTAAGACTCCATTCTTCAGATTAATTTTCTCTTAATGAATTAAAATAAAAATTTTTCATAACTTTATCATCATAGATGGCATAAATTTTTTTTAACTTGCAGTTAATATCAGCTCCATCCTTCAGCCGCTCCAGCCAAAAATATTGTAATCATCCTTGACTTTTCCCTCCCACTCATGCCCCATGTCTAACTGACAGCAGATCCTATAAACTCGCCTCACCAGCTCTACAGCTGCCGGGCTGTTCCAAGCCACCGTCACCACTCACGCAGGTTGTGGCCTCAGGCTCCCACAGCCCCCACTGCTGCTGGACTCACTTGCCAGATGGTCCTCATAAAATGCACTAGGACAGGGGCTTCCCTGGTGGGTCAGTGGTAAAGAATCCACCTGCCAATGCAAGAGACATGGGTTTGACCCCTGAGCCAGGAAAGTCCCACATGCTGAAGAGCAATTAAGCCCGTGCACCACAACTATTGAGCCTGTGCTCTAGGGCTTGGGAGCTGCAATTATTGAAGCCCACCTGCCCTAGAGCCCACGCTCTGCAACAGGAGAAGCCACGGCAATGAGAAGCCCGCACACTGCTACTAGAGAGTAGCCCCAACTCACCACAACTAGAGAAAAGCCTTTGCAGCAATGAAGACCCAGCACAGCCAAAATAAATACATAAAATTATAAAAACAAACAAAAAATGCAGTAGGACCTTGTCAGGCTTTGGTTCAAAACTTCCAATGACTTCCCATCTCAAGAGTTAAACCGGAAGTCCCCAGCATGATGCATAAGGATCAGGCCCAGCATGACTCAGCAGCTGCTCCCTCTCTCCCTCCATCTCCTGCTTCAGCCCTGCAGGCCTCCTTGCTCTTCCTCAAACATCTCCTTTCAGTGTTCTTTTGTTTTCTCTACTTTGCTATTTCCATGAGTATCCAGACAGCTCCCTCCCAAACCAACGTGTTTTTTTCATAGACCACATTTCCGAGATGCCTTGCTCTTCTCAGAGATGCCTTGCCTATTTAAAATTGAATGCTTGACATATCCAGAAAAGATGGAAACTCTAAGTCAAAAAGATACCTGCACCCCAATCTCCATTGCAGCACTATTCACAGTAGCCAAGACATGGAAGCAACCCAAGTGTCCATTGACAAAGGAATGGATAAAGAAGATGTGGTATATTTATACAGTGGAATATTACTCAGCCATATAAAAGAAATGAAGTATTGCCATTTACAGAAACATGGATGGACTTAGAGATGATTGTGCTGAATGAAGGGGCCAAAGACAAATATAATATGATATCACTTATATGTGGAATCTTTAAAAAACAATGCAAATGAACCTATATACAGAACAGAAACAGACTCACAGACATAGGAAACAAACTTATGGTTACCAAAGGGGGACGGGTGGGTATCAATTAGGAGAATGGGATTAACAGATAGATACCACTGTATATACAATACATAAACAACAAGGAGTTACTGTATAGGACAGGGGACTCGATTCAATATCTTGTAATAACCAATAATAAAAAGGAATCAGAAAAACTGAATAGATGTATAACTGAATCACTTTGCTGTATACCTAAAACTAACACATACTGTAAATCAACTATACTTTTAATTAATTAATCAATGCTTGCCCCAGACTCTGTCTCTCACATATACTCTCACACATTTATATTTTATTTCTCTTCATATAAATGCTAACATACTATATAATTTCTCATTTATTTTTGTTTATTGTCTGTCAGCTAGGATGTAAAAGACTATAAAGAAGGGATTTTTCCACGCACCTATGGACACCTTATCTTTGACAAAGGAGGCAAAAATATGCAATGGAGAAAAGACAATTTCTTTAACAAGTGGTGCTGGGAAATCTGGTCAACCACCTGTAAAAGAATGAAACTAGAACACTTTCTAACACCATACACAAAAATAAACTCAAACTGGATTAAAATTTTTAATGTAAGACCAGAAACTACAAAACTCCTAGAGGAAAACATAGGCAGAACACTCTCTGGCATAAATCACAGCAAGAGCCTCTATAACCCACCTCCCAAAGTAATGGAAATAAAAGCAAAAATAAATAAATGGGACCTAATTAAACTTAAAAGCTTTTGCACAATGAAGGAAACTATAAGCAAGGTGAAAAGACAGCCTTCAGAATGGGAGAAAGTAATAGCAAATGAAGCAACTGACAAAGAATTAATCTCAAAAATACACAAGCAGCTCATGCAGCTCAATACCAGAAAAATAAATGACCCTATCTAAAAATGGGCCAAAGAACGAAACAGACATTTCTCCAAAGAAGACATACAGGTGGCTAACAAACACATGAAAAGATGCTGAACATCACTCATTATCAGAGAAATGCAAATCAAAACCACAGTGAGGTACCTTCTCAAGCTGGTCAGAATGGCTGCTGTCAAAAAGTCTACAAACCGTAAATGCCAGAGAGGGTGTGGAGAAAAGGGAACCCTCTTAGACTGTTGGTGGGAATGCAAACTAGTACAGCCACTAGGGAGAACAGTGTGGAGATTCCTTAAAAAACTGGAAATAGAACTGCCATATGACCCAGCAATCCCACTGCTGGGCATACACACTAAGGAAACCAGAATTGAAAGAGACATGTGTACCCCAGTGTTCATCGCAGCACTGTTTACAACAGCCAGGACATGGAAGCAACCTAGATGTCCATCAGCAGATGAATGGATAAGAAAGTTGTGGTACATATACACAATGGAGTATTACTCAGCCATTAAAAAGAATTCATTTGAATCAGTTCTAATGAGATGGATGAAACTGGAACCTATTATACAGAGAGAAGTAAGTCAGAAAGAAAAACACCAATACAGTATACTAATGCATATATATGGAATTTAGAAAGATGGTAACAATGACCCTATATGCAAGACAGCAAAAGAGACACAGATATAAAGAACAGACTTTTGGACTCTGTGGGAGAAGGTGAGGGATGATTTGAGAGAGTGGCATTGAAACATGTATATTACCACATGTGAAATAGATGTCCAGTCCAAGTTCAATGCATGAAACAGGACACTCAAAGCCCATGCACTGGTACAAACCAGAGGGATGGGATNACTGTGGTGTTGGAGAAGATTCTTGAGAGTCCCTTGGACTGCAAGGAGATCCAACCAGTCCATTCTGAAGGAGATCAGCCCTGGGATTTCTTTGGAGGGAATGATGCTGAAGCTGAAACTCCAGTACTTTGGCCACCTCATGAGCAGAGTTGACTCATTGGAAAAGACTCTGATGCTGGGAGGGATTGGGGGCAGGAGGAGAAGGGGACGACCGAGGATGAGATGGCTGGATGGCATCACTGACTCGATGGACGTGAGTCTGAGTGAACTCCGGGAGCTGGTGATGGACAGGGAGGCCTGGCGTGCTGCGATTCATGGGGTCGCAGAGTTGGACACGACTGAGCGACTGAACTGACTGATACTAGGCGCTGCCAACAGAGGGCGCCAGCAGCAGTAAACCCGCTCCGCGATTATTTCTACAGTTGTAAAACCTGCCCCCTTGTGGTGCCACCTCCCCCTCCAAAGACACCAGCGTCTCGGAAGGTGTGAGTTCCAGCTTGACGAGGGCGAGGGGGAAGCCGGGTCGGGGGGAGTCTCTAAATTTCAATGTTTTAATAATTTGCAGCTGTTACTCCACAGTACCTTTAAGTACTCCTCTTATCCACTCAGTTACTAATTATAACTTTCTACTTAGGTAACAATTTGCTATGTTTAATTCTTTCTGTTCAAATAACTGCTGTGGTTTCTGTCCCTTGATGGACTGTGGCAGATACAACCACCGCTCAGGAGGGCCCCTCATAGCTGACAGCCTTTGTACCTGGCATTCTACCTGTAAGCCAGATGCTAAGGGTGGGGAGAGCTCCGGCCCTCACGATCCAGGTAAGAGGGGAGGGAACTCCTAGTTCACACTCTCCTCTGTTCCACACAGACTTGCCGGAACCCCGAGAGGCAGCTGGTGCCCTCCTGGCTCCCTGTGCCTGCCTCCAGCTCATGCTGAAGCCACTTGTGTTCACACCTGTCTCTCTCCTTAGACTCCAGGGACAGACCTGCAACCAGGGGCCCTATCTTATTTGTGTAACCCGCTGGCTAGCATGCCGCCTGCAAACAGTAGGAGCTCAGTAAGTCTGGTGAGCCTAATAGACATGTGATAATCCATCTATTTCAAAACAATATGAAAGAAAGCTACTTACTTGTTTTAATGTACTATCCAACCTCAGTTCAGTTCAGTTCAGTTCAGTCGCTCAGTCATGTCCGACCCTTTGCGACCCCATGAATCGCAGCACGCCAGGCCTCCCTGTCCATCACCAACTCCCGGAGTTCACTCAGACTCGCGTCCATCGAGTCAGTGATGCCAATAGTATTAAAAAAAAAAAAAAAAAAATCCATGTGGCAGTAAAAGCAAAATGGAAAAAAATTGGTCTGCTTTAATCACCACAATGCAAAATGCGACTCAGACGTGAAAACGTGGCCAGTCCCCAGTGAGTCTCTCTCCTCATAATGTTCAGCTATAATTATGTCTGCATCCTGTCTGCATGTTATTATTTACATTTCTGTGTTGGTGTTTGCACAGTTGGCAGGGCTCCCGAGGAAGCTTTCCTTCTGAGCCCAGAGACGTCTGCGTGTCTCCTCGAAGGGTTGTTGAGGTTCCCCAGACAACTCTGCTCTTCCAGATGACAGCCAGCCTCTGAGACTAGGAGGACCCTGCCAGCCAGGCGTTCCTTCCGTCTCAATTGATCCATAGTCAACCTCTCTCTCTCTCCTCACCACCCCACCCCTTCCTCCACCCGGCCCCTCCATCTCTCTCTCATTTCTGGGAGAACATCTATTAGAATCGCTTGTGCAATAAATAACGACCCCTTTATAGCTTCTAGTGCTTCCTCTGTGTAATTAGGAAGTGCATTGTTGTGTAATTCAGAAATTAATTAGTAGTAAATGTTTCAGGAGTGCAGGTGGAAGAGGGAGGCTGGCTGCACTTCCTTCATCCTTGCTTTCAGCTCCAGAGGGATGTTTCTTGCCTCCTTCAGGGGCTTTCTGGGGCTTGGCCCTCTCATCTTCACCCTGGGTGGTGAGAACACAGCTGCAGAGGCCACGGCAAGCTGTACATCAAGGTGCTCTGACCCAGTGCTGGACAGCAGCCACAGAAGGTGGCTCTCCACTGCCCAAAGAGCTCCGGGGGTGCCTCTGGTTCTGGGAACAGAGGGAGTGGCTGTTACCCCACAACTGAACCTCAGAAGGCCAAGAATCCTGCCCTCTCTGGGGAATAAGCTGAAATTCTTTCCCTGTGATGTAGAAAGGCAAAGTGCCCCCCACCCCCTGCAGGATCATGGCACAGAAGACAGGAATGAGCAAGGAAGGTAGCTGCTTTCTGGCCCAGGAGGTCCTGTGGGGATGCAGTGATGGCCTCAATGTCATAGCAAAGCCCCGAATCTTCCAGAAGAGCCCAGGCCTCTCCAAACAGGCTTTTTCTTATGCTGTTCCCTTCTCTCATGCCTTTCCCTCCATCTGGAACACCTTTCCCTCTCGCTGACAGGTGCCTGCATAATACCTAGAATATTTGTTGTTGTTCAGTCGCTAAGTCATGTCCGACTCTTCGTGACCCCATGAACTGCAGCACTCCTGGCTTCCCAGTCCTTCACTCTCCCCTGGAGCTCGCTTAAACTCACGTCCATGTCAGTGATACCATCCAACCATCTCATCCTCTGTCGTCCCCTTCTCCTTCTGCCCTCAATCTTTCCCAGCATCAGGGTCTTTTCCAATGAACCAGCTCTTCGCATCAGGTGGCCACAGGATTAGAACTTCAGCTTCAGCATCAACCTTTCAATGAATATTCAGGATTGATTTCCTTTAGGATTGACTGGTTTAATCTCCTTGCTGGCCAAGGGACTCTCAGAGTCTTCTCCAGCACCACAGTTCAAAAGCATCAATTCTTCAGTGCACAGCCTTCTTTATGGTCCAACTCTCACATCCATACATGATTACTGGAAAAACCATAGCTTTGACTATATATACCTAGAATAGTGTGTGTGTATATATATATACATATACCTGTACATATATTGGAGAAGGAAATGGCAACCCACTCCAGTATTCTTGCATGGAGAATTCCATGGGCGGAGGAGCTTGAACTGGAGCAGGAAATGGCAACCCATTCCATATGTACTGGAGTAGGAAATGGCAACCCATTCCAGTATTCTTGCCAGAGGATCCTGGCGGGCTACAGTCCATGGGCTTACAAAGAGTCGGACACAATTGAGTGACCTAGTGCCATATATGTGTACATATCTGTACATATATACATATATATATATACTAGAATAGTAAATAGCTATGCTTAATATTTACCGAATGAATGAATGAATGAATGAAGTCCTAGCTGCTCAGTTCCTATCCATCTCGCAGGAAGCCTGCTTCCTCTCCTGAGACAGCACTGACCTCTCTTCTCTTGTGGCCTGACTTTTCTGTACCTCTTCCAGCAGTGATGTTACACTGTTTTAAATTGTTGTTAGTTGTGTGCGAATCCATCTCCCCCATTCACCTGTAAGCTTCTGGGAGGCAGAAACCTCTGTTACTCGTATTTGCACAGCCCACCTCACTTCACCCCCACCCAACCCCTCTACAACTCCCAAGGTGAGCACTGGTCCTGGCTTGTAGTTGGTGCTTTAGACAGTCACTGATTGAATTAGTGAGTGACTGAAGAGCGTGGCTCCACCTCCTGGGCGCCCACCCCACTGCCCTAGAAGGCTGAGGGGATTCCACTCCAGGTCTCCAGGAGGGGCTTAGGGACCAAACAGAAGCCCCTCCTGCCCACCAGGAAAGCCCACCTTGCAAATCCACGCTTAAGTGTCTGTGAGGCTCTGGAACGAGCTGCCTGCCAATCCCCCTTGCCAGAGCGTAAACAGAGTAGCTGACTACAGGGACATTTCGGCTTGAATTTTATCACCAGATAATGTCTCTCATCTCCTAATCTTCTCTTCCTTGTTGAACTCAATTCAACAAGCCGAAATTGAAGGCTTACACTCCACATGGAATCACGGTGCCTTCTCAACCCCAGAGAATTCCCATGTGCTTTCCTGCGATTTTACTAACAAAGCTATTCCCCTCTGTGAATACTCAGAGGCAGATTGCTGGTCTACAGTGCCCACCCATTGCCTCCCCAGAGCCTGGTATCCTCAGTGTCAGGACAAGTACTGCCCAGACCCACTGACTGAAAGGGAGTGCCTTGGTGCATGGACTCTGGGAAACTGGCTGAACCCTGGGGTCAGAGAACAAGACAACTTGAACAAAAACACAGGTAAGGCCCAGAAGGGAGGTTCCTGCCTAGATGATCATGGAGCCAAAGGGCCACCAGCAAGAGATGCCGCCTGCAAGACTGGGTGTGCATGGATGGCAGCCACAGTGCAGAGAACACTAGACGCCCTTTCCTGAGATCCCAGTCCCTGCAAACCATCCTGCATGCTCCTGGGGAGAGGGAGGAAGCTGGAGAGGATGGGCACTCTGCAAGAGATTTAATTAGACTGAGAAGCAAGAGACCGCCTATTCATATTACCAACGTTCTTCCCTAAAACTGCAATTATGTATCAGTCATTCAAGACCTCAAAGAAAGGGAACATTGCTGTAGGTCAAAACTGGTAAAATGAGGACCTTGCTTGAATTCCCACTTAAATAAACCAACTGTAAAAGTACATTTTAAAGTCAATCAAGAAAATGTGGATATAGGTTGGTTATTAGATGTGACTGAGAATTATTGCTAATATTGTTAGGTTGGATAACAGTATTGTGGCTGTGTAATAATGTCCTTTGCTAGAGATGCATAACAGAAGATGAAATGTCATGATATCTGTGATTAACAAAAACTTCTTCAGTAAAAAAAAATTATAAAACAGATATGGTAAAATTTTTAAAATCATTCACTCTAATGAATAATATATGAGACTTCAGTATACAGTTCCCTTATATATTGTTGATATTTATTATGCATCTTAATATTTATATATCAATAATTTATAAACATAAATACATAAATAGATAATAATAAATAACATAAAATCATTTAATAGAAATAAATTTATAAAATATAAGAATGTGAATATAATGAATATAAAATTTTTCAAAAACAAAAAGCAAGTTTCAGCAGAAGGCAGTAAACTGCCAGGTGTCCCCACATGCCTGCCCCCCTGGCTCTGCACTAGGCACAGAAGGGAGCTGGGAGAAGCATCACTGGCCTTCATGAGACCTTTTTTCCGTGAAGGTCAGTGTGGGACAGTGTTCCTGCCTTATTTCCATTCCCCATAGAGCCCTATGTTTAATCAACTGGTGAAACAAGCACAGGCCTCCCAAAATTGTAAGCAGCTGACATCTGTCTTGATGACTTGCAAACTCCAAATCATCACCCTTTCCCCCACTGAGGGTCCCTCTGTCTCCATGCAGCTGCCATTAGTAAGTGACTGTGCGTGTGCTCGGATGTGTCTGACTCATTCAACCCTATGAACTGTAGCCTGCCAGGCTCCTCCGTCATGGGATTCTCCAGGCAAGAATACTGGAGTGGGTTGTCATGCTCTCCTCCAGGGGATCTTCCCAACTCGGGGAATGAACTCAAGTCTCCTGCGTTGCAGGTGGATTCTTTACCTCTGAGCCACCGGTGAAGCCTAGTTAAGTGACCGCTGCTTCCATTTCACAGACCTGACAGGTGTGCATCAGACAGAACTGATGGAGGTGGGATCCAGGATGCGTGTCTCCACCCTTGTCTGTATCACACAGATGGGCTTCCCATCGCCCCACCTGTAACACAGAGCTGAGGAACAGAACAAAGCGGGCAAGTGTCCCCTCATGAGGTCCTTCCGGACACTGTCTGCTCTGAAGTGCAGAGAATGGCGTTGGGGCAGAGGGTCTTGACTGTCCGCTGTCAAGTATGTGAACTCTCCAGGTTGACCCAGCCCATCAATCAAAGGGAACAGTTCATGTATGAAGGGAGATGACAATTGGGAAATGGGGCCCCCCCATAGAAGTATGGCTGGTGCAGGGGGTGGCTGTATCCTGGAGCCAGAGCAGAAGCAATCACAGGATGAGAAACTGGGACATCTAAAGCTGAAAAGACGCTGGGCATCTGAGAGGCTAGACAACCTGAAGCTTGGAGTGAGAGGAAAGAAGCCAGCCCTAGTTCAGCAGGTTGAGCACAGCTGACCAAGGAAGGGAGGTCTCTGTTCCATGGCCCCGCTCCCCCAGCTCAGAGGAGCGGCTGGCGTTACGGAGGCAGAGAGGAGCGACGGGAGCACTGGGCAGGGCGGAGGCCTCCACCAGCTACAACGGCAGGATGCACAGGATGCTCTGAGAGCCGATGCCATCAGGACCTTGGTGGGAAGGGCCTCTGGCCGATCTCCCACCCCTGCTCAATGTGGCTTCTGCAATTGTGCATAACCACCAAAATCCTTACCTGGGCACGTGATGTGAGGAGAAAGCTAAAAACGCGAAGCCCTGAGCTCTCGCAGGAAAGGGGACTTGTTAGAGATGCCTTGCTAGTGTGGACCTACCCAGGAAATTTGCTACACCCTGACCGCTTCCCACTCCATCATCAGGTTCCCTGTTCCCCGAGGAAACAGTTGAGTCTGGGGGCTGCATGGGGCATGTGTGTCTTCGCATTTACTAATGAGGAAACAAACTCTGTCTTTGAGAGGTGACAGGGCTCTGTAGGTGGGGGAGGATGGACAGGAAGGGAGGGAGGGTCACCCAAGCCCCACAGCTGCCTCCCAGGCTATCTTGAGCCTCCACTGAGCCACTTCACTCTCCTTGCATAAAGTGGGGGACCCAAGAGCCCCCACAGATTCTTTGCACAAATCACAGGAGGTGGCCATGCCACTGGGGGCAACAGCTCCCTCTACTCCTTGCCCTGAATCTGTATGTGGCGGGGCGGGGGGAGCAGCTCATCAAGGGACCCCCCCCCCCACCAAGGGACGCATCTTCTTCCCATGCCCCCAGCCCTTCACCCACCCACAGAGGCTGGCTCTCATCCAGATATCAGCAGTCCCCCCAGGGCTTCTGCTGCTGGAAATTGTTGTGAGGGACCAGTGCAAACCCAGTGTCTACTGGGAAAACCAAGTGGGACCCAAGCTACAGAGCCTCCTCATTTGCCAAGGAAAGGACATGGTTTTCATTCACTGAGCACCTATTCTGCATGGGTACTGTATTAGGCTCTGGGCGAACTGGGAACACTCTGCATTCATGGACCATCCATGGCAACAGGGAAGCCGTGAAACACGTTAATGCAACAGCGTGTGGGGAGTGCAGGGAGCCAGGGAGCCTCCCTGGGGCATCCAGCCAGGAGCCACTACTCAGGAGGGGCTGAGCTTTCCTGAGACACAGCCACATCTGGGGCGGTGAAGAGGCCACACCAAAATGCAGCAGCTCCACTGCCTTAATCCAGGGATAAGAAAGGAGCATGAAGCAAACTCTCAAATGTTTAACAGGAAAGCTATGCAGTGTTAAGATTCTTAACTGGCCTCATGGGCTGTATTGGTAAGAAGTCTTCAGGATAAACCTTACCTGGGACCCAAGACCCCTAAAGCAAATCCATTTTGTATTGAAAGTATATGTTTTTTGGTTAGCAAACTATCCCCTAAAGTAGGCTGTAAGCCTTCAAAATAAAGCTAACTGTTGCAAGTTTATTATAACACATTACTTTTCATTTAGGCAGCCATACTATATGTAAAATATTAGCATTGCTTTGTAGCACTTTATATTTTTTTAATTTATTTCATTGAAGTATAGTAGATTTAGGATGTTGAGTTAATTTCTACTTTAAAGCAAAGTGATTTAGTTATACATGCATATATTCTTTTTCATATTCTTTTCCATTATGGTTTATCACAGGATACTGAATATAGTTCCCTGTGCTATACAGGGTAGCACTTTATTTCTAAATAGGGTGGGACAGGGACCTGTACCTGATCAGTGAGCATCAAACTAACACCAGTTGGGCTGACAGGGCAGGCTGGGTGGTAGCCTAGGGCACTTGGACATAACACCTCCTGAGTCCTGCTGATGGCAGCTCTGGTGATGAACACTCCCTCATACCTCTGACTGGACGAGGAAGGGCCTCTTTCCTTCTGGGACCCACAGGCCGCCAACCAACTAGAGCTCCTTCTCCACCCTCCAATGAACTGAGCTTTCTCTGCAGGGGCGCCATCCCAAAGCCTCTCCCTAGAAGTGAGGTCCCAGAGCTCCTAGCATCCCCTTCACTTAAGGGCCTACCCCTGCTTCCCCCCGGGCCTTGGGAGAGTTGAAGGCAGCAGTAAAGCTGACCAGTGGTCAGTCAGAATGGCCATCATCAAAAAGTCTACAAACAATAAATGCTAGAGAGGGTGTGGAGAAAAGGGAACCTTCCCACACTGTTGGCAGGAACGTAAACTGGTGCGGCCACTATGGAAAACAGTATGAAGTCTTCTTAAAGAACCAAAAATAGAGCTACCATGTGATCTAGAAATTCCACTCCTGGCTATATACCCAGAAAAAAATAGAAACACTAACTTGAAAAGATTACAATAGTCAAGACATAGATACAAACCAAGTCTCCATCTAAAGATGAATGGATAAAGGAAATGTGGTATATACACATATATATATAAATATATGTGGTCTCACCAGAACCCAAGTGTGCTGCACCAATCTCAGACTTCTAGCCTCCAGAACTGTGAGAAAATAAATGTCTGTGTTTTATAAGCCACCTGGTCTCTGGTATTTGCTAGTGCAGCCCAAATAGACTAAGACATTCATCTTCCTTTATACTTCATTTCCACATACACATATATATACAATGGAATATTATTCAGCCATAAAAATAATGAAATAATGCTATTTGCAGTAACATGATGAACCTAATATCATAGTAAGTCAGACAAAGAAGAACAAATATTATATATCACTTATACATGGAATCTTAAAAAATAAATGAGTTAATATACAAAACAGAAATGGACTCACAGACATAGATAACAAACTTATGCTTACCAAAGGGGAAAGGGTGGTGAGGAGAGATAAATTAGGAGTTTGGGGTTAACAGATACAAACTATTTTACATAAAATAGATAAGCAATAAGGATTTACTGTATAGTACAGGAAACTGTATTTAATATCTTATAATAACTTATAATAGAAAAA
The DNA here is from genome assembly GCA_006410635.1 of Cephalophus harveyi. NCBI lineage: Eukaryota > Metazoa > Chordata > Mammalia > Artiodactyla > Bovidae > Cephalophus > Cephalophus harveyi. The sequence continues at coordinate 270,406 of SJYT01009120.1, forward strand.
AATCTGAAAATATATATAATTGAATCACTTTGCTTTGCACCTGAACTAATACAATCTTGTGAATCAACTATACTTTATTTTTAAAAAAAAAACTCTGACTTGTGTTACTCCATACTTGTAAGTCATGTTCCTATAAAGAAGATTCATCCAGTTGCATTTATAGAAGTCAAATACTAACCCTTAATCAGACTACTACCAAGACCAAGGTGTGAGTATGTGTTTTCTCTTCAGTAGCTCACTGCAGTGGACTGAATGGCTGTGCCCCCTTCAAATTTAGATGCTGAAATCCCACACCACACTGTGGTAGTTTTAGGATGTTGGACTGTAGGTTATAATTCAGTTCAGTTCAGTCGCTCAGTCGTGTCCGACTCTTAGGGTTACCGGGGTTTCCCTGGTGGCTCAGACTGTAAAGAATCTGCCTGCAATGCAGGAGACCCAGATTCAACCCCTGGGTCAGGAAGACCCCCTGGAAAAGGGAATGGCAATCCACTGCAGTACTCTTGCCTGGAGAATTCCATGGACAGAGGAGCATGGCAGGCTATAGTCCATGGGGTCACAAAAGAGTCAGACACAACTGAGCAACTAACACACACACACACACACACAGAGGTGAGATCATGAGGGTGGGGCCCTCATGAGTGGGACTTGACGTGTTAGTAGCTCAGTCGTGTCCGACTCTTTGTGACCCCACGGACAGCTAGCCCATCAGGCTCCGCTGTCCACGGGATTAGGATTAGTGCCCTTACAGGAGTCACGAGAGAGCCTGCCTCCCCTCTGCTCTTGCCATGTAAGGACACAATGAGAAGTCCACAGTCTGTAGCCCAGAAGGAGGTCTCACCAGAACCCAAGTGTGCTGCACCAGTCTCAGACTTCTAGCCTCCAGAACTGTGAGAAAATAAATGTCTGTGTTTTATAAGCCACCTGGTCTCTGGTATTTGCTAGTGCAGCCCAAATAGACTAAGACATTCATCTTCCTTTATACTTCATTTCCACAGTCAGTGCGCGAGTCAGCTCCGTCCCCAAGTGCCCATCAGGACGCCGGGCTATAGCATCTATTTTCTTACCAATAACAAAGATCCTCCTGTTCCACTGTGAGCAAAACTAACCTGAACCTCATCTCCCCTCAGGTAAGAATTCCCTGCAGCAAGAATTTTCCCTTCCTTTCCTTTCCCTTGGGCAATGCTGACTTGCAATGTAGCATTTTCTCCGTCTGCAAGTGGGGAAGAAAGAACTCCTCCCCTTGCAGCTCATCCCAGCACCTATCTCAGAAGGGTGGGGAGCAGTTCCTCTTCTGCAGGTGGTCCCCAGAAGCAGCTTAATCTGTAGCAGGCCTTTTCTCCAAGAAATCCACCCGCATTTCTCATCTTGCAGCAGCTTTGGGCTGCAAGAAATGACTCGTCAATTCTCACGGACATCTTGTTTCCTAAAGCAGGAACATCCCAGAGCAATCCCCAGACTGTGTATCAATAGAGAAAGGCAGAAACCCTTTTGGCCCACAACTTTAATCAATTTCTGTCCCTCCATGGTGCCCTGGGACCAGCATAAATGCTGTTGAAAGAGATCTCAGACTCCCTGATTACTCCGGTGAGACAGGCCAGGATTTCAGGAAACAATAAACAACAAGAAAGAGATGAAAAGTTAATGAATGCCCCCTTAAGGATAAAAGTTCCCAAAACTGCAAAGAAGGGGAGTAAAGATGCAGGCAGGTTGTCATGGAGCGTCACTGATGACCAAAACCCTGGGTCAGGCCAACACACAGCACAGCCACTGAAAAAGAAGGAGATAGAAGTAAGTTCAGGGGTCCTCTGGGAGCTGATGTGATTGCACCAGAGATGTTATCCAGCCTCATATGGGTGTGACTTGTTCTAGCTCCTTCCTGAGGAAGTGCCTCACTCCATAAGAGGAAGTAAGAAAGCCCTTCACTAAGTCACTGCTCCCCAGCCAGAGCCCCACGGAAATATGACTTAGGAAAAAGCTTAGCCCCACAAAGCAAAGCAAAGCAGCTCAGTCGTGTCTGACTCTTTGCAACCCCATGGACTGTAGCCTACCAGGCTCCTCCCTCCATGGGATTCTCCAGGCAAGAGTACTAGAGTGGGTTGCCATTTCCTTCTCCAGGGGATCTTCCCAACCCAGGGATCGAACCTGGGTCTCCTGCATTCCAGGCAAAGGCTTTAACCTCTGAGCCACCAGGGAAGCCCTTAGCCCCACAGGGACTTCCAAAAATTTCAGGTTCAACCCGATTGAGCCTAATGTGCTTCTAGGAAGGCCTTCCCTAGATCACTGGAAAGGGGTCAGCAACACTGCCATTCCAGAGCAGAATAGAAGTGGTTGTACCCAGACAACTAGGCAGGACCAGGAATAGGCCGGTGCTCTAGCTCTTCTGCCTGAGAAGCAGGTCAAGGGCAATGCCCCACTCCTAAATCCTCGGGACATGCCCACACCTGCATCTCCACAGGCCAGTAAAGGCCCTGCTGCATAGGCTGCAGCCCTCCACAAGGGAAGGGCATGGTGTTCTCTGCGTAAGATACTATGGGCCTTGTACACAATAATTTACACCCATTTATTTTGCATCTACTCTTGTTGCTGTTCAGTCACTCACTTGTGTCCAACTCTTTTTGACCCCATGGACTGCAGCACGCCAGGCTTCCCTGTCCATTACCAACTCCCAGAGTTTGCTCAGATTCACATCCATTGAGTTGGTGATGCCATCCAACTATCTCATCCTCTGATGCCCCCTTCTCCTCCTGTCCTCAATCTTTCCCCGCATCACGGTCTTTTCCAATGAGTTGGCTCTTCGCATCAGGTGGCCAAAGTATTGGAACTTCAGCATCTGCTCTACCTTGTTGCAATTTAATTCTTTGTTTCTGATTTCCTTCTGTATGTCAATCAAAGACATTCTGCCTGAGAAGTTAGGCGCTTTAAACTGTACCCACCACCCCCAATTTCATCCAAATTAATAAGAGCTTGCATCCTTGAAATGATCTGAGGTATAATTGATGACAGTCACACGCCTCCCAGAAATGCCTGCCACAGAACAAGCATTGTTTCCACAAAGAAATAAGATAAGCCAGTGCGAATAAACAGCGCTTGGCAGCAATACTATCCAAGAATTTTCAATTACCACGAACAAGCAGTTTACCAAAACTACTTACCTCAGCCAGAGAGAGCTGGACAATGCCATTCTGGTCCTTGTCCAGAAGTCTGAACAGTTCTAGAATGCCAGAGAAGAAATGAAGTCAGATAAGGATGCTCCTGGACTTTGGAACAGCCGGAGAGCTGCCTCTGCCCACCCCACACCCACCTGGCACCCTCCCTCCATCTCCCACACCCTCTCCAGCTCCCACCTGGCTTCAGGGACCCCGGAAGGCTAGATCTGGATCCAGTGCCCAGAGCAGTGGGCTTTTGGCAGCAGATGTCCACTCGCCCAATTAGACAAACTTCCAGTTGTGAGCAGAGAAGTTCCTTTTGCCGTCTGCACACCCAGAGCTCTAGAAACTTGCAATTCTTTCAACAGGGGTGGGGGCTGGGGTCATGGAACAGGGGTGGTTGCCCCATGTGTGGGTAATCCAGATACGAAGCTTCGCCTCTGGCTGCCTGACCTTTCCCCAAACTCCCTCCCTTAACAGGATATATTAGCATAAGCATGGGGCTTCCTCAATGGCTGGGTGGGTAAAGAATCTGCCTGTAATGCAGGAGATGAAGGTTTGATTCCTGCGTCAGGAAGATCCCCTGGAGGAGGAAACAGCAACCCACTCCAGTATTCTTGCCTGAAAAGTCCTAAGGACAGAGGAGCCTGGTGGGCTACAGTCTATGGGGTCACAGAGGGGCTAAGCACAGCATTACAGCATAAGCCCAAGCGGGAAGAAGACTATCCACAGCCTCCCAGAAGGACACCCCTATTCCCTCTCTGGGAGGTGACACCTGCTCTCAATATGATTCCCATAGATGCGAACAGATACCAAAAGCCATTTAAGGAGCATTGCAGGGCTCGTTCATTTGTTGCAGCGACTGCACACAATAGGTGCACAAAAATCTCCCCGAGAAGGCAACACCTTGGGCATGGCCAGCTTGGACTTGCTCAGCCCCTTGTTTCTGCTGCCCCTCCCCAAAGGATGCCACAGTTACCTAAGCCTTTCTGGTTCTGCCTTCTGGCCCTGCCCCCGGCCCCTTCCTAGACCTCGGGAGAAGTGGGATGGGTCAGGGTGGGGGTGAGGGGGCTTCCTTGGTGGATCAGATGGTAAAGAAACTGCCTGCAATATAGGAGACGCCGGTTTGATCCCTGAATTGAGAAGAATCCCTGGAGAAGAAATGGGCAACCCACTCCAATATTTTTGCCTAGAAAATCCCATAGACAGAGGAGTATGGTGGGCTACAGTCCAAGGGGTCGCAAAGAGTCAGACATGACTGAGCAACTAACACTTTCACTTAAAGGAGAGCGTGACTCACTGAAGAGGGTCTCCAGGCGGATCATACAAGCAATGAAGCTGTCAAAGTCCATAGTGAGTTTGCTGCATGCATACCGCATGGCGATGGTCTGCTGGACCTGGTCACTGAGGGTGAAACCTGTGGGCAGAGGTGGGCCAGGGTCATAGATGGAATGGGGGCTCGGTTCTATCTCCAACAGAACTCAGGGCTAACTCTGCCTGATGCTGCCCCCTTCAAAGGATTCCAGAGGATTCTGGTCATCAAATCAGTTCCCTTTTAGAAAATCCTCAACAGGATGAACCCCACTCCCTGGTCCAAAAATAGGCCTGGAGCTCCAGCACTAACTTAGCATTGCATCACATGGACCACAGCAAAAAAAAAAAAAAAACAGGGAAGGTGAAGGGACTGCCTCTCCTGTCTATCCCCTTCACAGCCCAGTCCTGTGATTGCTGTCACCTTCCCAGGAACAGGCAAAGTCCTTGGAAAAAGCCTAAAGAATCCAGCAACATTCCCTGCTCCCCAGATAAGGAAGGTACTCAACACATCTTTGTCATCACACTGACATCCAACATAAGGTAATTACCACTGATGGTCATTAGCAACCACCACCATATTAAGCACATTTTCAATGAGCACATCCCGGTCTCGGGATTTTCCCTGCAGGATGTGTCCTCACCTGCCTTCTTGAGGGCTGTCCTCATCTCATGGGCATCGATAGTCCCCGAGTGGTTACGATCGGTCTCCCAAAAGATCTCCTAAAGCAGGAGAAAAATTCCAGGTGAAAACAGCTGTTTGCAGCCCCTGCAGAACCACCTCCCTCCACCCCACTGCTTCCTCAACAGGCCAGGGACACCCTCAGAGGCATCACTGATTCCTCCCAAGAAGTCTCCAGAACAAAAACAGGAGCTTGTGCAGAGAGCCAGTGCTAGTCCTCTGTGAACAGTGGGACTTCCTCTGGCGGCACCTGCGCAGGGGCCTAGTCCTTCCTGGACAGCGTGTCCAGGTCTGGTGTTCTCTTTGACCATGATGAAGGATCTGGTTAGACCAGTGCAGGAAACTGATCAGGAATGGGTGTCAGGAAGGGCAAGGCGCTAGAAACAGAACAGAGGAGAGTGACCAGAGCCCAGAGGTTACCCAACAGGGAGAAAAGGGTTACCAGATACTTCCGGATCTTCAACCAGAGCGTCTTGAATTCCACCAGTTCCAGGGAACCTGTCCCATTGCTCTAGGCGGGTTAAGGCCAACACGATCAAGCCCAGATTCCACATGCTTTATGGATCACATTCTCTGTGACCTTGCACAGTGAGTGTCTTAAGACCTCAGTGAACATCCATGTCTGCAGTAAGCAGGGCCCTGGGGGTCATGGTGGGAAGGATTGGTGGGAGACAAGTTCAAATAAAGATTAAAGAGTCAAATGCTCACAAAGGCCCTCGTTTGAGGTCAGGCACAGAGCTGGGGCAAAGGGCAAGTCAGGAGCCTAAAGCCCTCCTACAATATCATTCATTTAGTGTCCAGCATCCTCATCATTGTGGGGTATTAAGAGTGTAGAGCTAAACAATCTGCAGTAAATTCTCTTCCAGATTTAAATGTCTGCCATTGATATTAGAGTTGATGGCAAAATGGTACCAGAAGAGTCCTCAGGAGCATGGGATTGGGATTCTTAGCCACACACAGTCTACACATATTTGTCTGGTGCTTTGAAGAGGCTCTGAGCTTCTCAACATTGATTCCCAGGGATCCTGGGACATGGTCCCAGCAGGACAGCTGGCTCAGCCAAAATGGGCCAGGGATTCTGTGCAATCCTCTGTATCCGGTGAATACTGATTAAGCACTGGGCTAGACCTGGGGGGTGCTTTTGAACTGTTTGTGAAGTTCGGTCTCTTTGAAACTACCCTTTTCTCAGCCATCGCAATTAATCAATAGACACCAGTGTGTTACAACTCAGGTGTTAAAATTCTGAAACAGACCATCATTCTCACCTCCTTCAACTAGCCAAACAAAAAGTCATGTTTTCACTCAAGACTGTAAACCTCACCCTTTAAGCAAGTCTGTGTCTTTTATCTCCACAATCTATGCTGAGTGTCAGATGCACCACAACCTTTCAATCCTCACTAATATGTCTACCAACATACCTGAGGATAGTAATCCACAAAGAGGGATAACACTATGGTCTAGCCAGACCTGTGTATACTTGTGTCTCATTTCAGCCTCACAAGACCATAGGAGCTACACTCTGTTATCCCATTTTCCAGGAGAAGACATGAGGTTCACAGTATTCAATAACTGTGGTGGGGCCAGAACTTGGATCTCCTGTCTGTTTCAAAGCCTTGTCTTGGAGCACCAACATATCCTCAATTCCAGATGGAGCTGCCGACTCCCAGGCCTTGTCCCAAATGCCCTGAATCAGCATCTCCAGGAGCGAGACCCAGGCAACTGGATTTTTTCTTTTTAACTCCATGATTTTTCAGTGTTGATACATGCTACACCAGACCACATGCTACATGATTCTATTAACATGAAAATATCCAGAATAGGCAAATCTATAGAGACAGAGGTGGCTTCCCTGGTGGCTCAGAGGTTAAAGCGTCTGCCTCCAATGCAGGAGACTTGGGTTCAATCCCTGGGTCGGGAAGATCCCCTGGAGAAGGAAATGGTAACCCACTCCAGTATTCTTGCCTGGAGAATCCCATGGACGGAGGAGCCTGGTAGGCTACAGTCCATGGGGTCGCAAAGAGTCGGACACAACTGAGCGACTTCACTTCATTGAGACAGAAAGTGATAGTAGGGCAGAGGGTTTGGGGTTGTTGAGTGGAAAGGTGACTGACTGCAAATATGAGTGCAGAGTTCCTTTTAGGGGTGATAAACAGCTCTAAAATGGATGGTGGTGTTTGAACAGCTCTGTGAATATACTAAAAAAACCATGAAATTGTACCCTTTAAATGGGTACATGGGATGGTATGTGAATTATGTCTCAATAGCGATAGCTCAACAGGTAAAGAATCCACCTGCAATGCAGGAGACACAGGAGACATGGGTTCCATCCCTGAATCGGGAAGATCCCCTGGAAGAGGAAATCACTACCCACTCCAGTATTCTTGCCTGAAAAAATCTCATGGACAGAGGAGCTTGGTGGGCTACAGTCCAAAGGGTTGCAGAGTCAGACGCCACTGAATGAGCAAAAACACACAAAAAGCTATACAAGGTTCCATGGGGCTTCCCTTGTGGCTCAGACGGTAAAGAATCCACCTGCAATGTGGAAGACCTGGGTTCAATCCCTGGGTTGGGAAGATCCCCTGGAGAAGGAAACGGCTACCCACTCCAGTATTCTGGCCTGGAGAATCCCATGGACTGTATAGTCCCTGGGGTCACAAAGAGTTGGACACAACTGAGCGACTTTCACCATGGGCAGTTCTGCTGTATTTTCTGGTTCAAAACCACTGCCCCCAAAGCATCTAAATGGTGAAACAGACACTCTTGAGGAATGACTGAGTCACAGTCCTCCTAGAGCCATGAAAATACAAACACCCCTGGGAACAATGTTTGAGGGACCACAAGGTCACCCTCAAATCTAAATGAAAGTTGACAGGCAAGTTTGAGAAGAATGACTCAGAAATCAAGGAACTGTTTGCAGAAAAGTCAATCAACAGTTAACAGTTCTTCATGGCCCATGGCTTCTTAAACATGGACCTCACTGAAGGACCACACTGGCCTCATAGAAGGCCGCAGGGCTGGACAGGTCCAGCATCTGAAACTCCAGGACCACAAGGATAGAACCAGCTCTCCACAGTTGACACCCCCAGCAGAGGTCAGCACACTCAAGCTGGCCGTCCAGGCCTCTGTGCATGGCCATAAGGCAAGCACAACTCATTCCTCCCACCCCAGAGGTCATCATATCTCATCACAGATGAAGCCCCCAGAGCCGAAGTACACCCTCCAAAGCTCCAGTTTTCAAAGAAATCGCCTTCACCAGCAGCCACCATGGGACATGGTAACCTGGACCCATCCAAGACCAAGTTTCAAGGAAGGGGTGCCCTTCCCTTCCCCACTCTGTGCTCAAGGTTTTCCTTCCACCTAGAATGCCCTAACCTTTTCCATTCCTCCCCAAATCTCTTTCTCATTCTTCAACATAGAACAAGGGTTAAATCAGGTCAAAGCAAACAAACAGGTTTTATCCTGTGTGATCAAATTCTCAACAATTGGTGTCAAGGCCGGAAGACAGACAGATGGGGAGGGAGAGAGCCAGGGAGAGGAAGGACAGGAACCGAGCCCCGTGGGAGGAATGCCGTGATAAGTGGGAGGAAGGCCACAAATGCTATTTTTGCTATCTCTGAATTATTGATATGTATACACTACCATGTGCAAAACAGATAGCTAGTGGGAAGCTGCTGGATAGCACCGGGAGCTCAGCATGGTGCTCGGTGATGACCTAGAGGGGTGGGATTGGGGTAGGGAGGAGGTTCAAAAGGGAGGGGATATATATGTAATTATAACTGATTCACATTATTATACAGCTGAAACCAACACAACATTGGAAAGCAGTTATGCTACAATAAAAAAATTAAGTTCTTGGTGAAAATGAAAAAGAAAATGTGAATCACCAAAAAAAAGAGGATTTTAAACAAGTCATTTAAACATGGCACACCTCAGTTTCTTCACCTGTAAAACAGAGAGCATCTCAGGCTTACTGAGGAGCAAAAATGAGATGACATTTTTCTTTCCAGTTCAGGCAGGTACCTGCCATATGCTCAGAAAATGCTGGTTCCCTTCTCTCTCTTTCCCCTGCCTCCATCTCAGGTGGAGGAGTTGAGAAAACCAGGATCAAAGTAAAAATAATGTGACATTTAAAGGATACATCCATCAGGCTGATCATCTCTCTGCAAGTGTTGATGTCAAATCCATCAAATTTGACGTCTGTTCCTAAATATTTAAATAGAAAGGGGTGGGGGGGAGTCAGGATCATTTGAAGGCACGGGAAATAATCGCCCTGGTAGCAGGCCACCAAAGACACCAGCCAGAGTACAGAGCCGAATGTGAGCTCCACATAAACTAGCGAGCTTGGTAGTGGGCTCCTGGGAAAAGGCCCCCTGGAGTCCCAGAGGTGGATGCTGGCCTCAGGGTTCAGTGTCAGAATCTCAGCTTTGCTACTCACAAGCCACGGACTTCAGCAAGTTAATATCTCTGAGCTGTGCTTTTCTGCTCCATCAATAAGAACAACAATAATACTCGCCCCCAAAGCTAACTGGTGATAAAATTAGATAATGTAAGTGAAGTTCTTAGCATGGTGCTTGGTCTATGACAAGTTCTTAATAAATCAGCTAACTTTTTATTGGCCAGGTATTGTTCAAAGCACTCTATTTTGTTTAGTCTCTACGTCAAGTCCAGCTCTTTTGAGACCCCTTGGGCTGCAGCCCAAGTAGCTCAGCAGAAAAGAATCTGCCTGCAATGCAGGAGTCTCAGGAGATATGGGTTTGATACCTGGATTGGAAAGATGAAAAGAGGGCATGATAACACACTCCAGTAGTCATGCCTGGAAAATGCCATGGATGGAGGAGCCTGTGTCCATAGCATCACAAAGAGTCAGACACGGCTGAAGTGACTTAGCACGCATGCATGGATTGCAGCCCTCCAGGCCTCAGCATCCATGGAATTTCCCAGCCCAGAATACTGGAGTGGCTTGCCATTCCCTTCTCCAGGGGATCTTCCCGACCCAGGGATCCAAGCTGCATCTCCTGCCTTGGCAGGTGGATTCTTTACAACTGAGCCACCAGAGAAGCCCTCTAAGAACTGAAACCCATGTGGGAAATACCTTCATACCCATTTTATAGATAAGGAAACAGAGGCCCAGAGAGGTTAAATAATTTGCTCAAGATCACAGAACCCAGGCAGAGCTGGGATCTAAACGCAGGCTATCTGGCTCCATAGCCCAAGCTTTTAACCACAACACACAGGCTCTCAAACAGTAACTGGTAATGTTACTGCTAAATTGCAGGCATCTCTGGGATCTACAGCCATCCCTGGCTCCATGCTCAACTTGCTCACACCTGAAAGCCAAGGCAGGAAGACTCCAAAGACCCTGCAGCCCTCTCCACTTCCCTGGGCTCTTTCTCTGCCAGGCAGGAGGAATAGCTGGAGCAGAGGGTGGAGAGGGCCTCCAAGCCTGGGCTCTCAACCTCGGGGAGGTGCTCAGCCCCAGGGTGGGCTCACATCCGGCCTTGCCCCTGTGCCCTTCACGCTCGGACCCTTTCCGGCTGCCATGGGTGAACATACCCATTGCTCAACCAGCCAGAAGCCTTAACCTGGCCCATCCCAGGGCTGGGCAAGAAACCAGCTCCATGGATCTTCAGTTCATAGGGGAGGAACATGCTTTTCCTCAGCCTGGGTGCAGTTTGATCCTCTGCCAGCCCTCAGGACTTTAGCTAAAGTCTGAAGCCGGAGAACTGTTATGATCGAGGACAGGCAGAATCCTCCCTTCCACACGCCTTCCCCAGAGGGGCACTACAGAAGAGGATTTTCAAGCTGCATAGCTTCCACAGTACCAAGTTATTAATTTTGTGGGAGAATTTCATTTACGTCACTCTCAGCCCAATTTCTTTCCTGCCAGGACTCAGGACTCATTGCTGTAGGGCCGACTGGCCCCAGCATCAGCCCCGCTCTCACCCTGCCCACCACCCCTCTGCTCCAGCCTCTCCCACCTGCCAGACGCTCTGTCGGTACAGATGGAATCAGGGCCCTGGTCCCCATCTGCAATGCCCCTGGCCCAGTGCCCACCCCCACCCTCACTGGCTCCCAACATCTCTCTTAGGTCCCAGACTTCCTGAAAAGCCCCCAGGAAGAACTTACGTTTGGAAAACACTTCATTCAGAGCTGTCCTGAGTTCATTGACCCTGATCTCAGAATCCTAGAAAGAGGAACCCGAATGTAAAGCATGTCAGACCTTAGTGAGTGTTTCAAGACACAAAATTAACGTAGATTCAGACATCAGGTCCACTGACCCTATGATTTTTAAAAGGCTATGATAGCTTAAAAAAAAAAATCGAATTCATAGCTTCTCTGGGGCCCCTATAGCCCAGTGAGAAGTGTATATTAATGACGTGAGCAGGGTACACTCATAGCAGAAGGCTGCTCACAGGGTCTACTGCCTCTCTCAGACTTGCCCAACCCGAGACCAAGACGGGGCAAGAAGCAGTAAGGAGCTAGTGTTGACGGCCACGTGCCTGGGGTGGAGCATCCTCAAAACCTCACAACAGCACTGTCCTCACGTTAGGGTGAAGGAAGCTGTGACTTTGTAAACTGCTGAACACCATATGGGCTTCCCTGGTAACTCGGTCAGTAAAGAATTTGCCTGCAATGCAGGAGACCCAGGTTCAATCCCTGGGGCAGGAAGATCCCCTGGAGAAGGCAACTCACTCCAGTATTCTTGCCTGGGAAATCCCATGGACAGAGGAGCCTGAAGGGCTACAGTCAATGGGGTCGCAAGAGTTGAACATGACTTAGCGACCAAACCACCACCAAATGCCATACACCTTTACCATGTAATTGCCATTTGCCTGCAATATAATTGCTGGAGCTCACAGTCGCCAGTGGCAGAACTGGCATTCGAAACCTAAGTCTGTCTCACCCCAAAGCACTCCCTTTCTCCACTGCATCTGTGGGAGCTGCTATTTCACATAAAGCCCACCTCATCCCAGAAGTAGAGATCTGGGGGACTAGGGTTTTTCACCTGCACGGGGTGGGGGATAAACACTGAGCCTCAGGATTACTGGTCCCTTAACAACCAGCTGGAGGACAGACCTCAGGCAGGATGCCGAATGAAGCTCAGAGACAGTGAGGCTTAGAGAAGGGGCCCCAGACTAAAATCTGGGTTCCAGTCATACCTCCCCCGCTTATTCACCATGGGACCTTAGCCAAGTCACTTCCCTGGTGAGGTGTGGTTTTAACACTTGCCTGCATGGGGCCCCATTTCTCCCCTCTTCCACCAGCCAGGCCCAGGCTACTCAACGGGAAATAAGCGAGGTGGGAGCTATGAGCTTGCCTGTGAGTGCAGCTGGCCTCATTCAGGCACAGAATGGTCAGTCTCAATAATAAGACCTGGGGACATCCTGAAAAGCCTCCAGGCCAAGAATGGGCTGTTGAGACCTTGATTGTCCTTCACAAGGCCTCATGCCCCAGCCAGCTCCGTAACCTCTCTGGGCCCGACCCTGCACCAGGAGAACAGCGACAGTGACTGATATTGCCCCACCAGGCAAGAGAGAAAAGATAAGGTACATAAAGAACTACAAATAGGAGCTTTCATTTTGTTATCAGTCTTGATGTTCCAAATAAAATATGGCCTCTTGGAAGCTAAGGCAACAAGGTTTTGTTAGCAAAAACATTGGTCTAAATGTCTATCTAAAACATAAATTGCCTCAATTTTGCAAAGCCTTCTTTAATGGCTATATAAAGGAATTGTGTTCCCAGGTTTTATTTTCTGCAAGGGATTTTAATGTATTTTCTTCTACTCTGTCCTTAAGTCTATAAAGTGGCTCAGAGCTTTCCAGGGCTGGAGAGCATTGTTTTTCTCCTTCTGTTACAGAATGAACGTTTGCATCCTCCAACATTTGTATGTTGAAATACAACCCCCAATATTAAAATATAGGAGGAGGGACCTTTGGGAGATGATTAGGTCATGAGGGTGGAGCCCCATGAGTGGAATTAGTGCCTTTACAAAAGGGACCCCAGATGGATTCCTAATCCTCTTTCTGCCACATGAGACAGTGAGACGTGAGTCCGCAAGTTAGAAGACAGTCCTTCCCAGAATCTGACCAGGCCAACACCCTGATCTCAGACTGCTAGCCTCCAGAACTGTGAGAAATAAATTTCTGTTGTTCAAATGCTTCCCAGTCTGCGGTACCTTATTATAGCAGTCCGAGATGATGGACGCCTTTCCAGGCCCTCTGGCAAACCTATTATCCTTCAAAGAGCAGTGCATTCGCTGTATTTATGGGGCCAGTTGTGACACTTGGAGTCCTGAGTCTGCTCTGACTTACAGCCCCTCGGGACCGGAATCACAATAAGCCAAGTCAGCAGGACGGGGCAGGAAGGAGCAGTGGGCACACCAGCTCCACAAGCCCCCGAGCGGCGCCGGCACCTGGGCCAAGTTTGACTTCCACAAGCCCAGCTCCGCCGGCGTCCCTGGGGCAGGCGAGGCAGCAGGACACGAAGCACTTAGCCCAGGCCTGGTTGACCGTGCTGCCGGCCACCTGGGCTGGGCGATTCCTCTCATCTCTGAAGGATACAGGGAAGCTTTGCCTCCTGGTTTTCCAGGGCTCTGATCCGCCAGGGCCATTTTACACACAGAAAGGCTTTTGGCAGGACCTGGAGATTCAAATTTTCTACTTTCTCAAAATGCAAGGCGACACAGCAAGAAAACTGACCGTGGTCAGTCCCACAGTCCTCTCGCCAGCAGTGCAGGAAAGACCTCAGGCTTCAGACAGGAAGAGGCAACAGACAGACCTGGGAGGCCTGAGACCTGTGGCCCTTGCTACTCAAGGAGATGCAAAGGATGAGAGACTCAGGTGACCTGAGCTTTCTCGAACACTCTCCTGCCCGTGTGGGAGCTCATGTTTGCCCTCCACTCACCTTCCCGGCAAACTTCTCAAACAGGCTCCTCAGCTGGCCATCTTCTTGCTCCACCTCGCTGGGTCGTGGCTAAAAGGTGGGGCAGTTACAAAGTTAAGATAGGACTCATTGAGAAAAATGAAAGATGAAGATTTAAAATTCATCCGTGCATCATTCACTACATCTGTCGCGAGTCTGTTGTGTGCTGGGCACTAGGTGGGGACGGGGGGGGAATGGTGATAAACAGGAGGGGTCCAAGGTCCTGGCCCCAGGAGCCTCCCATCCAGCCAGGTTCAGGGGTCGAGGGGATTCCTAGGCAATCAATAAGAATCCCAAAATGACTGCTACAGGTCAGTGTCAGAGCTTGGCATTTTAAAAAGTGGCCTACCTCATGTGGGTTTCCAACTACCACATCCCCAATTTCCCTGAAACACAGAGAAAGGAAATAGCAAGCATGGGTAAGTATTAACAAAATGTATAGCTAACGGCTAGGTTCTGTCAGGAAGTCTGTGGCCCAGCTGAGGGACCAGCTTCCCAACAGAAGACCTGGTTCCTACTATCACCAAACTGCATAAACTGAACCAGGATCCCTCCCTTCAAGTCTCCAACTCCCACCCCACCCTGAGTTTTCACCAGAGACAAGAGCTGCCAAGTTCAGGGGGGCCTTCATGGAATCCAGAATGTTCACCCTAGAGGATCACTCTTCTGGGGAATTCTCTCCCCACCTTTCCCAGTTACTAATCTCATCTTCCCAGCTATGTGAATCCCTGCTGAAACGGGATCTGGGGAAGGAGTCACCAAGCCCACAACCCACGAGTCCATGCATACATGTACATGGTATGTGGTGCAATGTGTGTGTGTGTGTGTGTGTGTGGTATGGGGGGGTGATACTACGTGTTAATTGTGTGTATGTGGTGTTTGTGTGTGTGTGGTTTTATGTGTGTAGGTAGTATGTGTGTGGTGTGTATGTGTGTGATACATGTGATGTGTGTATGTACAGAAAGTATATCAGGTGTATGTACGGTGTGTTTGTGGTGTATGTGTAGTATATATATGTAAGGGATGTGTGATCTGCATGTATGCATGACATGTGTATATATGCACATGGTGTGTATGTAGTGTGTGTAGTATGTCTATAATGTGTTGGTAGGAAGGTGCACAGTATATGGGGTATGTGTATGGTGTGTGGGTGTGTGGTTTGTATGTGGGTGTGTGGTGTGTGTGGTGTGTGTGTGTGGTGTGTGTGTGTGGTGTGTGTGTGTGTGGTACAGGCAGCTATACTATGTGTTAAGTGTGTGTATGTGATGTTTGTGTGTGTGTGGTTTTATGTGTATATGCAGTAATGTGTGTGGTATATAGGTGTGTGGTATACGTGATGTATATCCAGAAAGTATATATCAGGTGTGTGTATGGCGTGTATGCGTGGTATACATATGTAAGGGACATGCAGTCTGCCTGTATGTATGGTATGTGCGTATATGTGCATGGTGTGTGTGTAGCGTGTGTGGTATGTCTGTAATGTGTTGGTATGCAGGTGCACAGTATGTGGGATGTGTGTGGTGTGTGTGTGTGAGATGTGCGTGCATTGTACATGTGTGGTGTGTGATATATGTGTGTGTGTGTGGTATGTGATGTGTGTGTGCATGGGACATGCAGTGTGTGCGTGAGTGTGCGGTGTGTAAGAGAAGTGTAAGAGCAGAGGCAGTCTTCTCACCCAGCTCCTCCTCTATGTGGCGCCCATCCCCGCTGGGAGGAAAATGCTCTCACCCAGCTGTTACTGATGCCCTCTCTTGATCTTTTTAGAAGGAAAACTCTCCCCCTCCTATACAGACCAACGTGGAGGGGCAGGAGGGGGCCCCCCTAATGAAGAACCCTTGCAGGGGCGACAGATTTCCTCCAGGGGCCGGGGGCGGGTCCCACACACCGACAGCGCCCTGCACCCTCGCGGGGCCAGGTCCCTCTGCAGCCCCCGCCACCAGCCCGCAGGGAAAGGACACGCACAGGGCCTTGGCCTTCTTCTCCGAGAACACCCTCAGGCAGAAGTCGCCGTCCTGGAAGGGCTCGAAGGTGGCCGGCACCACCACGTACTCCCCGGGGGGCAGCCGCACGCGCGCCGAGACTTCGCGCAGGTTGACGTAGGTGCTGGAGCGAGCAGCGGGCGGGCGGCCCAGGAAGAAGTCCCGGCCCAGGTGCACATCCGTGTGACTCTCCAGCTGCGCAGAGCAACATCGGGGTCAGTGTCTGCCCACATCCTGGAAGATGAGGGCCGCGGAGCTGGGCTCTATTGCGTTGATTTTGGGCTCGCTGATCTTTAACCCTGGGCTGAGAATCCTGGGTGTTCATTGGAAGGACCGATGTTGAAGCTGAAACTCCAATACTTTGGCCACCTGATGCGAAGTGCTGACTCATTTGAAAAGACCCTGATGCTGGGAAAGATTGAGGGCAGGAGGAGACGCGGACGACAGAGGATGAGATGGTTGGATGGCATCACCAACTCAATGGAGATGAGTTTGAATAAACTCTGGGAGTTGGTGATGGACAGGAAGGCCTGGAGTGCTGCGGTTCACTCTTTGCGGGGTCGCAGAGTCGGACACAACTGAGCGACTGAACTGACTGACTGACAGAATCCATAGCCCTTGGACCCTGCGAACTCACCCTGTGTCCATCAGCACATGCATTCTGAACACCTTCTGGGTGCCTGGCCCCAGTCGAGGCACTGACCTTGATTACACGACTTTGGCCAGACCCCTTGCCCTCTTCCCAGCTAAATAAAGGTTGGTCAACAGGGTCTCCATTGTGTGCTTGGCTTCTCTCTGGATATTTGTCCTTGTGAATCACCCCTCATTGAATCCAACAGACTCCTTCTCTGCATCTATACCTGGGGAGTGGCTCTGAGCTACCCAGTACAGGCCTGTGGCTTAAATCCCAGTTCTCAAGCATCAGCAGCCAGAAGGGCCTGTTCATCTTTATCTGGCTGGGGAAATTGCCCTGCCAGGTAACCAGGGCATTAGGCTGGACGGTCAGGGAGGCAGACAGAGCAGGCGGCCATAGCCAGACCTCCCTTGGTGCCTTGGCTCTCATCTGAGGGAAAAGATGCTCCCATGACCCACTTGTGTGTTGGAAGGAGGCGGAGGCTAGGAGTGATGACACCAGCTAATTAGTGGCTGCAGAGTGCTTCGAAATCATAGGTGTCTATGTTATTATTGCTGTAATTAAGCCTCCCCTTAGCACTGTATTTTATGATCAATCTTCATCAAGATACCTGTGGCAGAGGGCAGGTGCTGATAAGCTACAAGAGCAGTAACTTCTGTGTGACCCGGAGCTGGATTGCCTACCCCCGAGTCACAGTGTGCACTCATGGTCACCAGACCCTCTTTAGATCCCAGGTCTGCTAAAGAGGGGAGGAAGGCAGGGCCAACCAGCCCCCACTGCCCTGGTCAGGACCCCACAGGACCCACCAGCAAGCGCCTGATGACCTGGGTGCAAGGGCAGCCACAGCCTTGGGATCCCTCCCTGAAAATTTTTAAACTCTGGGGGCATGCCAGCAAGGTCTTGGCCAAGTCTAAGCATTACTGGGCTAAATGTCATTCTTGCCATCCCTGATGACAGCAATCAGCAGGGGGAGGGACCAGTAATGTAGAAGTGGGGGTGGGGGTTGTGTTGGGAGAAAGGCAAATTGAGTTCTAATAAGAACCGAGGGTTGGGACAGATTACAGAAGCCTCATTCGGGAGGCCAGAGTGAGAGACGGAGAACACAGAGGAAGAAGCTGGCACCCCTCCGTCTTACTGGAGACTCCACACACACGTGCTCCAGGCCCCCAGCTCTCACACCTCCCCGTGGCCTGGCCCAGCCACCAGTGTGTGGGCCCAGGACCAGCATGAGCAGCCCTGGGGGACTCGCTGGAAACACAAGTTCTTGAGCCCCACACCAGACCTGCAGACTCAGAGATTCTGGGGTGAGGGGCAGCAGGCTAATGCTTTCACAAACTCCCAGGGGCTTCTGACCAGTGGTTCGGAACAACTGACCAAAGATTCCACAGCACTTGGGGATCACGGGATCCACAGAGTCACACAGAGGGCACAAGGAAACTCTGCAGGTAGAGGCTCCGATGGGTGTGCAGAGGGGCCTCTCCCAGGAACCGGACATTTCTGATGGGAATCGCCACCCATCAGACTTAACACAAGTCTGAGTTTAATTACTTTTGAGTGGTGACAAGGGCTTGTCTTGAATCATCCATACCCCCTTTTCTGTCACCGCCATAACCAATAATATGCATTTGGGAGTCAATGGGCAGGTAGATCAGTGGTCAGCACCTTTGGAACAAGGCATGGGCTGGAGCCTGTGAACTTGGGCTTCACTGGCACATGCTACCAGGTGGCCAAGGTTGAGAACCCGGGGGGGTAGGGCTAAGCACAGCAGGGCAAACATACTTCTACATAACTAGAATAACAGACTCTGGCTGGGGGAACCCCAGACAGAATCATTTCCTAACCTCAGCTGCACACTGGAATCACCGCAGAGGTTCTGGTACAATTGCTCGGGCTATGAGATCTCTAAGAGTTCCCTGGTGTCCCCAGCGTGCAGCCAGGGGGAGGCCTGCCAGGTTGGGATGAGCTGGGGCCTGACTGGGTACCAGCTGCGTGGACAAGGCACTCTTATAAGTGTGCCCTGCCAGCCCCTGCCCATGAGGCCACTGGCATTGCTGGCTGAGGTCTGGGACGGCAGCAGGAAACCCCAGAGGTAAGGAAGACCTTGATGATGTTTTTCTCAAACCCAGCTGTAAATCACTGAGGAGCACGGGAACAGCCAGGAGCCAAAAAGATAAAGCTGGTGCTTCCTTTTCTTATCAGACATGAGGGCATTTATTCCTGTTAGCTAGATAAACAGGAGCCTGAGTGAGCTACAGTCACCTTGTTTGGATCAGAGCACCAGGCACACAGGGGGCAAGGGTTACCACTGTGCCCTTCTTGGCGGGTGGGTCCCAAGTATCTTTACCAGGTCTCAAGGTTACCAGCTCACCAGATCCTGTAGAGTTGGTCTGTGGGAGAGCCAGCTTCCATCAGAGGAAGCTGATGTCGCCAGGTGCCCATCTGTAGAGGCTGCCCAGCTCTTCCTTACCAAAGAGGGGACATCTCCATCAGCATGAACATACCTCTTTGGGTATCTACAGGAAAGGAGGAAAGAACAGGTCACCCAAGGGTGCCTCACCTCTCCCCTTGTGGTGTTTCGTCCCTCCCCACATCTAGGTCAGACTGTGCAGTCCTGGGCCACTGGGAGGAGGCCTGTGCTAAAGTGAGAGACTCATCAGCATTTCTGAACATGGAAAGTCATTGGTGAAGAGCAAGACCATCTGTAGACTACTGAGCCCTAGAAATCTGAAAGAAAGGAAAAAAAGAGTTCTACTTAACTTTCTTGTTGTGTAATCTACCAGGATCCCAAATGTTTTAAGAGTAATAGCCTTGGGGTTTACATGAGAACTAACATCTTAAAGGCCTACAGACCTGGCCTCCAGATCAAGGACTTGTCCAGAAGAGGATGTCACTCAAGTCAAGACATAATTTAATCACCATTCACTACAGGGATTGGTCCAGGAAGAGGCACGTGACCCAAGTCAAGTCCATCAGAGACTTCTCTATGATTTTCAAATTGGAACTAAGGGAAGTGGGTTCTTCTTTTATGAGGACGACATTAGGGAGATTGTGCAGAAAGCTAGACCGGGAGGATGGCATTGACACCAGAGGGCAGATGTGGAGAGAAAGGGTCCTGAGAGCAGGCAAGTCCCCTGTCCCAAGCATTCCTGTCGTTCTCCGGGTTCACTTACATGAGCTGGTAGATTCCTTTTCACTAGTCTGTGTGCATGCTTAATCACTCAGTCGTGACAACTCTTTCTGACCCCATAGACTGTAGCCCACCAGACTCCTCTGCCCATAGGGATTCTCCAGGCAAGAATACTGGAGTGGGTTGCCATGCCCTCCTCCAGGGGATCTTCCCAACCCAGGGGTCAAACCCAGGTCTCCCGCATTGCAGGCGGTTTCTTTAGCAGCTGAGCCACCAGGGAAGCCCCTAGTCTAGTTGGGTCTATTATTTGCAGCTGGAAACTGTGATGCCCACAGGAGATCTCAGATGCAGAGTGGGAGGCCCCACATGCCCAGATAGAGAAGAAGGTTCAACCTCCAACTTGGCCCCTGCCACACAGGCTGTTTAGACCAGAAGAGCCAGAAGGGCATTGTTTGTGGCTTAGGTCTGTGGGCAACTGCCAACACTGAAGGAAAAAAAGGAAATCTGGATCAGCTGGCATCCTCACTCTGGAGCCCCCGTTTATAATTGGCAGCAGAGGTGGAAAAGTCTGGGGCCACTGTCCCTCCTCTGACTTTGCGTCTAAAGCTAAGATCCCCCATGCAGGGGCCCTGGCTGTCTGGGAGAGCAGAGGTCCTCAGGGGACTGCCTCCTAGTACCTGTCTAACCGCCTTCACCACCCGCTCAGCAGAGACTCCCTTAACCATCTCAGAGGTCTTTCCATTTAACCCGCCCATCGCCTCGGGCAATATGCTCTGAATCCACAGCCAAGAATCCCTGGACAGGAACTGAGCCAGCCAGCCAGCCAGGCAGCATCCAGGCAAGAGACAAGGCCAGCCTCGCCCAGTGATGGATGGAAAGGGACAGTCACCTTTGAAATGTAGGATCCTGAATGCAAATGACAGGCCTGCCTGGCAGGAGCCTGTTGTCACTACAGGAAGATAACAGGGGAGAGAATGGAGGCCAGACAAGCAGGGCTCTTTAGCCTTCGGGGCTTTCTGGCTGCTTCTCAATCAGTGTCAAGTTCCCAACCTCAAGCCAGGCTCCAGTTTACAGACAGTGAAAGCCAGAAAGGGGAGAGAGGGAGAGGTTGCTTCCCAGGTGGCGCTACCAGTAAAGAACCCATTTGCCAATGCAGGAGACATAAGAGACGCAGGTTCAATTCCTGCGTCGGGAAGATTGCCTGGAGAAGGAAATGGCAACCTGCTCCAGTCTTCTTGCCTGGAGAATCCCACAGACAGAGGAGCCTGGTGGGCTACAGTCCATGGGGTGGCAAAGAGTCGGACATGACTCAGCGGCTAATACTTTCAAAGCCAGAGGAGGCAGTTCCAAGGGTCAGAGAACAGTACCCCCTGCAAGCCCTGTACTCCCTCTGTCCAACACCAGGTCCTTTGAACAAGCCCAGACACTGCCTCCACCCTCAGACATCCCTACAGCGCTGCACATGCCCTCATCCTAACCCTAAAGTTTGTGTTCACAGATGTCATGCTCTAGACTAGAAGCCTCTGGCTATAAGCAGGTCCATGGATCACATACATGGCGTTATTTTAAAAGCAACTATAAACTGATGTCTGAAAAACTGACATGCTGTATATATTATTTATGAGAGCAAATGCCATGCCCACAAAGCTATTTCCGTGTGTGAGCTCATGTTCCAAAGAAAGAAAGCTTTTCTGATCCTGTTATAGAAGGTAGAACCTGTGGATGAAAGCTGGTGGCCACAGTCCCTATTGCAGCCCACCCTTTGGCCACACCTGCCTACTGCTCTCTCTCCAAAACTGTCGCTTTCTCTCCTGCTGTCAAGAAGCACACGCTGTCCCCTGTGGCTGGAAAGTTCTCCCTCATTCATCTTTGAAATCCAGCTCACTTTTTGATGCCCTGATCAAAGTCTTCTCCACGAAGCTATCCCTCTCTGAGGAGGCCTCAGCCCACAGTGTAGGTCCTCATCACAGCAGATCTGACCACCCTGCAGTTCTGGTGTGTGTGTGTGTGTGTGTGTGGTTTTCCCCTTGAGATTATGAGCACCTTGAGGGCAATAACCTTGTGCTATTCCTCTGTATCTCAGCCTTCAGCAAGGCACCTGGTGGATACACACTAAAGATGGGTTGAATTGATATGCACGGGTAAGTGCTTCCTCAGTTTTGATAAAGAATCGGCCTGCAATGTGGGGAACTCCCTGGGTCAGGAAGATCCCCTGGAGAAGGAAATGGCAACCCTCTCCAATATTCTTGCCTGAAGGACACCATGGACAGAGGAGCCTGGCAGGCTACAGTCCATGGAATCACAAAGAGTCGGACATGACCAAGTGACTAACACTTTCACTTTCTATAAAAAAAGAATCTGGTTGAGTGCTACTTACATTGTAGGTGGAGGTGGAAGGGCTAAGCTGGAATAGAATTGGAGCTTATTTACTTGAAATTCTTTTCTCCAGCCATCAAACAGCAATTATTTTTCAATTCCCCATTTCTGCAACACAAAATACACACACGCACACACCCCCTAAACTCTAAAGCCCTAAGTTCCTAAATAAGAGAAAGAAAGGGACTGGAAGTTGTATGAGCTTAATAGTCACAATTTTCCTTACTGGTTTCTTATTATAATACTTCTTTTTCATGCAGTAATTTATACTGAGGTGTTGGGCCTCCAGCCAGCTCTTGGTCCTTCTGATTAGAATTGTATTTTTCCCAAGAAATTCATTTTTAACAAAATTCTATAAAAACAACCACCACGAATCCCTCAAGAATTTGTTATAGAAAGTCTTTGCCTGTATTAAAAAGTAGATTCCAATTTGATCCTGGCTAGGCTTATCAAGACCCAGAGGTCTTGCTCGAACATATCTGTGAGGCTGTGAAATCTATACTGAGGTGGTTACCAGGGCAAATTGGGGTATTAAGCCAGGCACTGCAGCCTGGGCCAAGAGCCAGCTATGACCTTCAGTCCAGAGATACCAGAACTGAAAATGACCTGTGGCTCCTTTTACCCCAGCCTGGTGTGTCCCAACAAGTGTCTTGGGGTCACCCCAAGAGGAGGGTGTTTGTCTTTGGCTCCCATAACCAGCTTCCCTTTCTCTACTCCGTGATGTCCTCAGACCCCTGTGTCATGTTCTTGGCTCCTGTCCCCTGAGAAGCCTAAACCTGGAAAGAGTCTAATAAGTGTGTTTACACTGAACAGGCAATGACAGGGAAAAGTTTAATGAATTACACATCTCGACGTTAATAATAGAGATTTAAGCCGAAGGAATGAATCTCTAATTGTGAAATACAGGCCTCGGGAAGGCCATTGAGAGAAGCATTTTAGGGGAGCAAGGAGAACGCTTGATTAGGAACAGCCAAACAAAAAGAAAGATGCACTTCAATTGCTGGCCAAAATATTCCGACCAAAGACATTAGGTGTGCCATGATGGCTGACCCCAGCTGCGGAGTACCTTGTAGACAGCATAGCCGATGCTGAGCATGCCCTGTCCC
Source organism: Cephalophus harveyi (assembly GCA_006410635.1). Classification (NCBI taxonomy): domain Eukaryota; kingdom Metazoa; phylum Chordata; class Mammalia; order Artiodactyla; family Bovidae; genus Cephalophus; species Cephalophus harveyi. The sequence continues at coordinate 293,689 of SJYT01009120.1, forward strand.
ATCCTCTTCTGTCGCCGGCGATTCTTCTGCATCAGCCCCAGCAGTACCGTGCAGCAGGGTTCACTGACGCTCTCCTCCTGGTGATCATCCACCTCGTCCAAATGGATTTTGAACTGGGGATTGGTCCAGTAAGTGGCTGGAAGTCACCCAGGAGACGGTGGTTCCCCACAAGGCAGGTGAGGAGATCAGGAAGAACAGAATGAAAGGGAGGAACTGTGATCATCCCCAGAAAGCATAACTCTGGCCAAACTGTGCCAGGTAAGCAGGCCTCAGCAAGATCGCTTTCTAAGGTCGTCGGCATTTCCTCCTATCTCCCTACCCTGCCCACATACCAGCACACACACACCCCCAGCATGCAAACTTTGCACTTGTCCATTTCATCAACCAGGGACCCTGATATGCTTGACTGGGATATTCAAGGTCCCGAGGTCCCAGGGCTGCAAGAGGTCCCTCTGGGGAAGGCCAAGTCTTCCTGGGGAAATGGTTAACTTCTCCTTGTTCCCAGCTCCTGGCCTGTGAAGATGAGCCCAACTCCTGGAGGAAGGAGGTGTCTGGGGAACAAGCAGGTCTCCGGCTCAGATGAGAACAAAAGTCCAGTGAAGACTAGGAACCAAGGGGGCCTCTCCTGACAGGCTGTAAAGATGACCACTCTTGCCCCCAGGAAGCCCCATCTGATGGGCCCCTGCTTCAGATCACAGCCTGAAACAGCCCTGATTACAGATCCTCTGTCCAGAGGCCCGGGGGCCCTCTAGATGACTTGGCATTGCAGCCAGTGATGAGACACACTCCCTCAAGAGTACAGTGGAGAAGGAAATGGCAACCCACTCCAATGTCCTTGCCGGGGAAATCCCATGGATAGAGGAGCCCAGTGGGCTGTAGTTCACGGCGTTGCAAAGAGTTGGACATGACTGAGTGACTAGCACTTCAAGTCACTTCAGTAGTCTCCAACCCTTTGTGGCCCCATAGACCATAACCCACTAAGCTCCCCTGTCCATGGGATTCTCCAGGCAAAAATACTGAAGAGGGTTGCCATGCTCTCCTGCGGGGGATCTTCCTGACCCAGAGATCAAACCTAAGTGTCTTATGTCTCCTGCATTGGCAGGCAGGCTCTTTACCACTAGCACCACCTGGGAAGCCTTATTGGCAATTAAGAAGCAGGTCTGCCACATCACCTGTGGATATTTTAAAAGACTGCTTCATTTCAAATATAATCTTTTAATAAAATCTCTCCAAATAGCCACTGCACAAGCTAAGGCACAGAGAGGGCAAATGGGGTCACCCAGGGGTAGACAGCAATTCTATGTTAGATTCAAGTAGCAGAACATAATTGAGGAAGATGGGCTCGATGCGCCATCTCCATGCCAGGGCCTCAACAATGTCAATAATGATGTGCCTGGGGGCAGGCGGGGCGGGGATTAGTAGGAGAAGAAGGGATTCTCTAAATAAGGGTCCAACTTGATGAAATAACAAGGCTTTCACAAATGACCAACAGCCACTGCTTATTATATTTTCTTAACAATAAAATTACAATCCCACCTTCCCAGAACCTCCACTTTAATTTTTTTTTTTTTAGGACACAAGTGTGTAGATTTTAAAGCCAAATATCTGCCGACTCCAGAGGAGCCAGAGACAATTCTGTAATCTTCTGTACTTACATCATTACCAAAGGGCAGGAACCATCCATCTCTTCTCGACAGCTAGCTGGCGGCACAGATGGGGTCGCGATTTCGTGCATACAGATACCTTAGGCACCCCCTACAGTGCCAAGCTCCCAAAAAACGATCCATGCAAATTTCCAACACATTTTCTAAGAGCTTGCTAATGGTGAGCATATTTTAATTTCTCCCAAATGCAACATCACTGCAATCCCTACATATTTTTGTTTACTCCTTAACGGAGCTCGAAGAAGAGAATGGGTCATAAAAATAATACATCCCATTTGTATAACACTACACCGTTTGCAAAGCACTTCCAAAAGCTGGTATTATCCCTCCACTTTGACGATTGGGAAATTGAAGCTTAGAACAGGGAAATGACCCTCCCAGGGTCCCAGAGCCGTTAGACTGAGCATCTGAGCAACTGTGGCATGAAAGGAACTCCCTCCTCCCTCTCTGCTCAGTGTTCATCTCGGCCATCAGAAATGGGAGCTTAGGTTGGAGGGGTACAAAGAACCAGAGACCCAGTCAAGCCCCAGGATTCCACCCACGTGGGATTTTGTTCTAATGCTGCTTCCACACCCTGAGCACAGGCCTGCACTGAGCTCTGTCGTGAGAACGAGGCCCAGCGCTTACACGTCCATCAACAATGTCAACATCAAACTAGGAGAGGAGCATGGAGCCTGGGGAGGTGGGAAGTGGAGAGGGTGGGTTTTGCTTTTTTTCATTTCTCCTGAGAGATGTGGGGCTGTTTTTCGGAGTTTCTTCCTCTGCTGCTGCCTCAGGTGATTCGACCTAGGAGGAGCCTGTATGTGTAGACATTAGTGATCTCCTGCCAACGGGAAGGCTTCCCACATTTAATAGGATGAGGGCCCAGGTTAGCACAGCAGCAGTGGTTTACACCAGACTATCCCCACCAGGGAGAGTGCTCCAATGACTCCCAGTGGGAGCAGATAGTGGCCATTCCCACACCCTGCGTGTGACCACCCCTGATCAGGCTGTCAGGCCCCACCACCTCCAACTTAGGTACAAACAAAGCAGAACAGCCAATCGGATGCGGTCTAGCGACACAGTGATGCTGCACCTGTCCCAGGGCGCAGTGGGCCAGGTGCCAGCCAGCTGGGCCGGGTGGAGATGGAAGAAGCCCCAGAGAAGAACAAGAGACCTTGGTGCAGGATGCCAAGTGCACGGTTAGTACAAAGAAGAATAGCCTTTGGGGGCAAGGGGCAGGTGGGTGGAGCAGAAAGTCCGAACACGCAGAGATGCTGAAGAATGACGTTACCTGAGATCGAGCCGCAGGTAAGGGGCTGAAGAGTCACCACCCACCCCTGCTGCCTTGGCCTCCAAGCCCCAGAAAGAGGCTGGGCCACCACGTGGTGTCAGGAGCCAGAGGACAGAGCACAAAGGCATTGTCCCAAGATTAGCGGATAAGGATGCCCAGCCCAGGGAGGACAAGACAGAAGACGAGGTGGACACAGCATCACCCGCCCCCCCATCTCACCTGGGTAGTTCTGGCAGCCTCCAGCCGTGGAGCCCCGAGTCCAGCGCCCATTGAACAGCACCAGGCTCCACTTGTGCACCTCCTCGCTGCTCAATGAGTCCAGGGACAGGTTGCAGATCTCCAGCCGAGAGAATTGCCTCAAGAAATCCGAAAAAGACATCCTGGGGGCAAAGGGATCGGTGAGCTCTTGGTCAAGAGAGCTGGGCTGGAAAGGTGGTGGAAGGTGTGGCCGAGTGGGCACAGGACAGAGCAGAGGCCGTGGGCCAACTAAATCTTTCCTACACCCCACTGTACAAATACGCAGTGATCATTGGCCAAATGTCTCACTATTTCTTTTTAAATGACTTATAATTTCCAGTCAAACAATGGTATTTTAACAGCAGTGAAAAAAGTGTACAGTATTGGCAACTTCCTCACTATTGCTTGCATCTCTGTTCTTAAAAAGCTCCCCTCGTATATCCAACCAACCAGCAAAGAGACTGAACCGTAAACTGTAGAGACCCTGGGAGGTAAAATGAACCAGGTCACCACCTCGAGGTGACTGATTAACTCTGATTGGTGTCCAGCCTAGAGATGGTCCCTAAGCCACACAGTCTAACCGTGTCCTTATTATCTTCCTTAGGGAGTGAAGGAAGTTATCGTATTTTGATGCTAACCTAAACCTTGTACTTTGAAAAGATACAGAATCTGAGAAAGTCAGGCTCATAGCTAATCCATGTTGAGGCCCAGATATCTTGGTTTCTACCTTTAACTGGAGGAAAAGGGGAAGAAGAAAGAAACCACACTGACTTTCTGGAACACCTGGGGAGAACTGCCCATGTGCAAATCAGGAAGGAACCCACAGCCAAGAGGACAGCGCTCCTGCAGACCCTCTCACCAAAACTCTCCATCCTCGGCTTTCTTGTCCAGCTGTTCTTTCTGCCTGGGGTCTATGTAATTCCACTCCGGTGCACTGGGAAAGAAAGAATAAAGTTGTTTTTCTAAGGAAGCAGAGGAGATGGTTCTTGAAGAGCTTGCTGCAGAGCAAGCTGTTTACTGCAGCTCTCAGCTTCCTACCCTTCCCACCTCCCAGCCCCGCCACCACCAGACATGGGGAATACTGAAATGACTGAGATCGGGAGGGTATGAGATGGTAGGGGGTGCGGTTGGGGAAGGGATAGGACTCCACAGGCACACTAGCAGGGTGACCCCAGACATGCAGCAGGAGGAACCCTGAGCCATGGCTTTGCTCTAATTTCACTCTCCAGCCAAGTTCTACGTTCATGTCTGATTCAGCCCCCCAGGCCCTGGATCACAGGCCTGGGCAAGTCCAGGGGAAGAGCTGTGAGAATGGCCAGCAGAGAAAGGCCGCCTCCTCCTCTTCTCAGTTAGGGAGACATCCTTCTGGCTCATCTGAAGTGAAGATACTGTGAGAGGGGCTAAGCATCTCGGACACATAAACATAGTCCCCTTCCCAAGACTGCGGAATGCCAATCACACCCAGTTCTGTGACAGCTTCCCTGGAGTAATGGCACCCTGAGAGGCCCCCTGCTGGCAGCCTTTCCATGGCAATACCCACATACTTTGTTCAAATGCCATCTCCAGCTACCTGACCTTTAAGAAGTGAGGTTTCCCTGAAATATGTATGCAGTGTCTAAATAACTAAGCAGCATCGAGATCCATCTTAAAAAAAAAAAAAAAAAATCCCTTCTCTGAATGCTTTTGGCAAAAACGTGAAGACCTCCCCTTGGCTGCATGAACACCAGGACTAAGCCCAGCCTCTCCCTCCAGGGGGGCTCCCAGGTCCCCTAAGGATCAGGCAGGGGAGCTCTCAGGGCCTCTGTAATTCATGGAAACAGTCACTGAATCAGAACCAGAATGTGCTTGTCATTAACAAAGATTAGGAGACAAGTTGGAGAATTTGAGATCTGACCTAAATATCCCAGTTGGTTTCTTGAAACTAACTGGAAAAAAATTTTTTTTTAATTAAAAGACTTTGGGCTGAGGCTAGGGGCTCTCACAGAGCTGCAGCACCCTCCCCCACAATATCCATATAGAAACACCCCAGGCTGCGTCTCCAGATGGTGGGGCCCACCAGTCATCACCTCGAACCCTTGGACCTGTCCCAGCCTGTTACAGACTGAGCAGCATCAGGGAAAGGAGATAAAGTCCCATACGCCCTGTAAACAGCTTGGGAAACAGCTGCTGCTTAAAATGGCCAAAACTCAGGGCTTTGATTTCATTCAGCCATGACACGCTTTTGGGGCAGTTGGTGGAACTAAGGTTTTGGGTTGTGCTCGATCACAGGCAGTAGAATGACAAATCTTTAATACAGGAGGCCATCTGTGGCCCTGGGGACGTGTGTTTCTTGGTGACACAAACCTGAAGAGAAGGACTGCAGTTATGAGCAGTAATGATGTGTGATGAGTTCATAAAAGTAATAAAGTTCCCTTCCAAAGCCCTATGCAGTACAGACAGAACATGGGGTACATATGAGGCTTAAGGATGTGGTTTTTGGGGGGTTGTTTTTATGACCATTCCCATTTCTGGCGGCTCTTCATCCATGACACTGGTGAGTGCTCCATCCCCCCCAGCGGCGCTAACCTGCCTCCCCCGTGCCAGCAGCACTCACTAGGGCGGAAACCAGACCATGCTCTCTCCATCCTCCCGCACCACGGTGGCACTGGTTCCAGAACACAGCTGTCCTGGGACACCACGGGAGGCCTGCGTCTGGGTTCAGGCACCATCTCTGAGAGGCCCGGGTCCCTCCAGTCATTAATGGCTTTGTCAGGAGAGATCAGTACCCGCCAGAAATGAGCTCTCAACGAGCGGGCACCCCTCCCGTGCATCCTCCTGCCTGCGGCGGCCAGTGGCTCCTCTAAGATTCAGTTCCTTTTTCTAAGTGCGTTTCTTCCTCGTGCTGAGGGGTTTGGCCTTTGTCAGAGTAACCAGACTTTGCGAGGTGGAAAGAATTCGATCGAGAGTGATGGGTCTCACCTTTGGATGACCGCGGTGGTACACAGAAAACAAGCAAACCCTCAGGCGCTAAGTAAAATTCCACTGAGCTGCCAAACTTGCAAATGCCAGAGCAGAGCAAGGAATCAAAGACTACTGCTGAGTGGGTTTTGTTTGGCTTTTCCCCACCTGGAACCATCTAACGTTCTTTTCTAAACAGGCTGTGTGATTTGCGGACAGGAAGCGCTGCGAGCGCACTGCCCTGAGGGTTTCAGAATCACTGCGCGTGTTTTGCCCGATGCCTTCCCCGCAGAGGGAGGTGGGCACAGGCAGGGAGGGAAGGGGGGAACCTACTCGTCGCTCCAGGCTCCCTTCCACTCCACTTCGCCCCACGGGTTCCGGAGTCTGATCAGCCTCTCTGGACAGCCCCGGAAATCCACCTGCAAGGGCCACACACAAAGGCAACTGAATCTCCACACCCACCCCTGCCGCCCTGCGTTCGTGTCTACACCTGAGCGGACTTGCATTCAATTCCTCAAAGGCCCCTAAACATGTCTTCTTTTCACACATTTTTTCAGGCCTTAGCTCTGTTTTTCACAATCTGGTTGAATAAATAGTGAGTCTAGCATAAAAAAAAAACAAGCATCTGTCGGCTTTAACTTGACTCAAAATTTTATAGTTGACTGACTCAGTTCTTAACATATGAGACCCATTGATAATAAGTGCCCCCCAACAAATACTAACAGCAGAGCAATTAGCATTTCATGAGCCAGTGCTATGACCTGAGCACCAAGCTGGGCCTTTCAGGTGCATTATCACCTCATTTAAACTTCACAACCATCCTATAAGCTGGGTGCTATAATTATCTTCATTTTAATCTCCCTCAAAACTCTGAGACACAGACAGAGTGGATATATGTACATGGATAACTGATTCACTTTGTTGTACACCTGAAACTAACACAACATTGTAAATAAAATATATTCCATTAAAAATTTAAAAAAAACAACACTTCTGAGACCTAGACAGAGGGGTTGAATTATCCAAGATTAGCTAGTTAGTAAGTAGTAGGTGGAGGACAGGCACCCAGGCAGCCTGTCTGAAAGCCCATGCATTCATCTACCTTCCCCTACTCTCTATGGAACCCCATTTGTGCATTTGCTCACATACACAAACACGATGAACTATTCAGTCTTCAGTATCTGACCTTCCTTTGTATCCTCCGTCACGGCCTCAACCCAGTGTTTACACATACATGCTGAATTCATGTTTGGGAATTGACTTCATTAAGGAGCGTATTTGTGAAACACAAATACACACAGTGAACATTAAGGCCTTTTTAATAAGTAACAAAAACTAAGACACCATTGCATTTCCCTTTTTGCCTTAGCCTTCAGGAAACCCAAAGCAAAATTAATTTCTCCACGGGAGCACTGTCTTTAGCCTGGACTGTCTTCTGTATTTTGCCTTTGTTGTATGGTTTTATTGAGTCTGTGCTTTTCATTGCAAACCACTGCACATCCTTTTTGGAAGTAGGCAGACTATAGTAAATAAAAATAATGAAAAGCTTAGCCCATGCTTTCTCCTTGGGTTGGAGAGTAAGGAATATCTGCGTTCCTCTCACTATCACACCCCACCTTGAAAGCTGGGGCAGGTATTGCTGCCTTTTTCGCCTTGAGAATCCTATGGGTTTCCAGTGCTTTACCTGTACAAACATACCTCCTAGAAAGAGTGTGGATCTAACTGACGATTTCTACAACTTTCCTCCAAAACCTTCTGTCTCTTTCTGGCCACATCTCAGAAGAGAGCCCGCATTAGTTAGAACCCATAAAGCTGTGGCTCAGAGAGGTGACATAATCCATCTCTGAGTGGGTAAGAGGAAGAAGGGTCCTTGTAATGAGCAGGAGGGTGTCAGGGGCTCTGTGCAACCAAAGAGGCTGCACCCCAGCAGAGCAGGGAAGCACTAGGTGGTGATCCCCTCTCTTTCTCTCTAGGATGCCAGGGATTTATGGTAATACCATCATGCATTACCCTACCCATCCATCCCTGCCCAATTTTACCTCTTCGACTCCAGTGACAGAGTATGCGTGACCCTTAACCAGCTTCTGGCTGGTGATGGCTTCCGTTTCAGCTGCACTGGAGACCTGAATTGAGAATAAAGAAGTCCACTCAGAGTGGCTGACCCTGACCTTCTTGGGACCAGTCCTACAAGGCTTTCTAAGCACATGCTACACAGCCAGAGGGTCCCAGTGCGACTGGGGATATATGCAGGCAGAGCAATCAGCCCCAGACAAACAGAGCTCTCTCCATCCACTCCTCTTTGATCAGGCCTGCCTGCCAGTCCTGGAAAATGACTCACAAGCCTTTAAAATGACATAGGAAGCTGGAAAGTCATTTATTCCCCAAGAGGGATGCCACGACTGCCTGCAGAAGACTAACCATGACAATCCCTCTGGACTGGTCCCAGTTCACCAGCGGGGGTCCCCAGAGTCCCTCCTCAATAGTCCCATACCCTCCCCAGGGTCCACAGCACTTCTCTACCAAAACACACACATATCCTGCTGGGGGTTTTATAGAGAGGAGAAAGGGAATGCCTGGTCATTCATATGTGTGAGACCACCAGGTAAGGAGAGAAAGAGCAGGTGGAGGGGCTGGTGGCATCCAGGCTCTGGTGTCCAGGCCACCTTGGAACCACATACCACCATCACCTAGACAGAGCATCACCCCTAGTTCAAAACCTCTTCTCTTTTCTTCAGTGAGCTCCAAGCCCCCGTCATATATTGTTGATCACTGTGTTTCCAAAATCCCAAGATTACTTAGCCAAAAGGAGGTAGCAAAGGTAGGGCCCAGGATCGAGGGGTCAAGACTGCATTCTTATGGCAATTCCTGTAGAACTAAAGGAGCTTGACACTTAGGACTCCTAGAATTTCTGAGTTTATGAGACCAAACTCTGGTTCCTATCCATTAATTAGGTCTTGCCACCAGCTCCCACCTGCTAGGGACCAATACATCATGGGACTTACCCTGTAAGCCCCAGACTCTGGCCCAAAGCCTTCCCAGCCTCGAGCCCCTGATCTGGTCCCTTCCCTACCACACGCAGGGAGGAGAAGCAAAGAGAAGCCATCCCAGCTCACGTCAATGGAGCAGGCCAGCAGAGACCCCGAGCGGAGGGCCTTCCGGATGATCTGGAACAGACCGGCCGGTGGCTTCTTCAGGTTATAAAACTCAGAGATCCCACCTGTGAAATCCTCAAACCCCTCCACCGTGGACCCTCCAGTGAGAGCCTCATAAGAACCATTGAGCCTGTTGGACAAGAAAGAACACGGGTATCATCCACAGCCATTAGCAAGGGGGACATGTGGGATGGGGCAGGGGCGCTGCTAGGACGTGGTGCTCCATGGAGGGCACAGGAGGGCCTTAGTCAGTTTTGTCTGTGGGCCAAGGAAGGGTTTAGGCACAGGTTCACAAGGCCAGCTCAGCACTCTGCCAGGAACGGATCTCAGAACACCTCTCACAAAGCCAAGTGCTCTTTCAAAAAGCAAAGTGCAGGACTTCCCTGGTGGGGTCCAGTGGTTAAGAATCCGCCTGCCAACGCAGGGGACACAGGTTTACGGGACACTACTGAAGCCTGCGTGCCTACAGCCCGTGCTCCACAGCAAGAGAAGCCACCCTAATGAGAAGCCCAAGCATTGCAAATAGCCTTTACTCGCTGCAACTAGAGAAAGCTTGAGCGCAGCAATGGAGACCCAGCACAGCCAAAAAATAATACATAAAAATAAAAAGCAAAGTGTAATCGCTCCAGAGCTGACCTCGACATCTTGGGTTTTGGGGGAGTTGAGGGCATGGGTAAGGATGAAGGGGACCCTCCCTCAAGGCTGAGAGGCTTCCTTTGGGCCTTGCTTTGGGAATAAGGCTGGGAAGGAACAGGGGTTGCATTTTATTCATCAATAAAATGAATTAAAAGAACCCCAAAGAAGGCTTTGAACATTGAATGACAGTGAAGAAGAATGATTCCCAAACAAAGTGTAGAGACTGGTGAGTCTGATATGTAAGCATATTTGCTTTCTTCTTCTTCTTCATCACTCTTTAAAAAACTCACATTGACCTAAGAACTGACCTGGAGGCTTTAAGAAAACAAAGCCAGCGTCCCAATTCACACATTTATGTGGGACAGAGCTGAGCTTTGAACTCCTAGCCCAAATTTGTGTTTCTCTTAGTTATTGAGGATACTGTACATGTGGGTCTGGGTGCTGGGAAAGACTTGGTCAGGGCACCCAGAGTCGGGGGGGAGGGGGCAAGCTCCCCCAGCTCTGCATGGTCTCCCACCTCCTACCTGCGCCACTTACTTGGCATAGGCCTTCTCCAGAAGCGCGCTCCAGAATTCACTGCCTTCTTCGGAATGCAGGAAGAGCAGCTTTCCATCCTTGGTGGGGAGCCTGTCGTCCACGACCACCTCCACCCACTCTCCATACTGCCAGAACTGGGGGAGGGAAATACAGCATCCGCTTACAGGGATGAGCCGACAGGCAGAATCGGCGTCCTCAGGGGACCTCGGAAGGAGCCTCTGAGCTGGTCAATGCTCCAGCCTTTAATGAACTGGATCTGTCATTTAAGAGCAAGATCTGTCTTATTTGACCATGCCCATGGGAGATGCGAGTGAAAGCGGAAAACAAGTTCAGAGGCCGAATTTGTGAATAAGAGAACCTGCACCACGCTGTGGCAGCAGTGGGTGACTCGAGCCCACATCTCCTGACCCTCATTCCAGGTGATTTCCTCAAGGCCACGTGGCCTGGAGGAGACGGGAGGGGATAGGCACGTGGGTGATTGGATGAACGCGTCAAAGCAATGGTTCTCAAACTCAAGCACGTGTCTGAATGCCCTGGAGGGATTGTTAGAACCTAGGCTACTGGGCCCCAAGCCCAGATTTCCGATTCTTGGCATGGGACCCCAGACTACAGAAAGTAGGGTCATTGCCGAGAGCTAGGCGGGATACCTGAAAATGAAAGATTCCTGCATAGTTCTCCTGGAAGCTCTGGTCCCTGGGAACCACGCGGTACAGCAGCTCTCGGTTCAAGGTGAGGGAGGCAATGGCCGCCAGCAGCCAGCAGTCACCTGCGCCGGGTCAAGGGGGACACACACTGGTCAGGCCAGGCCTGCACGCTCTCTGCTTTCTTTGATTCACTGGCCCGTTCAGTCCAGAGTCATGTGACTCCCTTCCAGGTCAGATAGTCAGACTCTCTTCCTCAGGGTGTGAAGGTCCCGCAGCCTTCTTGGAAGTTCTTAGCTCCTCCCTCACCACCTCACACACACACACACACACACACACACACACACACACACACACTGACCATTCCACATGTCCTAAGCACTCAAGAGAGGAGTAGAAAACAGAAAAGAAGCAAAAATCAGCCTCTTTAACTCCTTAACAGCAACATTAAGAAAACATCTGGGGACTTCCCTGGTGGTCCAGTGGTTAAGAATCTGCTTTGCAACACAGAGGATGCGAGTTTGATCCCTGGTCAGGGAACTAAGATCCCAAATGCCTCAGAGCAACTAGGCCCTCACGCCACCACTACTGAGCTCACGTGCCACAAATAGAGAGTCTATGCGCTGCAACAAAAAATCCATGTGATGCAGTGAAAATCCCGTGTGATCCCACATGCTGCAACCAAGACCCGACATAGCCAAATAAATAAATATTAAAAAGAGAAAACATTTTGTTGGGGGAAACACTGAAGCGATATGGTGAGCGCAGGGGGGGATGTGTGTGTGTGTATGTGTGTGTGTGTTCCTTGCTCCTTGGCCTTGGGTAACAAAGTTGCCTCTTCGTGTCTGTTGGAGGACTGCCCTTTTATGTTTCAGAGTTCACCATGACAGGCTTGATTTCTCATTGCTTATAACACTCCTGAGATATTAATTAGCATGAAATTGTCATACTTTTACACACAACAAATAAAAATTAAGAGAGGTTAAAAATGATAGGGCTCAGCGCTGGTCACTTTGGAGATCCAAGTAAATGCAAAAGGAAACAGAAAAATGCTTTCTGTACAAGTCAGGGCACCCCCAGACCCAAGCCCCTGAGCGCTACCTCCATGGAGGGCATCTTAATCCCCCATGGTGTTGACTCCAAAGGTAAAGCACAGGCCCCAGACACCCCTTACTGACCTTAGCATCCTGGGGTGGATCAAGCATCCTGGAATTGATGTAAACCTGTGTCACGTCCATCTACCTGCTTATTCTTCACCAGTCTCTGAGATCTTGGTGTCCCATGTATGCTGCTTGTTGCATGAACGAATGAGTCCATCCTACCAGTCCAACAGCTGCCTCCTCCCCGTTTCATTCCAGAGCCCTACTTCTAGGAGTCTGGGGTTTGGTGACAAGTTTGTCCCATTCCCATCCCACTCAAATGGCTCCAAAACCCAGCCTGTGTGTCACAGCCTTCACCTTGTCCACAGAAACAAAATCTGAGCATCCTCAGGTTATCTTCAGAGGAAGTCCCTTCAACCTTTCAGAGCTCCTCTGAGGACCTTGTCCAACTCTCTGTTTCCTTTCAGTGCTGTGGCCCAGGTTGCATACATAGTCCAAGATAAACACACCAAGGTTCTCTCAGATGCAGGCTACCTGAGCAGGCAATAAGTGAATAGTGGTCCAGGAACCCACCTCTGAGCATCCGTCACCTGCTCAGAACAGCTCCATCACCAGGTCATCCCAGAAAGCCTTTTGGTCTACCGGCTCTCATCTCTCTCAACAGAGAGGTTTCTGGTTCGGTCCCATAGTAATTCCTTTCCCTCTGCCTTCACCCAACCAGGCTCATGTATTTTCTCTCTCTCCCTCTCTCACACACAGTTACTTTTTGAAGAGCTTTTCTGACCCAGAAGGCAGCCTACTCCCTGCCTCCCACTCTCACTGACAAATCCCCTCCTCCCTACGGCAGCAGGGCCTCCAGGCGGGACCAGACCCAGTAGCTGGAGGAGATAAAAACTGGTACAGCAGGCGTGGGACTGCAGCTTCTCATTAAAGAAGACTCGAGGGGGCCAGCACCTCGTTCAAAGACAACTTCCAAAGAGTGGATAAAATAACATATTTCCTTCTCTCACTCCAGCCTTCTTCCTGTTAACACATGTGACCATCTCATTCCTCTGCTCAGAAATCTTCGACTTCCTCCACTGCTCAAGAGCAAGATAAAAACTAATGGAGCGTCAAGACCCTTCACGACATGCCTCCTTCCTACTTCCGCTGCCTGCCTCCCACTGTCCTCCCACCGTGAGTCTGGTCTCCAGATGAACTCAGATCTGCATAAACACCATGCCCTGGTCTTTCCCAGCACACATTTTCACTCATCCATCCCCCCATCTTGCAGAGTCCTTGCTGTAACACCATCCCCTTTCTCCTCCTCCATGAAGCCTTCCCTGATGCTTCTCATCCTCCAGGCGCAGGTCACCTCTTTTTCTTTGTGTTTCCCAAAGACCTTGTTTATATCGGGTTGGCCAAGAAGTTCACTCGGATTTTCTGTACGGTGTTAAGGGAAAACCTGAACTAACTTTTTGGCCAATCCAGTACTTCTCAGTGCACAAGCTCTTCCCCGTCCAATTCCTAACCCACCTCGGTGCCCCATGTGCTCCATCCCCAGCGCCTCCAGCACCTTTCTGGGCCACTTGAATGAGACTGGCTTCCCAACCGTCGTCCCCACCCCCTCCCCGGCCCAGTCCTCTGCAATCTCTTCCTGCAGAACAGGCACACGGATCCCTTCATCTTGGCATCCCCAGCAGGTGGCCAACACATAGCAGGGACTCAATGAATGTTTAATGAATGAAAATAAATGTTTGCAAGAGAAAGACAAGTATCATATGATTTCACTTATACGTGGAATCTAAAATATGATACACATGAGCTTGTATACAAAGCAGAAACAGACTCATAGACATGGTAAACAAATTAATGGTTACCAAAGGGGGATGGGGAAGGATAAATTAAACTTTGGGGATTAGCAGATACAAACTACTAAATGAAACAGATAAACAACAAGGTCCTACCACAGCACAGGGAGCTATATTCAAAACCTTGTAATGAACCATAGTAGAAAAGAATATGAGAAAGAATTTATGTATAAGCAAATTACTTTGCTATACACAAAAGTTGTAAATCAACTATAACTTAAAAAATGTTTAAGAGTTTTAGAAAATTTGTAAATATGTGAAGGTAGTGCTAGTGGTAAAGAACCCACCTGCCAATGCAGGAGACATGAGACGCAGATTCAGTCCCTGGGTTGGGGAAGAGCCCCTGGAGAAGGAAATGGCATCCCCCTCCAGTAATCTTGCCTGCAGAATCCCAGGGACAGAGAGTCCAGAGGGTCGCAGAGTCAGACACGACTGAAGTGACTTAGCCCCACATGCATGAGCAAATGAATCAATGATTCATATTTTTGTTCTCGAGCAAATTCCCAACAGCACCTCACATGTTTGCACCTGAACATCCCTGGTGTGTGGAGAGGTGGAGCCCGAGGAGGACATGCCCTGAGCGTGACAAGAGTCGGCTCCGCCAGTATCAGGGGCCTCAGCCTCTAGGGCTAGAGGGCAGAGGGAGACAAGGGAAGACCACCACCGAGGCGCAGGCCTCGGGGAGATCCGAGCACACCTCCCTTCACAACGAGTTGCCACCTTGGTTCTCTTCTGATACCAATGCTCTTGCTGCCAGACAGGCTGCTTCCAACAGCCCAACTAGCGTACTCCTTAGACGTTACAATTCACCGCAAAGTGTCCCTCAGCTGCTGACATCAAAGGGGCTGCCCAGCTGGAGGAGAGTTTAATTTGTTCTCAATTTGCCTCATTCCTGACATTTCCCTGGGTCTGCCTGGCTCTCGCAGCCAGCACAGAGCTGCGAGGAGATGCAGCGGGTACCCGGGCTCTGGGATGCCTGCCAGGGGCTCCGTAAGATGTCGATGCACAGTCATCGCAAAGATGCTTTCTCTAAGGCACGGATCCAAATGAGCGTGTTCCTCTTCCCAGAACCCTCTTGGGAGGATGGACATTTATGCTCTCGCTCAAAACATTTCAGAGATGCGTTTGGGGATCTGCCTGGACACCTGCACATATACATCGACTTCTCCTCCGTGGACACACAGCTTGACCTTTGAACACAATGTTAATATCCAAAAGCAACCGAGTGGCTTTTGGATCTAAGTTTAGTGGTGAAAAAGATGACAGAAAAAACGGGGAAAGAATCTTGATGGTCAAGGCCCTCCTCCCCAACCCCATCCTCCAACAAGGGCAGGTCCCGGTTAGAGTCACCGACCAGGGAGCTAGAGAATGGCCCCTGCCTCCCTGTCCTCGTGGGAAGTCTGGAACCACCCGAGCTTTGTTCTTCCCACTCCTTCTTCAGGTTAGATATCTAACGGGTTTAATATTTATTAAAATAATTAGCTGACTTATTTTTTTACTCCACTCAAACTTCCCACTCATTGCATCAGCAGGCTTCAGGGCTCTAGAAAACAGCAGGTAGATCCCAGTCATTATAATGGAGCTGCTGCCCTGCTTTTGTGAAAAACATGTTTTAAGCCACTGAGGAAATAATAATTCAGAGTCAGGCTTTGTTAAAAACAAACAAACGAAAAACTCCAAATTCAAAAATTCCATTTACATGTTACCATCAAAGCTTGATGATCTAAACACTCAGTGTTAGGATAAGCTCTAGGCATCAAGAACTGGGGCTATAATCTAAACGAATTTTTCAAGCATCAAGGGAAGAAGTGGAGATGCTTCTGGGCTACGGGGAGGAGAGAGGAAGAGAAAAAAAGAGAGAAAAGGTCACACACTGGAACCCCTGTGATCATTCCTCTTCCACCAGGAGGTTGACCGATGGCCGGAGCAGCCACAATAGCAAAACCACAGAGAGTTTTAAAGAGGAAGCCAGAGCAGAGAGGATTTATGCCCAGCTCCCCACCGTGGACACGGGGAGCAGTAAAAATGGCACCACGGAGCAAGGGGTTGGGGCGGTGCGCGGGGAGATGCGAGAAGGTGGTAAAGAGCGCCCTCTAGGGACTTCCTGGCGCTCCAGCAGCTGAGACTCGACGCGCCCAGTGCAGGGGGCCAGGGTTTGACTGCTGGTCAGGGAACCAGATCCCACATGTCACAACTAAGAGTTTGCATGTCGCAACTTATAGCTGCTGCAGCCAAATAAATAAAAATACTAATATGCTTTAAAAAAAAAAAGAGCACCCTCAAGTCTTCCGCTGCCATCAGGGCTAAGGGCAGGTCAATCCCACCACAGAGGCTGTGGGTGACCGCCTGGCTCAAGGCCATGGAGGTGTGCCAGCATACCGAGGCAAGCCTGGGTCAGCCAGGGAAGAAGGTCCACTGGACCCCAACAGCACCAGCAGCACAGACCGCACACCGCACACCATTCCCAGCTCCACGAAACCAGGGGGATACAGGGGCCAGCCACCCTCCTCAAATAGCCTGGAGGACATTTGGCCTTTTCTTCCATGCAGGCGCCATCCTGGGGAGGCTGGAGAGGGGTCAGCCCTGAAGAAGCAAAAAAAAAAAAATCACCCGAATAGAGAGACTGAAGGAGGAGCATTTACCCAAAAGGGACAAGAACCCGAAACAGGCCAAGGCAGAAATACCTTTTATTGGCCGGTTGCCAGGTCCCTCCCACTCACGGTCAGTGGAAACGGGGGCTCCCCAGCAAGCTGAGAGAAGAGAGAAGGATACAGACTGCGTGACGATTGAATATCTGAATGTAACGCAGAGACTCTGACGTGCCACTGTATGCTTGTTTCCTAAAAACCATCCTTACTGTTTTGTCACAGCTGAGGCCCCCTGCGTCCGCTCCTCGCTTTAAGACGGCTGCAGGAGTTCACACCCGGGCTGCTGTTTTCACTCTGCACATCAGCACCAAGCAATCGCTGATGCCTCTCTCCTCCCCTCCCTCCCATGGGTGGACAGGCCTTTTCCAGCCCTCTGCAGTCAACTCCTGCCTTCTTGGATGAACTGAAACACATACACACATGCTTGTGGTCATTCTCGCTTTGTTGACAATTTCCAGCTCTCTGGCTAGACCAAAAGCTGACTGGAGGCAGGCAGTGAGCTCATGTCTTCGTAGACCTCAGCATAAAATGCTTCAGTGAATGAAATCATTCCAGTAGGAAACTGGCCGACCTGATCTGAAAACTCATACCTTAATTACGAGCAAGGAAGTCTCATAACTTAGCCCATTTAGCGGTTGAGATCTTGAACCGGGAGAAATAATACAGCATACATTCATGCTGCATGAGACTAGAATCAGAATGAGAATTTAGAGTTACTATCTTAGTTAATAGTGGCTTTCCTGGTAGCTCAGCTGGGAAAGAATCTGCCCGCAATGCAGGAGACCCCGGTTCAATTCCTGGGTCAGGAAGATCCCCTAGAGAAGGGATAGGTTACCCAGTCCAGTATACTTGGGTTTCCCTAATGGCTCAGATGGTACAGCATCCACCTGCAGTGCAGGAGACTTGGGTTCAATCCCTGGGTCGGGAAGATCCCCTGGAAGAGAGCATGGCAACCCACTCCAGTATTCTTGCCTGGAGAATCCCCTTGAACAGAGGACCCTGGTGGGCTACAGTCCATGGGGCTGCAAAAAGAGTCGGACATGACTGAGTGACTAAGCACATCACAGCATCCTAGTTAATAAAGCTCCTATAAGTTTGGGATTAATAGATATACACTATCATGTATAAAATAAACAAGGACCTAATGGAAGCACAGAGAACTATATTCAACATCATAATGGAACCTAACAACCTAATGGAAAAGAATCTGAAAAAGGATACATATATATTATTTATGATTCTTCAAACAGAATCACTTTGTTGTACAATTGAAACTAACGCAACATTACAAATCAACTTACTTTAAATTTTTTTAAAAGGAAAAATATTAAAAATAAAAAATCTCCCATAACATAGTATATCCAGCCAGAGCAGGTTTCTCTAGCTGAGCACTTGGCTGGATGGCTCTGTGTTGCCAGCCATCCTGTGCTCTGTAGATGTTCAACAGCACCCCTGGGCTCTGCCCACCAAGTGCCAGGGCCACCTGCCTCCCAGCATGACAGCCAAAAATGTCTCTAGAGACTGCCAATGTCCCCTGGGATGGGCGATGGAGGATCATCTCCCATCCCCATTGAGACCTCATGAGCCGGAACATCCACAGCAAAATCGGGGGGTGAGGGAAGTCTGCGCTGGAGAAGGTTGGACAAAATTGCTTTGCATATGTCTCCAGTTCTCAACAATGGCTCAGTATGAAAATGTCACTGACGAGGATGATAACGATGATTCCTTAGTCCATCACTCCTAGAGTCTTCTGGAAGCCACTTTGTTCTTTCCCTTTCATTCTTTCACGCCTGTCTTCGCTAAAGAAAATTGTAACACCCAAAGGAAAGCTCTGACTTGCTCCTCAAGGTCAACACCCAAGCCAGAGTAGGGTGTCATCTTAGCCCGCTTCCAGCATTTGCTCATCTCAGGATCCCAGGTGTAGCATGGTTAGACTTAGGCCCCTCTACCTGGATTTGGAAGAGTGACCGTTTGACCTCTTGCAGACTTTCTGAGCTATATCATTCTACCATTCTTCTTTTCTGCAAATCATACAGACGCCAGCCTTCACCGTTGCAGGTCAAGGCAAAGCTAGACATTCCTGAACTTGCATGACATAAGTGCCACTTGGTCCCCTCACCCCCTCTGCAGCCTCAGTGGCCAGCCTCCATCCCAGATAACCCCTCTGCCCTCTCTTCAGGGTTGGCCCAGAAGCACAGATGCCTGCCAGCCCAGGAGAGTCGGCTCCAGCTCTGCAAGGGTCTTTTGGCATTCTCAGGGGTCCTGTTTATTCTGACATTACTGTCAACCTCTCCCTGCTCCCCCAAGCCACATCACTCCCTCCCTGGAGCAGTGCCTGCCCAGGCTGGTCTGGTGGTGCACAGGACAAGGGGAATGAATGAATCAACCACATTCACACTCCCTGCATCCTAGCAGAACCCTCCATTGACATTCCAGTCCTCTTTGAATCATTTAGTATATCTCCCCCACCTCATACCTGCCTCCAGCCCTCCTTGGAAAACATCTCTGGGATGTTCCCTTCCTTCAGGTTTAGGGAGTATGTCTTGTATGTCAGTCACCATCACTCACCAGCACTTAGCAAGCATTGCTGGTATAGGACACTGGGACAAGAGAGATGTAATAAGACATGACCCCTGCCTTCAGGAAGTCAGCAAGCTTAAAGGAGTCAAAATAGCACAGCTTTTGCCCTCAGAAAGCCTGGGTTTAAATTCTCAGGCCCCGCTTTGCCTGCCAAGTAACGTGTAGCAACTCCTTAATTCTTACGATCCGCAGTTTTCTAATCTGTAAAATGGGTTTACGTCTCACAATTTATCGTACAGGATCAATTGAGCAAAAAGAACTTATTTGTAGCAAGAGGGATGTTTAAACATAAATGGCAACTTCTAGTTGGGTAGAGAGGACATCGGGAGAAGGCAATGGCACCCCACTCCAGTACTCTTGCCTGGAAAATCCATGGATGGAGGAGCCTGGTAGGCAGCAGTCCATGGGGTCGCTAAGAGTCGGACACGACTGAGCGACTTCACTTTCACTTTTCTCTTTCATGCATTGGAGAAGGAAATGGCAACCCACTCCAGTATTCTTGCCTGGAGAACCCCAGGGACGGGAGAGCCTGGTGGGCTGCCGTCTATGGGGTCACACAGAGTCGGACACGACTGGAGTGACTTAGCAGCAGCAGCAGCAGCAGAGAGGACATCAGGATATAAAAAATATAAAAGATGCACACAGATGTACATGTAACCGCAGATATATTTTTAGAGGGTCTCTTGAGTATCTTGATTAATGGTCCCCTGAGGGTAAGCCAGCTTCTCTCTACCCCAACCCCATTTACCAATACAGTTTAAGGGAGGGCAGAGAAGGATGAGCAATAAGAGGTGGGCTTTAAAACTCCAGAGCAAGGAGCAGGGGCCCGAATGGGGTGAGATGAGCCCAGAGAACAATGTCTCTTGGACCCTCCCCAGTTGGAATTCAGAGAAAACCACTGTGAGGAAATTTCTACACCACAGAGGGAGTGGGCAGCCTCCACAAAATTAAGAATGTAGTGAGCCATGAGCTGACTCTCAGAAAATCCCCCGAGCTCCCCTGCGGCCTCAGCAACAAAAAAAGGCAGAGGCCACCAGCGTGGAGGCAGGAAGCAGGCTGAGCAACCCTGACAGACACAGCTAGTCTGCACACGGGGCCCCAGCCAACCGGGCCTCTGGCGCCATCTTGGGCGTCGGTCATCATCTTGGGAAGGAGAGGGCAGAGGAGAGGGATCTGGAAGGCTAAACAGTTGCCCCAAGGGACCGAGCTACACCAAAGAGGGCTCTTTCAACTACTGGGTTGGACAAAGTTTCAGGCTGAACTGGACTAAGTGTAGTTCCCCACTTCGCTAGGCAGGGCTCCTGAGGAAGATGAAAGCAGCTTTAGATCTCAGACATGTGCTAAGTGCCAAACCCAGAGACCCCAGAGACGCTGCCTGAGATGAACTTTCAGGAAGTCTCCCGCGATAAGCGACATTTCTGCTCAGAAGCGGCGACTCCACTGGCCTTTCTAAGGCCAAACAGGAGCCTCCGTGCCTCCTGGAACAGCAGCCGGGGGCTCTCAGGCTCTGTCTGCGGCGGTCTCTTTCCTCGGTCAAGGGAAACGCATCCGGGAAAAGGTCGCACTCACACGGCAGACATGAGCCCCTACATCCGGCTTCTCTGCCCAGGTCCGTGCAGCGTTAGCACGTCCTGATGTGGGTCACGTGTAAAGTGCCTGCACCTTCCTGGAACCTGCAGGTGTACTCTGGGCTAAAGGACTGTGCACGTCCCGTCCCCAGTAAATCCCGCCAAGTCCTGAGGTAGATTAATCCGATGGTTTCTGTGAGTTGCTACAAAACGGAAATGAGAGGAAAAGGCATTCCAGACTCAGCCCTTCATCTTCCAAGAGTTTCCCTGAAATCGCATAAGTGCCCCTGTCCTCGTTAGTGTTCCCTACAGCAGGAGGGTGTCTTCCTGCATTTGAACCTTTCCAGGTCTGCACTGGGTGAAGCAGGCATCTAGTCCCCACTTTCCAGATTCGTAACACTGAGGCCCTGAGCAGCTCAAGGTCAGTCAGCGTCAGAGTCAGGTCTAGCCCAGCAAGACGATCAGCCCGCTGCATTCCTACTCCCCGCGGAGCCCTCGGAAGCCAAAGCAAATGGGATTAACCCACCATATGAAATGTTATGCCCTAGATGTCCGGGCAAGAGGATCATTTGCAGGATTTCACGAAATTGATGAAAGTGACTTTGGAGACCTGTTCCTGAACCAAACCCGAAAAGAACCTGGCAGAGTGACAGCGGTGACAGCTAAGGAAGAGAAGATGGGGTTCCAGGCACAGTGGGCACTGCAAGGGAACTGTGAGAGCAACAAAGGATTGAGAATGGACTTGGGAAAGTTGGGAAGCCTTGAATGCGTCCATGATTCTGCATCAAAAGTCAAGGGAGAAGCGGAAAGTGTCATATCCCATGGCCTTGTCTTTTTTTTTTAATTATTCAGAAAAAACACACCCCTCAAAAGTCAACAACTGGGACTTCCAAGGTGGTCTGCAGGTAAGACTCTGAGCTCTGAATGCAGGAGGCCTAGGTTTGAACCCTGGTCAAGGAACTAGATGCTGCATACCTTAACTAAAGATTCTATGTGGCACAATTAAGACCCAGCACAGCCAAACAAATAAACAATATTTTTCTTTAAAAAAAGATCAACAATTGAAGCAATCTAAACATCTATCAATAGATGAGTAGATATAAGAAGATGGGGCCGATACATACAATGGAATACTATGCGGCCATTAAAAAGACTGAATTTTCGCCATTTGGTGGCTGTCAAGGCCTATTGAGGAGAAGGCAGTGGCAACCCACTCCAGTACTCTTGCCTGGAGAATCCCATGGATGGAGGAGCCTGATGGGCTGCCATCTGTGGGGTCGCACAGAGTTGGACACGACTGAAGCGACTTAGCAGCAGTAGCAGCAGCAAGGTCTATTGAAAGGGAGAAATAGAGAGATATTAAATTGATATAAAATTTCAGTTGTCTAAGATTAATTCTAGAGATCTGCTATAGGACATACTATATCTGACATGGTGCCTATAGTTAACAATAGTCTATTGTGCACTTAACAGTTTAAGAAGGTAGATCTCATGTGAAATGTTCTTACCAGAAAAGTCAATAAAATGAAACAAAGGAACACAGGGAAACTTTTGGAGGTGAGAGATATTACTTTGATTGTGGTGACGGTTTCACAGGTATATGCTGTCTCGAGACTCATTAAACTGTATACATTAAAAAAGAAAACTATAGTCATGGAGCTCTAACATGGCCTTTTGGAAGTACCTGGATTTGTGAGGCCCATGAAAGAAAAAGGATGAAAGGACAGTCCTTGTAGATCAAATAAAAACACAAACCAGAAAAAGAAGCCAACAGTTGATTCATTCTAAGATCTAGCACAAAGCTGCAGTTATTACATGAGTGCTGCAAAAATCTCAGAAAACATTTTTCAGAATTTTTTTAGACACTATTTACCGATAGAGGTGGGCCTCTTCTGATACAGCTCATCCTCATGTAATGACGGTTTCTCATCTTGCGGCTTGCCTGCTGAAGAGTGTTCGCACTCTCCCCACTACACACATCTAGTGAAACCTGCCCTTGGTGACAAACTTCCACATGGCCCCACTGCCCGGGACCAGAGCCCCGAATTCTTCCCCCAACATCACGGCCCGGCACCATCTGGCAGCTCCCTGCTTTCCATCCCTAGCCTTTGTGCCCCTGCTCTGCTGGGCTGCAGCCCCACCACTTTCTTTCAAGTCCTCCCTGGTGTCCTGCTTTTCCTAGATGAAGGACCCTTGCTTATATTCCTTCTGGTGCCTGGAACCCTCCCCACTGGGAGAGGAGACACAGTGCCAGTTTGTTCAAAGAAGACGCTTAATATGGGTAAAATGAAGGAATGAGCTGTGAAAGTTCTTCCTGATTCTGACAGATTCAAATGTCTGTTAAGACATACATCACTTCACTCTTGGGAGCATCCCACTGTCAACCACCCCTGGATCTGCCACCTAATCCCCACCTCCTTCTGTACCTGTAAATGAAGAACCTAGCACACCTTACTGGAACATCTTCTTCACTTTACGGTTGCGTTAGAGCAAGGTACCATTGTTCTAGAAGCAGGATCCCAGAGCACATCAATCCCTAGTATTTTGAATGTCCAGAAGCAGGGGGTGTGATACTGGGGTAACCCTGGAAGGAATATCACCAATACATTTTCCAGGATTAGCTCCCAAAATCCTATCAATATTTTTCTGAACAATAATGGCATGACTCCTATGACAAGTATAATTTTTACATCCTCAAAGTCACTCCTTTCAAGCTGCACTATATATAATAAAGCACACTAAATAATCCACTTCTGCGGCTCCCCCCATAGGTCAGCTCACATCGCCACTCCCGGTTCCCATGACCCAGAAGGCAGCCCTCATATATGACAGCAGAGCTGGCACTCAAGGCAGCTAGACCCCATCACTACATTCGGCGGAGGGTAATTCTGGGCGAGGGGATGGGGGGGGGGGGG
>SJYT01009120.1:317493-338531 GCA_006410635.1 Cephalophus harveyi
CACATCGGGGGGGGGGGAATTTGGGGGGGGGGGGGGGGGGGGGGGGGGGTGTCTTCAGCTTCCAGGATCTCAGAGCATCCCAGAGAGTTAATGCAGCATCAGAAAAGAAGAAGAAAATGGGACAGGTTGGCAGGTCATCTTTTGAATCAGAGGCCATCTTGCTTTACCTTCAAAGTGATCAGTGGGGAAGAAAAAAGAAAACTCTTCACAGCTGAGGGAACTTATTTAAATTATTTCAGGATTTCTTTCTAGTTGTTCAGGGAGCCCCTCCCCCAGGCCAGTTCTCATCTAATTTCTCCTATTGTTGAAAGAATAAGATTGATAGCATGAAACTGCTTGAGGTCATCCTATCCCCAAACCCCCTGTTTCAAATCATAACTTTAATGCTATTTAGAAGGGGAAATTTCTTATATAGATTATAAAAATGAAATTGATTCAAAGGAGGGGAAAAAAATCAGTAAGTAAATACATTTGGGGCTTATGTAAATACATCTCAGAGCTAGTTTCCAGGAACTGGCTTGCTTACTGAGTTTAATTATAATGCCCTTTGGATTCAAACGCCAGAAGCCAGGTTCCAATGGAGAGAGAAATAAAAAGATAGATGCTAAAGATTCATCACAAGCTCTGGCCAAGGCTGAAACACAATGAGGTAAAAAGTGATCCTTCACTGTTTATGCTGAAGCAGAATAAGCATGCGTGCATGCTAAGTCGCTTCAGTCGTGTCTTACTCTTTGCAACCCCATGGACTGTAGGCGCCAGGCTCTTCTGTCCCTGGAATTCTCCAGGCAAGAATATTGGAGTGGGTTGCCATGTCCTCCTCCAGGGGATTTTCCTGACTCAGGGATCGAACCTGCTTCTTTTACATCTCCTGCATTGGCACCTGGGTTCTTTACCACTAGTGCCACCTAGTCAGCCTGAAGCAGAGTCCATGGCTTATCAAACGCCTAATTCCAAAAATGATGGTAAACGGCGTGGCACCCCCAAATCGGTCCTGGGATCCTCAGGCTTTCAAATGTACATGTGGGTCCTCAAAGTGCGACAAACATGAAACACAGCCTAAAGGAGAGTCTCCATGGCAAGATGAGGATGGCCTTCCACATATTAAAACATAAGATGAAAGGACTTCCCTGACAGTCCAGTGGTTAAGACAAGGTGCTTTCACTGTAGGGGGCACGGATTCAATCCCCAGTTGGGGAACTAAGATCCCACATGCCATGCAGCACAGCCAAAAAACAAACAAAAAGAGAGCAGGTAAGTGAGCTCAGATATAAAGTGCCTGGAGCCCAGTAGGGTGTTGTCAACAGAAAACAAGGTATTTTTATGCTGGGGAAACATCCTGAGTACAGTGACTAAGAGCAAAAAGATGCAAAAAGAGACAGAAAGGAATCAAAGCTCCTAGGAGGAGGGGCAGAGGTGACCCTAGCCAGGTTGCTGGGCAGGGGACCACAGAGAAAGCAATTTCCAGCAGCAGCCAGGGCATGTGTGCCTGGGGCTGGTCAACAAAAGAATCGTGTTTCTTCAAAGAAACACTAGAGTGAGGACGGTGAGCAGCAGTTCAAGAGGCTCACCAGGGTAAAAGTTGATTAGAATGCAGAAAATCCAAAGGGCCAATGGCATAACTCAAGCCCAGTAGGGCCATAGTGTAGAGAAAAGAGGATAAACCAGTCACAACTGGCTTGCAGATCTGCTGGGCTTGGGCAGTGCTGGCCGGCATAGTGATGAGCATGTCTGAATTGGGAGGTTTCACATAAACAACCAGATTTCTGGCTTCTCTTAAAAACTACCAAATCCAGCCAAAATTCCTCTCATCATTCTACAAATATTCATTAAGCATCTACTCTGTGCCAAGCAATATTCTAGGCCCTAAGGATATAACAGTGGGTGGGGGGGTGGAAATCCTCCATGTGATAGAGTTTCCATTTTAGTGGGAAAGACAAGCTAAATAAATCCATGTGCCAGGTGGTTATATATGCCATGAAGGAAAAGGAAGCCAGGTGGGATGAGTGAGATTCACAAGGGGGCTGCATTTGAAGGTAGGGCAGTCGGGGTTAGCCTCCTGGTTCCTTGGGTACCATCCAGTTCAAGCTGGGGGACGGCTCCCTGTCGTGCAGGGCATGGTCTCCCGCTTGCCACAGTCACCCCTGCTCTCTCTTGTTACCTACTCCTGGCCTGGAGGAGCAGGCAAAGGGCAAGAGGGCAAGAGGGAGGCGTCAGAAATGGACAGGGCCAGGAGAAAGTCCCTGAAAGAGACGGGCATCTGGGAAGGGCTTGTAAAAGGCTTAAACCAGGGCAATGGAGACATTGCTTGTTCTCCATCTTCAAATCAGTGCAGCCTCTTAGAACAAAGGAAGCATCTGTCCTTCCTCCAGTGGGCAGGTGGCATGGATTTGCTTCCGGGAGGACCAGCTCTTACGGGAGGAGAGAGCAGAGGAGGGGAAAGGAGGACCCATGTTTCTGTCCTGCGGGTGGTGGGAACCAAAGGTATAACCTGTGGACCACAGCTCAGATGCACCTGCGGAAGCTTCTAGTAAATGCCCCCAGACTGAACCAAACTTCATGGAGGCCCAAGCACAGCCGGTAGCCTCATGCTTCTGCTCCTGCACCAGGTGGCCTCCAGCTCAGCTGCTCCTCTCGGTACACGGATTCAATCCCCAGTTGGGGAACTAAGATCCCACATGCCATGCAGCACAGCCAAAAAACAAACAAAAAGAGAGCAGGTAAGTGAGCTCAGATATAAAGTGCCTGGAGCCCAGTAGGGTGTTGTCAACAGAAAACAAGGTATTTTTATGCTGGGGAAACATCCTGAGTACAGTGACTAAGAGCAAAAAGATGCAAAAAGAGACAGAAAGGAATCAAAGCTCCTAGGAGGAGGGGCAGAGGTGACCCTAGCCAGGTTGCTGGGCAGGGGACCACAGAGAAAGCAATTTCCAGCAGCAGCCAGGGCATGTGTGCCTGGGGCTGGTCAACAAAAGAATCGTGTTTCTTCAAAGAAACACTAGAGTGAGGACGGTGAGCAGCAGTTCAAGAGGCTCACCAGGGTAAAAGTTGATTAGAATGCAGAAAATCCAAAGGGCCAATGGCATAACTCAAGCCCAGTAGGGCCATAGTGTAGAGAAAAGAGGATAAACCAGTCACAACTGGCTTGCAGATCTGCTGGGCTTGGGCAGTGCTGGCCGGCATAGTGATGAGCATGTCTGAATTGGGAGGTTTCACATAAACAACCAGATTTCTGGCTTCTCTTAAAAACTACCAAATCCAGCCAAAATTCCTCTCATCATTCTACAAATATTCATTAAGCATCTACTCTGTGCCAAGCAATATTCTAGGCCCTAAGGATATAACAGTGGGTGGGGGGGTGGAAATCCTCCATGTGATAGAGTTTCCATTTTAGTGGGAAAGACAAGCTAAATAAATCCATGTGCCAGGTGGTTATATATGCCATGAAGGAAAAGGAAGCCAGGTGGGATGAGTGAGATTCACAAGGGGGCTGCATTTGAAGGTAGGGCAGTCGGGGTTAGCCTCCTGGTTCCTTGGGTACCATCCAGTTCAAGCTGGGGGACGGCTCCCTGTCGTGCAGGGCATGGTCTCCCGCTTGCCACAGTCACCCCTGCTCTCTCTTGTTACCTACTCCTGGCCTGGAGGAGCAGGCAAAGGGCAAGAGGGCAAGAGGGAGGCGTCAGAAATGGACAGGGCCAGGAGAAAGTCCCTGAAAGAGACGGGCATCTGGGAAGGGCTTGTAAAAGGCTTAAACCAGGGCAATGGAGACATTGCTTGTTCTCCATCTTCAAATCAGTGCAGCCTCTTAGAACAAAGGAAGCATCTGTCCTTCCTCCAGTGGGCAGGTGGCATGGATTTGCTTCCGGGAGGACCAGCTCTTACGGGAGGAGAGAGCAGAGGAGGGGAAAGGAGGACCCATGTTTCTGTCCTGCGGGTGGTGGGAACCAAAGGTATAACCTGTGGACCACAGCTCAGATGCACCTGCGGAAGCTTCTAGTAAATGCCCCCAGACTGAACCAAACTTCATGGAGGCCCAAGCACAGCCGGTAGCCTCATGCTTCTGCTCCTGCACCAGGTGGCCTCCAGCTCAGCTGCTCCTCTCGGTGAGGAGCCCCTGCACACAGCACACACAGGCTCCCTGCAGGCTTGGGGACCCGATGTAGCATCCTCAGTGCTCCATCAGCAACACTGTCTGCCGCCAGGCCCCGGGCTCCTGGAGTGATGCCCTTTGACTGCCTTCATTTGAGGGGGCAGCGGTGTGCCCCCTATGAAGCCAGAGAGGGTGGAAGGAACCCAAGACTCATAGCCAGTGCCTGATGGGGAAATTGTCCCTGGGCCCTGGGGTGGTGTCTGAAATGTGTGAACCTAACCCACTGAACTGAACTGAACCCGGGGATGGGAGTCCCCTGAGGCACAGAGTCGGACCTTAACAGTGGGGGTCCTATTGGGTCCGTGGATGACGCTACAGTTATGGTCCTCTAAAAATATAGGACAGAAGTATTGGGTTGGCCAAAAAGTTCATTTGGGTTTTTCTGTAAGCTGCTACAGAAAAATCTGAACACACTTCTTGGCTGACCAACGTGTCTACCACCACTTCTCTGAGCAGGAATCAGCCACACTCTGAACAGGGTTTTCAGACCCAAACCTCAGACTGCTCAGCCAAGGTGGAGCTCGACAAGCACTTCCCCCACCAGCTGGTATCACTTGCACCTCCTTATCAATTTAGTAGCCTCCAGGGCAAGAGGTGGTCTCCCTAGGGACTCAAAGGCTGGCCTGCACTTTTTGCATCTCTCTTAGGAAGTGAGGGATAGTCAGGACATCCCTGAAGGGCACTGATAAAATTCCCTTTGCTGCAAAATGAAATCTACTCCTGGTAGAAGCAGCCTAATATCCTAGTAATGCAGAGTTCTTAATCTTTCCTATGTCTGGACCCTTTGGCAGTTTAGTGAAATCAAGATCTGATCCCAGGATAATGTTTCTAAATGGATAAAATGAAATATAGGACGACAGAAACTATATTGAAACTATCACTGAAATATGTTTTAAAAATTATAGTAAGGTTTCTACTTCTTTATTAATATTCTATATAAAAGATTTGGAATAGGGTCTAATAAACAGCATAATTATGAACTAAGATGAATATAAGTGGTATTTTGAGATATTTGCAACAATCGTATGTAATATGAATATAATCCATGATTTCTATTACTGTGCTTCACTGCTTGCATTCATACCAAAAGGAAATAACTTAGTGAGGGTTAGTGTAACTAAAGATGTAAGAGTCCAATTCTTTCATGCTCTTAAGATTCTGTTCTACATACAAATCCTCCTTAATACATTGGTTCAAATTCATACTAAAGTGTAAATGGCTGTCCTGGGCCCTTTTCTCAGAGTGGATGAGACAGTGGTGTTAGTGGGACCAAACATGAGGACAGTAAGCATTAGGGATCAAATAGAGGGAAAGAACATGCTCTTAAGATTCTGTTCTACATACAAATCCTCCTTAATACATTGGTTCAAATTCATACTAAAGTGTAAATGGCTGTCCTGGGCCCTTTTCTCAGAGTGGATGAGACAGTGGTGTTAGTGGGACCAAACATGAGGACAGTAAGCACTAGGGATCAAATAGAGGGAAAGATATTTCACAAAGAAGGGGAATCACTGAAAGCAAGAGAAGACCATTAACAAAAGCAAACTTCCCCATAAGGGATTCCCTGGTGGCTCAGAGGTTAAAGCGTCTGCCTCCAATGTGGGAGACCTGGGTTCGATCCCTGGGTTGGGAAGATCCCCTGGAGAAGGAAATGGCAACCCACTCCAGTATTCTTGCTTGGAGAATCCCATGGATGGAGGAGCCTGGTGGGCTACAGTTCACGGGGTCGCAAAGAGTCGGACACGACTGAGCGACTTCACCTTCAAACTTCCCCAAGTCACTTAATGACTGGGCTACAAGTTACGGTCATCTGCAGAAGTCTAACCCTGTACTCTTCAGAACCAATGAGGGGGTCTGGTCCCTTTGAGTTCTCTGAGGCTTCCCTGGATTTCTCATTAAAAGTAACTAGTGAATTGACTTACTTTGCCCCAGCCCTCAAAGGATGCTACAGATCAAAAGGTATCAAGAAAAATGCCTGTGAAGATGCTGACACCAGCCCCAACTGCTGAGGGCTGTGGGGGCCTGGCCTCTGTTGCAGGAGAGCAGGCCTCTCTTGGTGGGGGAGTGTGGCTCACAGAGAAAAATCAATGCAAGGGTTGCATCAGAGAAGTGCCTGGATTTAGGTGTCCCTGTTCACTCTTTTTTGTCTATAGAGACAAGTGAAACCAGCCAGTCATTCTTTTTTTGAAACAAAAATGAAAAGTGAAAGTGAAGTCGCTCAGTCGTGTCCGACTCTTTGCGACCCATGGACTGTAGCCCACCAAGCTCCTCTGTCCACAGGATTCTCCAGGCAAGAATACTGGAGTGGGTTGAAAAACCCTACTGGAGAAACACAACAAAGATGAAAAAGACATCAATTTCATAAAGGTGAAGAGGAAAACCAAGTCACTAGAGAAAGGAAGCAATAAACACACATGAACACAGAGAGAGAGAGAAGACGGAGAGTGGAAAATAGCAGGATAAAGACAGAGACCCCAGTACTCACCAAACCCTTCAAAAGAAAGTTTAGCTCCCTCACTAATCCTGCTCCGCATGGAAAATAAATAATCACTAGATCAAAAGCCTGGATAAACATTGTTTCACATTTGTTATTCAGAAAGCACGCTAATTCCTATCTAAATTCTTCAAGTCTCTGTCTCTCCTTCGTTAAGGAAGAAAATCTTTTGCTCCTCATTCCTGAAAGCAGCAGGGCACAAAAGATGCCCAAAGACACGTAAAGTCCTGTTGCATTTTCACAACTGTAGGCATAAGTGATACCCTGTCTCAATGTTTCCCCGCCTGAGGATGTAGGATGGCAAGGGTGGTGGGCCTGTGTGGTTCTGCTGAGCCTGGGAGAGACAGGCTGACTCAGAGCAGAGTCCTCCCTTGGAAGCCACAAGATCCAGCAAGCAGAAGGAGCTGGCTTCCTGCCCGTGTTCCTTTACTCACAGCCACCCAAGGGCCTTGGGACAACGTCATTCCTGATGTCCCTGGGACCTAAGTACTTTTGGTGATCTGAGGATAGATAAGCCAACAAGCTGGATTGCATGAACTTTGAAATCCTTGAAAAATAAAGACAACCTACAAACTGCAGAACAATTGCTGCTAAGTCGCTTCAGTCGTGTCCGACTCTATGCGACCCCATAGACGGCAGCCCACGAGGCTCCCCCGTCCCTGGGATTCTCCAGGCAAGAACACTGGAGTAGGTTGCCATTTCCTTCTCCAATGCATGAAAGTGAAAAGTGACAGTGAAGTCGCTCCGTCGTGTCCGACTCTTTGCAACCCCATGGACTGCCGCCCACTAGGCTCCTTCATCCATGGGACTTCCCAGGATTCTCACACTGTTAATAAAGTTCTAGGACCCACAACAGATTTCCCAACCTGGGGATCTAGCAAAGAGACTGAGAACCCCCAGAAAATTTACCCAGACTTGCCTGTGAGTGTCCAGGAATCTCCAGCAGAGGCATGGGTCAGCGGTGGCCTGCCGCAGGGTCAGGGGCATTGAGTGCGGCAGTGTGTGCATGGGACCTTTTGAAGGGGGTCACCGTTATCTTCATTACCTCCAGGACAGTTTGGTCTCAGGTCAAACAACAGGGAGGGAATACAGCCCTGCCCGTCAATAGAAAATTGGATTAAAGATTTACTGAGCATGGCCCCACCCATCAGAACAAGACCCAGTTTCCCCCACAGTCACATTTGTAGGAAGATTCCATAAGCCTCTTATCCTTATACTTATCAGAGGGTTCAGTTCAGTTCAGTTCAGTCGCTCAGTCATGTCCGACTCTCTGTGACCCCATGAATCGCAGCACGCCAGGCCTCCCTGTCCATCGCCAACTCCCGAAGTTCACTCAGACTTGCGTCCATCGAGTCAGTGATGCCATCCAGCCATCTCATCCTTTGTTGTCCCCTTCTCCTCCTGCCCCCAATCCCTCCCAGCATCAGTCTTTTCCAATGAGTCAACTCTTCACGTGAGGTGGCCAAAGTACTGGAGCTTCAGCTTTAGCATCATTCCTTCCAAAGAAATCCCAGGGCTGATCTCCTTTAGAACGGACTGGTTGGATCTCCTTGCAGTCCAAGAAACTCTCAAGAGTCTTCTCCAACACCACAGTTCAAAAGCATCAATTCTTCGGCGCTCAGCCTTCTTCACAGTCCAACTCTCACATCCATACATGACCACAGGAAAAACCATAGCCTTGACTAGACGGACCTTAGTCAGCAAAGTAATGTCTCTGCTTTTGAAAATGCTATCTAGGTTGGACATAACTTTTCTTCCAAGAAGTAAGCGTCTTCTAATTTCATGGCTGCAGTCACCATCAGCAGTGATTTTGGANTCAGTGCTCAGCTTTCTTTATAGTCCAACTCTCACATCCACACATGATACTGGAAAATCCATAGCCTTGACTAGACTAACCTTTGTTGGCAAAGTAATGTCTCTGCTTTTGAATATGCTATCTAGGTTGGTCATAACTTTTCTTCCAAGGAGTAAGTGTCTTTTAATTTCATGGCTGCAATCACCATCAGCAGTGATTTTGGAGCCCAAAAAAATGAAGTCTGACACTGTTTCCACTGACTCCAAAATGGTGAACTTCTAATTCTGTTACTATTTATGCATGTATTAGATAAAATTCTTTTGTAAAAAAAAATTAAAAGGAAAAAATAAAAAACAACCTGATGAACTACAAGAATAATAGGACAAATATTAAACCATGTCCCCATATAACTCCTCATGGAAGAGAATGCTAAGCTGATATCTCTTCTAGGAGGCTTCCTCTGACTTCCCATCTAACCCTCGTTTAGTAATTTTTCTCTATATTCCATTTTATCCTCATCCTATGTATCTTATAATATGATAGTTTCTGAGTGATAATTTTCCTCTGCCTCACTTCCTAAATGATACACTACCTAAAGACATGGTAGTGTATCATATCCCTATTTTCTTCTAAGTCTTAATACCCTGCTTTCTAAATGATAGATGAAAGAAAAATTGACAAAAATAATGAAATTAAAAGGAAAAACTCAGATCATGCATTGTAATTTCCACCAATTCTTAGCATCATATTTTACAAGTATTGAATGAAAGAATGAATCAATATTGAAATAATAAAATAAGAGATAAGTATTCAGTTACATAATCTGAGGCAATACCTGTAGTCCTGGCACTCAGAACGTAAAGTAGATGCAATTTGCTTTTATAAATGACCATCGGTCTTTAAAATACTGAAGTGAGGAAAGACATTTATCTGAAATTGAACTTATGTCAGTTTTAACTCTATAAAGTGTATGCAAGGAAATTTTATGATTATAACAGTACTTGTATGCATGATATAAAAGTGAATATTGTGTTTCATGTAGCTCGATCAGTAAAGCATCTGCCTGCAAAGCAGGAGACCTGGGTTCACTTCCTCGGTAAAGAAATTCCCTGGAGAAGGAAATGGCAACCCACTTCAGTATTCTTGTCTGGAGAATACCATAGACAGAGGAGCCTGGCAGGCTATTGTTCATAGGATTGCAAGAGTGGGACACGATTTAATGCTATGTTTCTTTTCTTTATACGTAGATCTAATCAACTAAAACTGTTAAAGAACTAAACTATGAATTAACTCAGTACACCAAACTATTATTGGACCTGTCTCGAGACATTTTCCTGATCAATAAACAATAGGATTTGTTTTAATCAACTGGATACATATCTGTAGACCTATTTTGTCCTGTCTGATGCTAGTTTCCAATCCTTAATTAGCATTACCACCTTGACTACAGTGCCCCTTTCTAGCACTTAAGGAAAAACAACTTTACCTTTCCCTGACAATGGGCTACTTAGTGTATTGCTTCACTAGATGTGAGTCAATAAACTTGGCTTGCATTTTTCTTTGCCCTCTCTTTTTATTCTTTGACATCAGAAATGTGATAGAAACAATGGAGTATACTTAACTTACTTGATAGAAGTCATATTCTTCACTCTACCCCTCTTAATTCCCCTTTTTTTTTTTTTTAAGGTTTGGTATAGTAAGTCAAATCACTCTCTTTTATTTTTAGTATTGAATTATATCTTCAAAGTTCTGACTTAAGCTTTGGAAAGTGCTTTGGGAAGTTCTTATTTATTTATTTATTTTTAATGTGGGTTCAGTTTGGACTGGTGTTAACTTTGAAGTAGTACAAGCTTTTGACTGATTTCTGAGGAATGAGTAGATCTCAAAGTCTGAAGACAAACTTTTGAATCTTGGTTCTACTACTTTCTGGATTAGTGGACAAGTAATGTAAACTCTCTGTTTCAGTTAACTAATATAGCTATTGTAAGAAATAAGTTAATAGATGTTAAGTAC
The DNA here is from genome assembly GCA_006410635.1 of Cephalophus harveyi. Lineage (NCBI taxonomy): Eukaryota > Metazoa > Chordata > Mammalia > Artiodactyla > Bovidae > Cephalophus > Cephalophus harveyi. Next base: position 327,943 of record SJYT01009120.1, read on the forward strand.
TTATAGTTATCCTGGACACATAGTAAGCACTTAACAATACGGTTAGTTTATTACTATCATCTTCTTGAATGAATGCACCCTACTATATTTACAGTGCTGCCACATTTCCTACTGGATATGACTAGTCTGTCTTCATGAATAGTTGCAGTTCAAGCAAAATGAGAAACACAGACAGAACATAGTATTGGGAACATCATTAAGTATGCAGTAAATAATTGAAGAAGCAAAGGATATAATTTGAAGAAATTTGCAATTGTTCACAGTTAGAATAATCACAAAGAAATTATGGCAATGTGATGTTCCTTTCAGAGTAAGGTCCTAAAGAAACTGAAAGTTTTAGTTGCTCAGTCGTGTCTGACTGTGGTCCCATGGACTGCAGCCAGGCTCCTCTGTTCATGGAGTTCTCCAGGCCGAATACTGAAGTGGGTAGCCATTCCCTTTTCCAGGGTATCTTCCTGACCCAGGAATTGAATCTGGGTCTCCTGCATTGCAGGCAGGTTCTTTGCCTTCTGGGACACAGGGAAACCCTGAGATCCTAAAGTGTGTCTCAAAGATTTTGTACACAAATCCATTGCCAGCTAGATTGTGTTATGAGGTATTTGATAGTAGTGTTAGGGTGTGATGTAACAGACGATATAATTTAAACCATAATATTTTGGAGCTTGGAAAATTAACACCCAAGGGATGTACCAACATTATGTTCACTAGCATAATATAAGGAAATATAACCTTGTATCTACTATAACTTAAATAATAACATTCAGTTTGAATTTTTATAAATTCCCTAATATAAAATAAGGCAAATAGCCAAAATAAGTATAAAGTCTTATATGTACTAAACAAATGTTATCTATTTTAGTATATATTTTTAGTTTAGTACATATTTTTTGGAGGAGGAAATGGCAACCCACTCCAGTATCCTTGCCTGGAAAATCCCATGAAGAGAGGAGCCTGGTGAGCTAAAGTCCATGAAGATTGCAAAGAATTGGACACAACTTAGCAACTAAACCACCACCACATATCTTTAGCTTTAATATCTCTGTAATCTTCAGTTCAGTTCAGTTGCTCAGTCATGTCTGACTCTTTGTGACCACATGAACAGCAGCATGCCAGGCCTCCCTGTCCAGCACCAACACCCAGAGTATGCCCAAACCCATGTCCATTGACTCAGAAATGCCATCCAACCGTCTCATCCTCTATCGTCCCCTTCTCCTCCTGCCCTCAATCTTTCCTAGCATCAGGCTCTTTTCAAATGAGTCAGCTCTTTGCATCAGGTGGCCAAAGTATTGCAGTTTCAGCTTCAACATCATTCCTTCCAATGAACATCCAGGACTGATCTCCTTTAGAATGGACTGGTTGGATCTCCTTGCAGTCCAAGAGACTCTCAAGAGTTTTTCCAACAACCAGTTCAAAAAAATCAATTCTTCAGCGCTCAGCTTTCTTTATAGTCCAACTCTCACATGCATACATGACTACTGGAAGAACCATAGCCTTGACTAGATGGAACTTTGTTGGCACAGTAATGTCTCTGCTTTTTAATATGTTAAGGTTGGTCATAATTTTTCTTCCAAGGAGCAAGCACCTTTTAATTTCATGGCTGCAATCACCATCAGCAGTGATTTTGGAGTCCCAAATTATAAAGTCAGCCACTATTTCCACTGTTTCCCCATCTGTTTGCCATGAAGTGATGGGACCAAATGCTATGATCTTAGTTTTCTGAATGTTGAACTTTAAGCCAACTTTCTCACTCTCCTCTTTCACTTTTGTCAGGAGGCTTTTAGTTCTTCTTCACTTTCTGCAATAAGGGTGATGTAGCCTTAAAATTTCTTTTGTAGCTTTTACTTTAGAAAGCCTTTGACTGTGTGGATCACAGTAAAATGTGGAAAATTCTGAAAGAGATGGGAATACCAGACCACCTGACCTGCCTTTTGAGAAAAATATATGCAGGTCAGGAAGCAACAGTTAGAACTGGACATGGAACAACAGACTGGTTCCAAATAGGAAAGGAGTACATCAAGGCTGTATATTATCACCCTGCTTACTTAACTCATATGTGAAGTACATCATGAGAAATGTTGGGCTGGAAGGAGCACAGGCTGGAATCAAGATTGCTGGGAGAAATATCAATAACCTCAGATATGCAGATGACACCACCCTTATGGCAGAAAATGAAGAAGAACTAAAAAGCCTCTTGATGAAAGTGAAAGAGAAGAGTGAAAAGGTTGGCTTACAGCTCAGCATTCAGAAATGAAGATCATGGCATCTGCTCCCATCACTTCATGGGAAATAGATGGGGAAACAGTGTCAGACTTTATTTTTTGGGGCTCCAAAATCACTGCGGAGAAGGCAATGGCACCTCACTCCAGTACTCTTGCCTGGAAAATCCCATGGATGGAGGAGCCTGGAGGGCTGTAGTCTATGGGGTCGCTGAGGGTCGGACACGACTGAGCAACTTCACTTTCACTTTTCACTTTCATGCATTGGAGAAGGAAATAGCAACCCACTCTAGTGTTCTTGCCTGGAGAATCCCATGGATGGGGGAGCCTGGTGGGCTGCCGTCTATGGGGTCACACAGAGTCGGACTCGACTGAAGTGACTTAGCAGCAGCAGCAGCAAAATCACTGCAGATGGTGATTGTAGCCATGAAATGAAAAGACGCTTACTCCTTGGAAGGAAAGTTATGACCAATGTAGATAGTATATTAAAAAGCAGAGACATTACTTTGCCAACAAAGGTCTGTCTAGTCAAGGCTATGGTTTTTCCAGTGATCATGTGTAGATGTGAGAGTTGGACTGTGAAGAAAGCTGCACACCAAAGAATTGATGCTTTTGAACTGTGGTGTTGGAGGAGACTCTTGGGAGTCCCTTGGACTGCAAGGAGATCCAACCAGACCATTCTAAAGAAGATCAGTCCTGGGTGTTCTTTGGAAGGACTGATGCTAAAGCTGAAACTCCAGTACTTTGGCCACCTCATGTGAAGAGTTGACTCATTGGAAAACCCTCTGATCCTGGGAGGGATTGGGGGCAGGAAGAGACGGGGACGACCGAGGATGAGATGGCTGGATGGCATCACTGACTCGATGCACGTGAGTCTGAGTGAACTCCGGGAGTTGGTGATGGACAGGGAGGCCTGTCATGTTGCAATTCATGGGGTGGCAAAGAGTAGGACACAACTGAGAGACTGAACTGAACTGAACTTAGAAACAAAGGAATAGAAATTCCATTGTAGAAATGAAACCACCTCCTTATTGCCTAGGATATCTCTTTCCTAGGAAAGCAGCTTGAGGGACTTCCCTGACAGCCCTGTAATTAAAACTCTGCACTTCCAGTGAAAAGATCATGGGTTCAATCTGTTTTAGAAAGTAAGATCCCACATGCCATGGTGTGTGGCCAAAATAAAAAAGAGAATAATTTCAAATACACTTGGTCCCATGCTTACTTGTTTCCATAACAACAGTCCCATCTACATTTGTAAACTATCCTGTCTGGAATTCACTTTCTTCTTTATATCAACCTCTTTTCTAAACTAATCTCATTTGTCTTTTGCTTTTCTATTAGTGGCATATGATGATTATATGTCTGCCCAGCTGTTTCTAATTTAATGACTGGTTGTCTTTAGGAAATGACTTGGCAACTTTACTCTTTTGTTTAAATAGAGACAGAATGTTTTACTATATGATCACTATATATTAAACAAAGTTTCCCCATCCTACATTATATGGTAAGACAAATACACACATATTTTCACAGTTAGATAATGAGATGAAAGAAGCATTACAATGTAAAAGTCTATTCTATTGTGTGAAAGAATAAGTTTTATAATTACATACATCCAATGAAAACATAAAGAGATTTTTTCCTTCTATCTAAAAAATTTTAAGTACATGCATAAGTTGCTCAGTCATGTCCTACTGTTTTTGACTCCATGAACTGTAGCCGGCCAGGCTCATCTGTCCATGGGATTTTCCTGGCAAGAATCCTGGAGTGATTGCCATTTGCAACTCCAGGGGATCTTCCTGACCCAGAGATTGAACCCCAATCTCTTGCATCTTCTGAGTTGGCAGGTGGATTCTTTACCACTGAGCCACTGGGGAAGCCCAGTTTTTGAGTATTTTTATCTATTAATTTATTAACACTTGTAAATAATACAAAATATCAAATACTAAAATAGTGTGCTTTCAACATATGTGATCATTTCTCTTTTCTAAAACATTAATTGATATATGACACAGATTCAATCCCTGGATTGGGAAGATCCTATGGAGAAAGAAAAGGCAACTCACTTCAGTATTCTTGCCTGGGAAATCTCTTGGACAGAGGAGCCTGGTGAGCTATAGTGCATAAAATCACAAAAGAGTTGGACAAGACTTAGCAAGTAAAAAACAACAAAGTGTCATTCCAGTTAGTTTTATTTAATTAAGAAGTTAAGGCACTAATTAGTTGTTCCTAACATTACCATTGGGTTATAGAGCCTGTATATGTATTATAAAGTGATTAATGCAGTGGATCCATTTTAAAATAATATATTTTTATCATTGTTGTTCAATTGCTAAGTGTCTTGTCGGACTCTGCCACCCCGTGGACTGCAGCATCCTTGGACTGCAGGATCCTTGAACTCAAGTAAAATAACTAAGATCATGACATCCAGTCAGGATCCTCTCTCCTCCATAGTTTCCCAGAATTTGCTCTAATTCATATCAATTGAATCTGTAATGCTATCCATCTCATCCTCTCTGCTCCCTTCTCCTTTTCTCTTCAGACTTTCTCAGTATCAGGGTTTTTCTCCAGTGAGTTAGCTCTTCACATGGGTGGCCAAAGTATTAGAGCTGCAGTGTCGTCAATCCTTCCAATGAATATTCAGAGTTGATTTCCTGTAGGATAGACTATAGTTTGATCTCCTTGCTCTCCAAGGGACTCTCAAGAGTTTTCTCAAAAGAATCAGTTCTCTGGTGCTCAGTCTTCTTTAATGGACCAACCCTCACATCCATACATGACTATTGGAAAAATCATAGACTTAACTATACAGATATTTGTTGTCAAAGTGATATCTCTGATTTTGAATATGCTGTCTAGGTTTATCATAGCTTTCATTCAAAGGAGCAAGTGTCTTTTAATTTCATGGCTGCAGTCACTGTCCACAGTTGATTTTGTAGCTCTAGAAAATGAAATCTGTAACTGCTTCAATTGTTCTCTTTTCTATTTGTCGTGAAGTGATGGGACTGGATGTCATGATCTTAGTTATTTTACTTGGGTTCAAGCCAGCTTTTTCACTCTCCTCTTTCAACTTAATCAAGAAGCTGTTTATTTCCTTTTCACTTTCTTCCATTAGGGCAGTGTCATCTGCATATTTGAGGTTATTGATATTTCTCCCAGCAATCTTGATTACAGCTTGTGCTTCATCCAGACTGGTATTTTGCATGATGTACTCTGCATATAAGTTCAATAAGCAGGGTGACAATATGTAGCATTGTCGTACTGCTTTCCCAATTATGAAACAGTCCATTGTGCCATATTTGGTTCTAATTCTTGCTCTGTGACTTACATACAGGTTTCTTCAGAGACACGTAAGGTGGTCTGGTATTCCCATCTCTTTAATAACTTTCCACAGTTTGTTGTCATCCACACAATTGAAGAATTTAGCGTAGTCAATGAAGCAGATGTTTTTCTGAAATTCCTTTGCTATCTCCAACAAATGTTGACAATTTGATCTCTGGTTCCTCTGCCTTTTCTAAAACCAACTTGTACATTTGGAAGTTCTCAATTCATGTACTGCTGAAGTTTAACTTTAAGGATTTTGAGCATTATCTTGGTAGCATGTGAAATGAGTGCAATTCTGTAGTATTACATTGTCCTTCTTTCAGATTGGGTTGAAAACTGACCTTTTCCAGTCCTGTGGTCACTGCTGGGTTTTCCAAATTTGCTGACATGAGTGCAGCACTTTAACAGCATCATCTTTTAGTATTTGAAATAGCTTAGCTGGAATTTCATCACCCCTACTAGCTTTGTTTCTAGTAATACTTGCTTCCTAAGGCCCACTTGACTTCAAACTCTAAGATGTCTGGCTCTAGGTGAGTGAATACACAATTATGATTATTGAGGTAATTGACATTTTTAATATAGTTCTGTGTATTCTTGTCACCTTTTCTTAATCTCTTCTGCTTCTGTTAGGTCTACCATTTCTTTCCTTTACAGTGCCTATCCTTGCATGAAATGTTTCATTGATAGGTCCAATTTTCTTGAAGAGATCTCTAATCTTTCCAGTTCTGTTGTTTTCTTCTGTACAAAAGGAAAGTAATATGAATCACAAGTCATCAACACTAGATGCTAAAATTCCATAAAGCAATTTTTATGAAATTGGGTTCAGTGATTTGAATCTAGAATGTACAGCCAGTCTCACTTAAGAATGAGTGAAAATAATACAATTTCAGATTTGCTAACTTTACTGAAAAATGTTTCCTTTTTTTCAAATTTAAATTAATTAGACATATCTTGTAAAATATGAAAAAAATGAAAGTGAAAGTGTTAGTAGATCAGTCATGTTCAAATCTTTGTGACCCAGTGGACAATATACCCCTCTAGGCGCCTCTGTCCATGGGGTTCTCCAAGCAAGAATACTGGAGTGGGTTGTCATGCCCTTCTCCAAGGTATCTTACCAACCTAGGGATCAAACTTGGGTCTCCCACATTGCAGGCAGATTCTTTACCATCAGCACCACAAAGAATAGTAATTTAGAAATACAGAACTTAGAAAGCAATAAAACAAAATTAGAATAGGATATCAGGGAGCTTTCTGAAAAATGATTTCAGAAAAAAATTATATTGATAAATCATCTCATGAGCTTAATGAACAACAATGTGGAAGTACAAATTAGTAACATATTTAAGAAGGAAATAAAAATCTTGGGAATAAATTTGGAATAGTCATGGTGATTGATAGTGCTATTTAGGTCAACTATACTTTATGATAGCCTTCCTACTTCATCTGTCAATTACTGAAAAAAAGAGCATTGAAGAAACCATATATAATAATGAATTAATTTATTTCTCTTTGATGTTTTTCAGTTATGATCACAGGTTTTAGCACTCTGTTGTTAAATGCATATATGTTTAGGATTGTTATTCTTGTTGGAGAATTGATGTCTTAATCATTTTGTAATGCTTCTTTTTATCCCTGAAGGTTTTTTTATTGCTCCTAAATCTACTTTATCTACTTTATCTAAAACTTATATAGCTACTCTAGGTTATTTTTGATTGCTAGCCTGACATAGTTTTCTTTATCCCTTTTACTTTAATGTATCTGAATCTTGATAATTAAGCTGGATTTCAGTTGTCTTATTTCCTTATCCACTGTCACAATATGTCTTTATTTGTGTATATAGGCCTTTTTTTTTTTTCTTCTCTTGTTTTTCTCCCTTCTCGGGTTTTCATTGAGGATTATATTAGATTAGCTGGGTTACTATAATACAGTCACAAAGGCTATGTTGCTTAAATGACAGAAATTTATTTTCTCACAGTTTGAAGACTAGAAGTCCCAAGGTTAAGATGTGCACATTATTGGCTTGTTCTGATGCTCTTCTTGGTCTGCATATAGACACCTTCTTGCTGTTGTCTTCACATTCTTTCCCCTGCACAGATCCTTAGCCTCTCTTTCTGTGTCCAAATATTATCTTCCTATAAGGACATCATCAGATTGGAAGACAATCTACCCTAACAATGTCACTTTAAGTTAATCATCTCTTTAAAAGCACTATCTTCAAATGTAATCACATTCTGAGTTATTGGGGTTTGTACATGAAACAGATAAGAAAGATGTGTATAAGAGACAGGTCTTCTCCAACACCACAGTTCAAAAGCATCAATTCTTTGGCACTCAGCTTTCTTCACAGTCCAATTCTCACATCCATACATGGCTACTGGAAAAACCATAGCCTTGACTAAACAGACCTTTGTTGGCAAAGTAATGTCCCTGCTTTTGAATATGCTATCTATGTTAGTCATAACGTTTCTTCTAAAGAGTAAGCGTGTTTTAATTTCATGGCTGCAGTCACCATCTGTAGTGATTTTGGAGAACCCAAAAATAAAGTCTGACACTGTTTCCACTGTTTCCCCACCTGTTTGCCATGAAGTGATGGGACCAGATTCCATGATCTTAGTTTTCTGAATGTTGAGCTTTAAGCTAACTTTTTCAGTCTCCTCTTTCACTTTCATCAAGAGGCTTTTCAGTTCCTCTTCACTTTCTGCCATGAGGGTGGTGTCATCTGAATATCTGAGGTGATTGATATTTCTCCTGGCAATCTTGATTCCAGCTTGTGCTTCACCCAACTCAGCATTTCTCATGATGTACTCTGCATAGAAGTTAAATAAGCAGGGTGACAATATACAGCCTTGATGTACTCCTTTTCCTATTTGGTACCAGTCTGTTGTTCCATGTCCAGTTCGAACTGTTGCTTCCTGACCTGCATATATGTTTCTCAAGAGGCAGGTCAGGTGGTCTGCTATTCCCATCTCTTTCAGAATTGTCCACAGTTTATTGTGATCCACACAGTCAAAGGCTTTGGCATAGTCAATAAAGCAGAAATAGATGTTTTTCTGGAACTCTCTTGCTTTTTAAATGATTCAGAGAATGTTGGCAATTTGATTTCTCATTCCTCTGCCTTTTCTAAAACCAGCTTGAACATCTGGAAGTTCATGATTCATGTATTGCTGAAGCCTAGCTTGGAGAATTTGAGCATTACTTTACTAGCGTATGAGATAAGTGCAATTTTGTGGTAGTTTGAGCATTCTTTGGCATTGCCTTTCTTTGGGATTGGAATGAAAACTGACCTTTTCCAGTCCTGTGGCCACTGCTGAGTTTTCCAAATTTGCTGGCATATTGAGTGCAGCACTTTCACAGCATCATCTTTCAGGATTTGAAATAACTCAACTGGAAATCCATATATATATATAAATTTTAAATAAGCGAACCTCACCTTCAAATAACACTATACAACTTCACTTGAGTGCAAGTAGCTGATAACAAAGTTATTATTACTTTAAATGAACCATTACATTGAATGTCAATTGTGTGCATGCTAAGTCTCTTCAGTTGTGTCCAACTCTTTGTGACCCTATGGACTGTAGCCCACCAGTCTCCTCTGTCCATGGGATTCTCCATTCAAGAATACTGTAGTGTGTTACCATTCCTTCCTCCAGGGTATCTTCCCAACTGAGGGAGGGAACTTGAGTCTATTATGTTTCCTGCATTGACAGGCAGGTTCTTTACTGCTAGCGCCACCTGGGAAGCCCTAATATCACTTAGTAATAATAAATCAAATAGATTTTATTTTACCTTCAGTTATTCCTACTTGATATTACTCCTTTCTTAATGAAAATCAAAGTTTCTAATGATTTTGCCTTTCCTTTAAGACATCTTTGATCTTTGCTTTTAGGAAAGATCTCCCTGTGAAACCTCAGCTTTTGATTCTCTGAGAAAGTTTTGTTTTGTTTTGTTTTCTGAGAAAGTCTTTATTTCTCCTTCAACACTGAAGAAAACTTCTGTTGTAAATAAGATTCTAGGTCAATAGTATTTTTCAACACTTTCAATATTTTCAGTATTTCACTCCACTTTCTTCTTGCTTGCATGGTTTGTGATGAGAAGTCTACTATAATTCTTATTTTTCTTCATCTGTAGGTGACCTTGTTTTTTGTACTTTCAGATACAACACCAAAGCACTTTCTCAAAAGAAAAAACAAAAGTTGTACTTATTAAAATTTAAAAGTTCTACTATGTGAAATACTATTGAAAGAATTAAAAGACAAGCCATAGAATAGAAAAAATTATTTGAAAAACAGACATTTAATACTTGTCTCCAAAGTACACAAAGAACTCTTAAAGCTCAATAGTATAAAACCAGATGATATAATTTAAAAAAAATGAAAAAAAATCTGAGCATACATATTACCAAAGAAGATTCACGGGTGGTAAATAGAAATACAAAACATATTCAACATTATTTTTAATTAGAGAATCACAACTTAAAACAACATGACATAGCCAATAAGATGGTTAATATCAAACAAACTGATGATACCAATTGCTGGTGAGAATGCAGAGTAACAGAAACTTTCATTCATTAGTGATAATTTGAAATGTTAAGTCCATTTTGAAAGACATTAATAGTTTCTTATAAAGCTAAAAAGTCTTACCTCATGACCCAGTAATTACTCCCCTATATATATTTCTAACCATTTGAAAATTTATGTACACATGAAAATCTACTTGTAAATATCAGTATCAACTTTAATGCAACTGCTGAAAACTAGAAGCAAATAATAAGTCCTTCAATAAGTGAATGGGTAAAAAAATCACATTTAAATCGCATTCTGGTAATGACAAAACTACAGGTGGTAAACGAATTGCTAATTGTCAGTGGAAAGAGGTAAGGGTTAGAAACGTAGCACAGGAGATTTTTTAGGGCAACGAAATTATTCTGAATGATACTGATTAATGGTCAACAAGTGACATTTGTTGTCAAAAATTAAGCAACTTTAGATCATGAATAGAAACTTAATGAATAGAAAATTTGAAATTATTGTATTAAGATTTTGGGAT
>SJYT01009120.1:338768-352592 GCA_006410635.1 Cephalophus harveyi
GAATAAAGTGACAAATGTATAACCATTTTTTAAATTTTATAAACAAAATTTTAAATTTAAAATTTTTTAAACAAAAAAGTTTATTTTGTACATGTATTTATTCTTTTCCAATTTAGATTATTATAGAGTATAGATTATGGAGAAAAGTTCCCTGATATAAATGATTGAATACAACATAAATAGGGTTAAATAAATCTCTCATTCAGGAAATTTCAAAAAAAAAAATCTTATATAGCTTTTCTTCCCTCAACTTGGAAATTATGATATCTCTAAGAACTATAGTCTCCTTAGAGAATGGGGGGGAGGGGTGTTATGTACAGAAGCAAATTTAGACAAGAATTTTCCTGCTGGAGACATGGGTTTAATCCCTCAGTTAGGAAGATGCCCTGGAGAAGGAAATGACAACTCACCCCAGTTCTTGCCTGGAAAATCCTATAGTCAGAGGAGCTTGATGGGATACAATCCATGGGGTCACAAAAAGTTGAGCATGACTGAGTATGCACACAAGCTTTACAAATGGCTGCTCAAAGGAAAATAATTTTACTCAATAAAATATAAATTAAAAAATTAACCATCAGGTATTTTAAAGTGTCTATTTCAATGTTGTTTAGTACAGTCACAGTGTTTGCAATCACCATCTCTATAGAGCTCCAAGATATTTTTTAACACTTCATGAGGAAACCCTGTATCTGTTGAGCAGTCGTTCCCATTCTTCTCTTACTCTAGCCCCTGAAAACGACTAATTGGCTTTCTGCCTCCATCAGTTTACTATCCTAGATATTCTATATAAATAAAACTACACAGTATGTGAGCTTTTGTGCCTGACTTCTTTCGCTGACTTTATTGTTTTCAGGGTTTGTTGATGTTGAAACATGTATCTGTATTTAATTCTGTTTTATGTCTGAATAGTATTCCATTATATGGATATACAACATTTTGTTTATCCACTTATCTGTTGAAAAACTTTTAGGTTGTTTCCACTTTTTGGCTATTGTAAATAGTGCTGCTATAAACGCTTGTGCACAAGTATTTGTTGGAATACTTGTTTTCAATCCCCTTGGATATAAACCTAGGACTGGAATTTTTGAGTCCTATGGTAATTCTATGTTTACCTTTTGTAAAGCTGCCAAAGTGTTTTCCATTTTAATTACACAATTTTACATATCCTTCATCAATATATAAATGTTCCAATTTTGGTACATCCTAACATTTATTTTCCATTTTTGCTTGTTTTTTTAATTACAGCCATCCTAGCCAGTGTGAAGTGGTATCTCAGTGAGGTTTTGATTGCATTTTCCTAATGGCTAATGATGTTGAACATCTTCCATGTGCTTGTTTGCAATTTGTACATCTTTGGGGTGCTGTCTATTCAAGTATTTTGCCTGTTTTTAATTGGGTTGCCTGTTTTGCTGTTATAAGAGTTCTTTGTATATGTTTTGGATATTAGATTTTTATCAGATTTGCAACTTGCTAATATCTTGGCTGTCTTCATACTTTCTTAATAGTGTCATTTGAAACACACTTTCTTTCTTTTTTTTATGAAGTCCAGTTCATCTGTTTTTTTCTTTTGCTGTTTGCTTTGGTGTCTTGTCTAAAAATATTTTTGCTAAATTCTAGGTCATGAAGATATACCTCTACATTTTCCTTTAAGGACTTTACAGATTTTAGTTCTTGCTTTTATGTATTTGTTCTATTTTTAATAAATTTTTATGTGCAGCATAAGGTAACCATCCAACTCCATTCCTTTTAAGCTTTGAATTTATCTTGCCTTTTTTTTTTCCCCCTATTTTCTTAAGGTGTACATTTAAGTTATTGATTTGGATTCTTTTTATAATATAAGCATTTATTGTTCTAAATTTCCAAATGAACTCTGCTTTCACTGCATCTCAAGAGTTTTTGTGTGTCTTGTTTTTATTTTTATTTGCATTAATGTATTTACTAATCTCTCATAGTTTCTTCTTTGATCCATTGGTTGTTTAAGATTATGCCCCTAATGTATCCCCAACTTGTTCCAAGTGTTATTCCATGCTCAAGGCTGCTGTAGCCAATATTAGTTTAAATGCTTCTGGAAAAAAAAAGAAAATACAGTGGAAGTCATCCCAACCCTGGGAATGACTCTAGTCAGGCAAAACAAATGCTATCTATACCGGTCTTTGAGGGAGATGCCAGATGTGTGGAGACCCACACCAGTTTTTTGAAAATAAGGTTCACACTGGTTTCTCTGGTTATACTATATCTGCACTGGAAGCGCAGCTGCTGGATTTTTATTTTTGAGGAAACTCCATACTGTTTTCCATAGTGGTCTTACGAGTTTATCAACAGTGCTTAAATTTTTCTTTTCTCTACATCTTTACTAACACTTGTCAGGTCTTGCCCCCCCCTTTTTTTTAATTGGAATATAATTGCTTTACAATATTGTGTTAATTTCTGTTCTACAGCCACGTGAATCAGCTGTATATATATCTCCTTCTGCTTGAGTCTTCCTCTAACCCAGGCCTCTATGTCATCACAGAGCACCAAGCTGAGCTCCTAGCTATGCATTTTATACATGATAGTCTATATTTGTTAATACTACTCCCTCCATTCACCCCACCTTCTCTTTCCCCCACTCCTTTTTTTTTTCCAATGTGTGTGATATCTCATTGTGGTTTTGGTTTACATTTCTCAGGTGATTAATGATGATGAGTATCTCTTTATATCTTCTACTGGCCATCTGTGTCTTCTTTGGAAAAATATCTATTCAGATCTTCAGCCCATTTTTAATAAGATTAATTAGTTTTTGCTATTGAGTTGTATGAGTTCCTTATATATCTTGGATATTAACCTCTTGTCAGAGACACGATTTGCAAATGTTTTCTCTCACTCTATTAATTGCCTTGTCATCTCATTTGTAGCATTTGGGGAGAGATTAGTGAGATCTGTCACTTGATTATTTTCAGTGATGTCATTCTTAACATGCTACTTTTATAGCAGTTCTCCATCTTGAATCTAAACTCCCAGTTTGCTTGGTTTCCACTCATTTGTCTCCTTTCTCTTTCCTTGTTTCTTTCATTCAGTTATTGACCTGTGAAACAGATAAGAACACATTATTCTAGTTCATTGACAATGGAACTATTCAAAAGTCAAAATGCAAAACAGTTGGAAAAGAAATATTTGAGAGCTGTATTTATATTTTGAGAAACATGACCTAGTCACAAATAAATAAATGCACAGGATAAGCCAGATGCCACTTGTGAAAGTAAATTACTTCTAAAATTATTCAACAGTCTGCTATGTAACTTAGTCCTCTCTCCTTGAAAATGGGAATATAAGATAGTTAATTTTTGAAGCAAACAAATCATCTTAATTGAACACAGTTTTCACTTTAAAAGAAGTTGTAGAGCTTAAGGCTGAAGTCCTCCAGAGAAAATAGCCCTATGATTTATATTAGTACTGCTGGAACTCAAAGCAATTTGTGAGGTTGCATATGAATAATGCAGGGTGAGAATAGCATAGGAAGAAACCACTGAAAGAAAGTAAATGAAGTTCCTTTAAAATAGAATATATAGGGAACTATTTAATTTGAATTATTCACCAACACTAGTGATATTACAGGAATAACCATAGATCAGTGAATATTTCAATTTTTAAGATGGGGTCATGCTGTTCCTTTTAGACATCAAAAAAAGAAAATCCCAGAGACCAGGAATGATGTCCATTAGAGCCTATGAATATGCAGAGATGTGCTAGAGTTCCTGTGAAAAGAAGAGAAGAGCAGCCAGTTGAACTCTGTGACACACAGTGATAGTTGTTGACTCAAGATCCACAGGGGCAGTCTTTGACAACTTGAGAGGATGTCAAATGATCAGCAGAAACATGTACCTTTGAGATAGGATTTAACTATCGATATTTCGAATGATAAGAATTCCCTGTAGCTCAGATGCTAAAGAATCTGACTGCCATGCAGGAGTCCTGGGTTCGATCCCTGGGCCAGGAATATACCCTGGAGAAGGGAATGGCAGAACCCTTTGCAGTATTCTTGCTGAAGAATCCCATGGACGGAGGAGCCCAATGAGTTATAGTCTATGGGGTCACAAAGAGTTGGACACAATGGAGCGATTAACAGTACTACTTCTAATGATAAGCTGTATGTTTTGGAGAAATTCCAAGCAAAAAGTAGTCTCTGTTCTTTTACATGGGAAAAAAGAATTCATATTGTTTCTCTTTTTATTTTACATAAACATAAATGCTATAGCGTAGAGCAGTTTATCAATATAACATTACCACAAGAGAGTCAAATGGGAAAGTAAAAAGGTAGATTTTTCCATAATGTGATTATAAACTGTACACTTAATGTATGAAGTATTTGCTATTTATTCCATTGAAATCAAATACAAATATAAAACAATTTCAATATTAATGAATTTTTAAATGTTGCACATTATATTTAGCCTTAGTTCCTTATTTATATACCTACTATGTGTATTGCTTTAGAATGACTGAATTGAAAAGCCATCTTGTCTATAAGAGTTTGAATCAATAGTCATTTAAAGTTAATAGTATAGGAGTTCTAAATGATCTGGGAAAACAGCCAGCTGATCAATATGAAAGTAAATGACTGGACTCGATATTTATATGGAATGTATCTAACTAGAACTCAAGCAGCCATGACTAAAATCATTTTATTCAAAGAGATGTTAGACAGTATTTTGTAAGGAGTTTTGGAGGCAGTCTCAAACCATCCACTTTATCTGAATACTTCTAAAATTCAGTCACCACTGAGAGGCCATAATGCCACATGGTTAAACAATATAACTGTAAAAAACTATATTCCTTTGAGGAGTGTCATAATGATAACATGAATTTGTATAATGGAAGTTAAATGATAAAGTGAAATGAACATTATTCAACTTCTTCAACTAAATGGTGCCTTAATATTCAGACCAAAACCAATATTTGATTTAAGATTCCAGTGCCCACTCCTGATCAATAAAAATAAACAAAATTCTTTCACTTCTAATGTACAAGTTTGCTCTGTTAGTATAACTAATTTGATTTGGCTGCTTTCAGCATAAACTTCAACTTTTGACTTCAGGCCTGCCTTGGGGTCGGCTATTGTTTTGTTAGCATTCTGCATGAGAACTTCTTTCTCCTGTTCATATTTTCAGGCCTCCTTGTATGTCATGGTTCACCCCACAAATTCTCTAGAAGCTGTGTTATGTTAACCTGGACCTGGATATTTAGAGATGGTGGCGAATAGGGATAGGTTGTTGGAGGGAATTTTTATAAACCAAAAGTACTATCATATTTCAGGGCTTCCCAGAATGATTTCTTATGACTTGAGAGGATTAAGTATTCTTTTAGACCCAAGTATAAAGACCTTTTCAAATGTTATAAAAGTTCTTTAAGCACCCAGTTTTTCTGAAGGTAACTTCAGTGTTCTGATAATTCACAGTACCAGGAATGCTTTACATCTTTCTTTGTCCAGTAAAACTTCTTGAATAGACCACCTGTGAGATATGGAGAAGGCTATAGAGAACATTTTAACTCAATTTTCATCAGTTTAGTCTTAGCATTAAGGCAAAACTCTGGTAATTCAATTAGTTTTAGTACAGCTGTTTACCCTGGCAATTTCCATTAGTTCAGTTTCCTATTATGTTGAGAGGCATGTAATATGTTTAATGATAAGAATCTGAGTGTATTTATAAATATTTTTTCTACTTAGGCATAAAATGAGAGATTTTTAAATAGAAAAGATTATCCATGTATGATAGGATGCATAATAAATAGTAATCTTTAGCTTGTATAGTTGGAAAATATGTCTTTATATACAAAACATTATTGGTGCATGCTAAATTGCTTCAGTCATGTCTGATCTTTGCAACCCTGTGGACTATAGTCCACCAGGCTCCTCTGTATATGGGATTCTCCAGGCAAGAACACTAGAGTGGCTTGCTAAGCTCTCCTCTAGGGAATCTTCCCAACCCAGAGATCAAACCCATATCTCTTGTATGTCTCTTATGTCTCCTGCATTGGCAGGCTCATTCTTTACCACTAGAGTCCCCTGGGAAACTGTTTATCTATTAGTGTTAGCTTCTCAGTCATATTCAACTCTTTGTGACCTAATGGAGGGTAGTAGCTGCCAGGCTTCTCTGTCCATAAAGTTTTCCAGGAAAGAATACTGGAGTAGGTTGCCATTCCCTTTTCCAGGGGATCTTTCTGAGCCAGGTGTCAAACCGGGGTCTCCCACTTTGCAGGCAGATTCTTTACCATCTGAGATACCAGGGAACACTTTTTCATCTATTAGAGTGGCAATTAAATTTATATAATCACCTTCAAATAGTATATAATCAATGATATTTCAGTTTATTTTAAAATTNCTTTTCCAGGGGATCTTTCTGAGCCAGGTGTCAAACCGGGGTCTCCCACTTTGCAGGCAGATTCTTTACCATCTGAGATACCAGGGAACACTTTTTCATCTATTAGAGTGGCAATTAAATTTATATAATCACCTTCAAATAGTATATAATCAATGATATTTCAGTTTATTTTAAAATTAAGAATCCAGACATAGGCAGATTGCCACAGTTTACATTCCAACACCAAAACATATTAGCTTTATAATCCTTAATATCTGTAAAATGTAATGATCATTATACTTAACCTTGGGGTTTTCATTGAGATGAAATGATCAGAGGTTATCACTGTGCCCAGAACAGAAATGCTCAATAAACAGTAGATTTTAGCA
Source organism: Cephalophus harveyi (assembly GCA_006410635.1). NCBI lineage: Eukaryota > Metazoa > Chordata > Mammalia > Artiodactyla > Bovidae > Cephalophus > Cephalophus harveyi. The sequence continues at coordinate 345,496 of SJYT01009120.1, forward strand.
GTAGCTTGTATCATTTTTGGTATTGAAAAAATGATATTTCAAATTAAATTTTCAGCAAGAATACTGATTTCCTAAACTCTGTTGTAAATTACTGAGAAGTTCTACCTATGTTGTAATCAAGCTTCTTTCTTTTCTTGATTACAGCCATGCCTCTGTTATGAACTCTAGCCACAGTCCATACGTTAGCAAAGAATTGGACATGATAGTCAAGGCTATGGTTTTTCCTGTGGTCATGTATGGATGTGAGAGTTGGACTGTGAAGAAGGCTGAGCGCCAAAGAATTGATGCTTTTGAACTGTGGTGTTGGAGAAGACTCTTGAGGGTCCCTTGGACTGCAAGGAGATCCAACCAGTCCATTCTGAAGGAGTTCTGCCCTGGGATTTCTTTGGAAGGAATGATGCTAAAGCTGAAACCCCAGTACTTTGGCCACCTCATGTGAAGAGTTGACTCATTGGAAAAGATTGATGCTGCGAGGGATTGGGGGCAGGAGGAGAAGGGGACGACCGAGGATGAGATGGCTGGATGGCATCACTGAATCGATGGACGTGAGTCTGAGTGAACTCCAAGAGATGGTAATGAACAGGGAGGCCTGGCGTGCTGCGATTCATGGGGTCGCAAAGAGTCGGATACGACTGAGCGACTGAACTGAACTGAACTGAACACACACACACACACACACACAAGGAGGGCAGGAATACCTTTGAACAATATTCTAATCTACTATACTCTCTTAATTTGAAAAGTATATAATCCATAAAAATTTGAACATTTAAAAAACAGATGTATATAATTAGTTATGTTACTTAAATATTCATGGATCCCTAATTTTTACAATCATTATTCTATAACTGTTTTTTTTTTCTTTTTTTTACCCCCAGGAGCAGAGTTTATTTGTTTTTTGTATTTTATTTATTTATTTTTAATATAGATTTATTTATTTTAATTGGAGGCTAATCACTTTACAATATTGTAGTGATTTTGCCATTCATTGACATCAATCCACAAGGGGTATACATGTGTTCCCCATCCTGAACTCCCCACCCACCTACCTCCCCATCCCATCCCTCTGGGTCATCTCAGTGCACCAGCCCTGAGCACCCTGTCTCATGCATCAAACCTGGACTGGCGATTCTTTTCACATATGATAGCATACATGTTTCAATGCTATTCTCCCAAATCATCCCACCATTGCCCTCTCCCACAGAGCCCAAAAGACTGTTCTTTACATCTGTGTCTCTTTTGCTGTCTCACATACAGGGTTATCATTACCATCTTTCTAAATTCCATATATATGCATTAGTATACTGTATTGGTGTTTTTCTTTCTGGCTTACTTCACTCTGTATAATAGGCTCCAGTTTCATCCACCTCATTAGAACTGATTCAAATGTATTTTTTAATGGCTGAGTAATATTCCATTGTGCATATATACCACAGCTTTCTTATCCATTCTTCTGCTGATGGACATCTAGGTTGTTTCCATGTCGTGGCTATTATAAACAGTGATGTGACGAACATTGGGGTACACGTGTCTCTTTCAGTTCTGGTTTCCTCAGTGTATATGCCCAGCAGTGGGATTGCTGGGTCTTATGGCAGTTCTACTCCCAGTTTTTTAAGGAATCTCCACACTGTTCTCCATAGTGGCTGTACTAGTTTGCATTCCCACCAACAGTATAAGAGGGTTCTCTTTTCTCCACACCCTTTCCAGCATTTATCGCTTGTAGACTTTTGGATAGCAGCCATTCTGACTGGCGTGAAATGGTATCTCATTGTGGTTTTGATTTGCATTTCTCTGATAATGAGTGATGCTGAGCATCTTTTCATATGTTTGTTAGACATCTGTATGTCTTCTTTGGAGAAATGTCTGTTTAGTTCTTTGGCCCATTTTTTGATTGAGTCATTTACCTTTCTGGAATTAAGCTGAAGGTGTTGTTTGTATATTTTTTAGATTAATTCTTTGCCAGTTGATTCATTTACTATTATTTTCTCCCATTCTGAAGGCTGTCTTTTCACCTTGGTTATAGTTTCNTTTTTATTTTACATAAACATAAATGCTATAGCGTAGAGCAGTTTATCAATATAACATTACCACAAGAGAGTCAAATGGGAAAGTAAAAAGGTAGATTTTTCCATAATGTGATTATAAACTGTACACTTAATGTATGAAGTATTTGCTATTTATTCCATTGAAATCAAATACAAATATAAAACAATTTCAATATTAATGAATTTTTAAATGTTGCACATTATATTTAGCCTTAGTTCCTTATTTATATACCTACTATGTGTATTGCTTTAGAATGACTGAATTGAAAAGCCATCTTGTCTATAAGAGTTTGAATCAATAGTCATTTAAAGTTAATAGTATAGGAGTTCTAAATGATCTGGGAAAACAGCCAGCTGATCAATATGAAAGTAAATGACTGGACTCGATATTTATATGGAATGTATCTAACTAGAACTCAAGCAGCCATGACTAAAATCATTTTATTCAAAGAGATGTTAGACAGTATTTTGTAAGGAGTTTTGGAGGCAGTCTCAAACCATCCACTTTATCTGAATACTTCTAAAATTCAGTCACCACTGAGAGGCCATAATGCCACATGGTTAAACAATATAACTGTAAAAAACTATATTCCTTTGAGGAGTGTCATAATGATAACATGAATTTGTATAATGGAAGTTAAATGATAAAGTGAAATGAACATTATTCAACTTCTTCAACTAAATGGTGCCTTAATATTCAGACCAAAACCAATATTTGATTTAAGATTCCAGTGCCCACTCCTGATCAATAAAAATAAACAAAATTCTTTCACTTCTAATGTACAAGTTTGCTCTGTTAGTATAACTAATTTGATTTGGCTGCTTTCAGCATAAACTTCAACTTTTGACTTCAGGCCTGCCTTGGGGTCGGCTATTGTTTTGTTAGCATTCTGCATGAGAACTTCTTTCTCCTGTTCATATTTTCAGGCCTCCTTGTATGTCATGGTTCACCCCACAAATTCTCTAGAAGCTGTGTTATGTTAACCTGGACCTGGATATTTAGAGATGGTGGCGAATAGGGATAGGTTGTTGGAGGGAATTTTTAGAAACCAAAAGTACTATCATATTTCAGGGCTTCCCAGAATGATTTCTTATGACTTGAGAGGATTAAGTATTCTTTTAGACCCAAGTATAAAGACCTTTTCAAATGTTATAAAAGTTCTTTAAGCACCCAGTTTTTCTGAAGGTAACTTCAGTGTTCTGATAATTCACAGTACCAGGAATGCTTTACATCTTTCTTTGTCCAGTAAAACTTCTTGAATAGACCGCCTGTGAGATATGGAGAAGGCTATAGAGAACATTTTAACTCAATTTTCATCAGTTTAGTCTTAGCATTAAGGCAAAACTCTGGTAATTCAATTAGTTTTAGTACAGCTGTTTACCCTGGCAATTTCCATTAGTTCAGTTTCCTATTATGTTGAGAGGCATGTAATATGTTTAATGATAAGAATCTGAGTGTATTTATAAATATTTTTTCTACTTAGGCATAAAATGAGAGATTTTTAAATAGAAAAGATTATCCATGTATGATAGGATGCATAATAAATAGTAATCTTTAGCTTGTATAGTTGGAAAATATGTCTTTATATACAAAACATTATTGGTGCATGCTAAATTGCTTCAGTCATGTCTGATCTTTGCAACCCTGTGGACTATAGTCCACCAGGCTCCTCTGTATATGGGATTCTCCAGGCAAGAACACTAGAGTGGCTTGCTAAGCTCTCCTCTAGGGAATCTTCCCAACCCAGAGATCAAACCCATATCTCTTGTATGTCTCTTATGTCTCCTGCATTGGCAGGCTCATTCTTTACCACTAGAGTCCCCTGGGAAACTGTTTATCTATTAGTGTTAGCTTCTCAGTCATATTCAACTCTTTGTGACCTAATGGAGGGTAGTAGCTGCCAGGCTTCTCTGTCCATAAAGTTTTCCAGGAAAGAATACTGGAGTAGGTTGCCATTCCCTTTTCCAGGGGATCTTTCTGAGCCAGGTGTCAAACCGGGGTCTCCCACTTTGCAGGCAGATTCTTTACCATCTGAGATACCAGGGAACACTTTTTCATCTATTAGAGTGGCAATTAAATTTATATAATCACCTTCAAATAGTATATAATCAATGATATTTCAGTTTATTTTAAAATTAAGAATCCAGACATAGGCAGATTGCCACAGTTTACATTCCAACACCAAAACATATTAGCTTTATAATCCTTAATATCTGTAAAATGTAATGATCATTATACTTAACCTTGGGGTTTTCATTGAGATGAAATGATCAGAGGTTATCACTGTGCCCAGAACAGAAATGCTCAATAAACAGTAGATTTTAGCAGTAGCTTGTATCATTTTTGGTATTGAAAAAATGATATTTCAAATTAAATTTTCAGCAAGAATACTGATTTCCTAAACTCTGTTGTAAATTACTGAGAAGTTCTACCTATGTTGTAATCAAGCTTCTTTCTTTTCTTGATTACAGCCATGCCTCTGTTATGAACTCTAGCCACAGTCCATACGTTAGCAAAGAATTGGACATGATAGTCAAGGCTATGGTTTTTCCTGTGGTCATGTATGGATGTGAGAGTTGGACTGTGAAGAAGGCTGAGCGCCAAAGAATTGATGCTTTTGAACTGTGGTGTTGGAGAAGACTCTTGAGGGTCCCTTGGACTGCAAGGAGATCCAACCAGTCCATTCTGAAGGAGTTCTGCCCTGGGATTTCTTTGGAAGGAATGATGCTAAAGCTGAAACCCCAGTACTTTGGCCACCTCATGTGAAGAGTTGACTCATTGGAAAAGATTGATGCTGCGAGGGATTGGGGGCAGGAGGAGAAGGGGACGACCGAGGATGAGATGGCTGGATGGCATCACTGAATCGATGGACGTGAGTCTGAGTGAACTCCAAGAGATGGTAATGAACAGGGAGGCCTGGCGTGCTGCGATTCATGGGGTCGCAAAGAGTCGGATACGACTGAGCGACTGAACTGAACTGAACTGAACACACACACACACACACACACAAGGAGGGCAGGAATACCTTTGAACAATATTCTAATCTACTATACTCTCTTAATTTGAAAAGTATATAATCCATAAAAATTTGAACATTTAAAAAACATGTATATAATTAGTTATGTTACTTAAATATTTATGGATCCCTAATTTTTACAATCATTATTCTATAACTGTTTTTTTTTCTTTTTTTTACCCCCAGGAGCAGAGTTTATTTGTTTTTTGTATTTTATTTATTTATTTTTAATATAGATTTATTTATTTTAATTGGAGGCTAATCACTTTACAATATTGTAGTGATTTTGCCATTCATTGACATCAATCCACAAGGGGTATACATGTGTTCCCCATCCTGAACTCCCCACCCACCTACCTCCCCATCCCATCCCTCTGGGTCATCTCAGTGCACCAGCCCTGAGCACCCTGTCTCATGCATCAAACCTGGACTGGCGATTCTTTTCACATATGATAGCATACATGTTTCAATGCTATTCTCCCAAATCATCCCACCATTGCCCTCTCCCACAGAGCCCAAAAGACTGTTCTTTACATCTGTGTCTCTTTTGCTGTCTCACATACAGGGTTATCATTACCATCTTTCTAAATTCCATATATATGCATTAGTATACTGTATTGGTGTTTTTCTTTCTGGCTTACTTCACTCTGTATAATAGGCTCCAGTTTCATCCACCTCATTAGAACTGATTCAAATGTATTTTTTAATGGCTGAGTAATATTCCATTGTGCATATATACCACAGCTTTCTTATCCATTCTTCTGCTGATGGACATCTAGGTTGTTTCCATGTCGTGGCTATTATAAACAGTGATGTGACGAACATTGGGGTACACGTGTCTCTTTCAGTTCTGGTTTCCTCAGTGTATATGCCCAGCAGTGGGATTGCTGGGTCTTATGGCAGTTCTACTCCCAGTTTTTTAAGGAATCTCCACACTGTTCTCCATAGTGGCTGTACTAGTTTGCATTCCCACCAACAGTATAAGAGGGTTCCCTTTTCTCCACACCCTTTCCAGCATTTATCGCTTGTAGACTTTTGGATAGCAGCCATTCTGACTGGCGTGAAATGGTATCTCATTGTGGTTTTGATTTGCATTTCTCTGATAATGAGTGATGCTGAGCATCTTTTCATATGTTTGTTAGACATCTGTATGTCTTCTTTGGAGAAATGTCTGTTTAGTTCTTTGGCCCATTTTTTGATTGAGTCATTTACCTTTCTGGAATTAAGCTGAAGGTGTTGTTTGTATATTTTTTAGATTAATTCTTTGCCAGTTGATTCATTTACTATTATTTTCTCCCATTCTGAAGGCTGTCTTTTCACCTTGGTTATAGTTTCTTTTGTTGTGTAAACCTATAACTGTTTATATCAGTCCTTTTGTGAAAGTGAGGTAAAGTTGTATACTTTTTCTTTATAATATTTAGTAGTTATTAGGAAAGAAATCTTAGGATCTATATTAGCCTGCTCAGGTTACCATAGCAAAATACCATAAACTAGGTGGTTTATACAAAAAAGATTTGTTTTCTTACAGTTCTAAAGGCTGGAAGTCAAAGATTAAGAAGTTGACAGAGATGGTTTCTTATGAGACCTCTTTCCTTGGTTTGCAGATGTTCATTTCTTCAAGTGTGCACGTGTAACTGGTATCTGTGTGTGTTTCCAAGCTGATTCTTTTTACGAAGATACCAAACATACTGGATTAGAATCCACCTAAAACAAACAAAATCTTCATTTGAACTTAATCACCTCTTTAAAGACCTTGTCTCCAAATACAGTTACATTCTGAGTTCAGTTTAGTTCAGTTCAGTCGCTCAGTCGTGTCCGACTCTTTGCGACCCCATGAATCGCAGCATGCCAGGCCTCCCTGTTCATCACCATCTCTCGGAGTTCACTCAGACTCACATCCATCGAGTCAGTGATGCCATCCAGCCATCTCATCCTCGGTCGTCCCCTTCTCCTCCTGCCCCCAATCCCTCCCAGCATCAGAGTCTTTTCCAATGAGTCAACTCTTCGCATGAGGTGGCCAAAGTACTGGAGTTTC
>SJYT01009120.1:394201-427355 GCA_006410635.1 Cephalophus harveyi
GGAGATGGTGATGAACAGGGAGGCCTGGCGTGCTGTGATTCATGGGGTCGCAAAGAGTCGGCCATGACTGAGTGACTGAACTGAACTGAAGAATAGCAAGGAGAGATAAGAAAGACTGCCTCAGTGATCAGTGCAAAGAAATAGAGGAAAGCAATAGAATGGAAAAGACTAAAGATATCTTCAAAAATTAGAGATACCAAGGAAACATTTCATGCAAAGATGGGCACAATAAAGGACAGAAATCATATGGACCTAACAGGAGCAGAAGATATAAAGAAGTGGCAAGAATATACAGAACTATACAAAAAAGTTCTTCAAGACCCAGATAATCACGATGGTGCGATTACTCACCCAGAGCCAGACATCCTGGAATGCAAAGTCAAGTGTGCCTTAGGAAGTATCACTATGAACAAACATAGTGGAGGTAATGGAATGCCAGTTGAGCTATTTCAAATCCTGAAAGATGATGTTGTGAAAGTGACGCACTCAGTGTGCCAACAAATTTGGAAAACTCAGCAGTGGCCGCAGGACTGGAAAAGGTCAGTTTTTATTCCAATCCCAAAGAAAGGCAATGTCAAAGAATGCTCAAACTACCACACAGTTACACTCATCTCACGCACTAGCAAAGTAATGGTCAAAATTCTCCAAGCCAGGCTTCAACAGTATGTGAACCATGAGCTTTCAGATATTCAAGCTAGATTTAGAAAAGGCAGAGGAACCAGAGGTCAAATTGCCAACATCTGCTGGATTATCAGAAAAGCAAAAGAGTTCCAGAAAAACATCTATTTCTGCTTTACTGGTTACGCCAAAACTTTTGACTGTGTTGATCACAACAAACTGTGGAAAATTCTTCAAGAAATGGGAATACCAGACCACCTGATCTGCCTCCTGAGAAATCTGTATACAGGTCAAGAAGCAACAATTAGAACTGGACGTTGAACTTTAACCATCTCCTGAGAAACCTATATGTGGGTGAAGAAGCAACAACTGGAAGCAACAATTAGAACCTTACATGGAACAAGTGACTGATTTAAAATTGAGAAAGGAGTATGACATGGCTTCATAATGTTACCCTGCTTATTTAACTTATATATAGTGTAGTAGTGTTGGTTTAGTCGCTAAGTTGTGCCCAACTCATAGGACCCCAAGGACTGTAGCTGGCGAGGCTCCTCTGTCTATGGGATTTCCCAGACAAGAATACTGGAGTGGCTTACTATTTTCTTCTGCAGAGATCTTGCCAGCCCAGGGTTGAACCTGTGTCTACTGCATTGCAGGAAGTCTGCATTGCAGACAGATTCCTTATCACTGAGCCTCTAAGGAAGTCCCATATAAAGAGTACAGCATGCAAAACACCAGGCTGGATGACTGACAAGATGGAATCAAGATTTTCCAGGGAATATCTACAATGTCAGATACACAGATGATACCACTCTATTGCCAGAAAGTGAAAAGGACCTCAACAGCATCTTGATAAAAGTGAAAAACCTGGCTTGAAGCTCAACGTTCAAAACACTAAGATCATGGCATCTGGTCCCATAAAAGGAAAGGAAAGTGAAGTCGCTCAGTAGTGTCCAACTGTTTGCGACCCCACGGCCTGCAACCCACCAGGCTCCTCTGTCCATGGGATCCTCCAGGCAAGACTACTGGAGTGGGTTGCCATTTCCTTCTCCAGGGCATGTTCCCAACCCAGGGGTAGAACCCGGGTCCCCCACATTGCAGGTAGAAGCTTTATCATCTGAGCCACCAGGGAAGATCTGGTCCTGTAACTTCATGGTAAATAGATTGGGGAAAAGTGGAAACAGTAACAGATTTTATTTTCTTGTTCTCCAAAATCCCTGCGAATAGTGATTGCGACCATGGAATTAAAAGACACTTGCTCATCAGAAGGAAATCTATAATCAATCTATACCACATATTAAAAATCAGAGACATCATTTTGCTGACAGAAGTTTGTATAGTCAAAGCTAAGGTTTTTCTAGTAGTCAGGTACAGATGTAAGAGTTGTATTATAAAGAAGGCTGAACAGCAAAGAATTGATTCTTTTGAACAGAGGTTTTGGAGAAGACTCTTGGGACTCCCTTGGACAGCAAGATCAAACCAGTCAATCCTAAAAGAAATAAATTCTGAATATTCATTGGAAGGACAGATGCTGAAGCTGAAGCTCCAATACCTTGGTCACCTCATGCAAAGAGCCAACTCTTTGGAAAAGTCCCTGATGCTGGGAAAGATTGAAGGCAAAAGGAGAAGGGGACAGCAGAGGATGAAATGGTTAGATATCATCACCAACTCAATGGTCATGAATTTGAGAAAACCCTGGGAGATAGTGAAGAACAGGAGAGCCTGGTGTGCTGTAACTCATGGGGTTGCAGAGTCAGACATGACTTAGTGACTGAATGACAGCAACGAATGTGACTGAGCATGTCCAGTGGAATGTGAGTGAAAGGAAGTTGCACCACCTTCATGCACTGACCATAGAGTTCTCTCACATTGGGTTCTCCTGCTCTATTCTTTTGACATCTTGAAGCATAGGAGCTTGGATAACCTGGAAGCCATGTTTTGAAGACACTGTAGTCATGGATTGAAGAAACATGGTTCCTTGTAATCATTTATATCTGTTGTTCTCTACTGGGGCTAATTTTGTTCCTTATGAGGCATTTGTCAAGTTATGAAGATATTTTTGGTCATCATAGCTAGGAAGGTGCTATTGGAATTTAGTTGGTAGAGAATATAGATGTTATACAACCTATAGAAACAGTCTACCATAATAAAAACTTGTATAGGTCAAAAATGTAAACAGAGTCAGGTTTGAGGAACTGTAACTTCCGTGAGGCTACAAGCCAACCAGGGACACATGTTTTCATCCTTTATGAATGAGAAATAATCCATTATACTAAACCACTGATATTTTTAGGATTTATATTTTATTCCAACTATTATTAAGAATACATGATTCATATGTTTTACTACTTAGTATGATGTGGAACATACTCTAAAACAGTCACAAAAAAGTGTAATATTAAATTAATCTTTAATTCACATATTTTATAAATAGTTACTGAGCACATTGTGAATTTGACACTTTTCTAGTAGTAAAATATTGGTAGTAAAATATTATTGAAACATGTTCTCAACCCTTAAAGAGCATTGGTCTACAAGCAGAACACAATATGAATATCCAAGTAAAAATTGTCAGGGACACCATGATGATATCATATTCAGAGTTCCATAGCAGAACAAGAATACTTTTCATGCAAAAAAATAAATAAAGAAAATAAAAGGTCTTAGTAAAGCAGTACTGAGCATAAACATTTTTGAAAAGCACAATTTTTTTAGCTGGATTCTAAAGAAGAGGTAAAAATTACATAAAATAAGGACTATTTCATATTGAGAAAACAACACAGTTGAAGGTCTGACATGAGGTCAAAGAGAGGTTATTGAATGTTGTAGACAAGGCTATGCCTGTTTGGTGTGTATCTAGAATGAGTGTATACAGATGAGGTTAGCAAGAAATTAGCAAAGTGATTTTCAAAAAAAGTTATATCATGACTCCAACTTGAGTAAAACAGGAATGTGTTCTGACATCTCTTTTTTGTTTGTTTGTTTGTTTTGTTTTCTTCACAATTTTATATCATCCACAAATCATATTCTCCTAAATAAGGAAAGGAAAATGCAAAAAACAAGAAAGGAAAACAGTCTTCTAAATTATGTAAAAGTTACGTGGCCTTATATCATCAATTACTCAAAATCGTTTAATACTCAATGGAAAAATATTCAATGCAAAATATTTTCTTCTCACTGTTGGAAAAGACATGTCCAGTTAGCCATTGCTATGTAACAAATCATCCCCAAATACTCAGCAGATTTCAATAGTAAACATGTATTCTTGCTCATGGGGTTCCAGGTGGCTCAGTTGGTAAAGAATCTGCTTGCCAATGCAGGAGATGGGGTCCTATCCTGGGTCAAGAATATACCCTGGAGGAGGAAAGGACAACCAACTCTAGCATCCTTACCTGAAAAACTCTATGGACAGAAGAGCCTGGTGGGCTACACTACATGTGATCACAAAGACTCAGATGTGATTGAGCTCACACACACACACATTATTGCTTGAAAGAGTATAGGTCAGTTGCTTGACTTTTCTGCTCTTGGCTAAGCTTGACTGATTTCTCATGTGTCTGTGGTCAACTGGTAAGCTGGCAGGTGGCCTGAATATGATTTGTTAAGGAAGGCCTCAGTCATGTCTGATGTATAACTAGCTATTTTCTGGAATAACAGAAATAATCCTTATTTCATCATCCAGGAGTCTAGTGCAGGCTTATTTACATGGCAGTGTAGGTTACAAAGATAAAACAGAATTGTATAGGACCTCTTGAGACCTATGCTCAGAAATGGAACTGAAACTTTTACTGCCTCCTCTTTAAGTAAATCAAAAGGCCATCCAAGTTGAAAGCATGAGGAGAATAAACATCATATCATGATGAGTTTTGTGAAGTAACATTGCAAAGAATGTGGATACAGGGTTGGTGAAACAGTGGGTGAATTTTATCAAATTTATACAGAAAAGTTACCATAATCAACTTTTACTGATGGTCAACTTTTCTAACTCAAGGTTATCATGCCCATCTCACTGTAACTTTTAATTGCTGGTAGTTAATAATGCTATGTAATGATTTCTTTTCTGTGACCAGGCATGGATTTTTAACCAAATAACATTGTGGGGATCAATAGAAAGTTTTATTTTTGCAAAAGATATTTCATTAATGTGATTTAAATATGTGAATTTAGTGTAAAGATGGGCATTTATTCTTGTTTGTTTATTTTACTTTCTGAAACAATATTTTTGCATTTACAAAGAATTCATTATTTGTAATCTTAGACTTTCCTATGGCTATTTTATTTATTCACTTCTTAGAAAAGGCAATGTGAGCTTTTAAGTCACAGGTTTCCATTCAACAGGTCAATTTTGTAAGTGAATGCCAAATTATTTTTCAATTTAGTTCACTTTTAAGACATGTGGTGATAACATTTATTAGGAATTGATATTTTGTTAATTTTAGGAGTCTGTCAGGTGTACAATTTCAAATTACTGTCACTTTTCATAATATAAATTTCAAATGAGATAAACACAAAGAAATTTTCTGAATTAAATGTCTTATTCTGGACATTCTAAAATCTCTCAGTAGGAAATACAAATTGTCAAAAAGATTAAAATCTGGTTCACTTCTTTGGCATCTTTTGTTAAACCGTGGCACATAGATTAAGAATTAACTTTTGGATATTTATATACTACTTCCTATATTTATATTAGCAATACCTATTGAGGATATTATTTCCACTTTATTTTTCACAGGAAAAAGCATGAGAGAATCAATCTGGTATCTATACAAGGAACAACTGCATTTTTCATTAACTGTTTGCATTTAGCTTTTATAAATATTACAGATTTTGTAACTGACCTGTTTCTATATTTGCCTTGGTAGTTAGTGAACTTAGATTGAAATTTATCATCCATTACTCTAAGCCGTATTTTCTGTTCTAATCTTATTTCTGGCTTCTATTTTCCCTAGATATCTCTTCCTCCATTATGTTGTAATTAATCTATTTGTGTATATATTCTTGTGAACTTTCTTAAACTATTTTGGAATTAATGAATATTATGAAATCAACAGATAATGTAGAAAACACCTTCTTTGCCATAACAGTGGTGAATGGTCCTGCATGGTCTGGTCAGAGCTCTGGGGGCCAGGTTTTGTGAGTGGGTTAGGAAGACCAGCCTCTTATCAGACCGCATAGTCCCTCAGTCCTGACACTGACATCTGGGTGCCCTGTGTGTTTCTCTAGGGGTCCTTATCTGGGGTGTAGTCAGCTCCCACAGGGAAAAGGCCCCTCCACCCAGCAGCCCTCCTTAACCACATTTCCTCCTCATCAAGCAAGCTTCCTTGTTACCTTGAGGTCAGATGTTGGTTTCCATAGAAACAGTGTTGCCTGTCTCTTATACACATCTGTCAAATGACAAGTAAATATGATTGCTTAAAATATTCACAATTTTAAAATCTAAAATACTTTATCTGTCTTAATCTAATTTATATTACTGTCCTAAAGAATTAAATGTTTAAATACACTAAAATAATGAATTTTTGACAATGTTATTCAATATATGACTGTGCCTTCTTTAAAACACTCCTTTGAGAGTAAAGATAACAATTAAATGCTATCTTTCCCCAAATCAAAACAATTGACAGGCATATATAGAAACTGAAATAAAGGGGTAACATGATATCATTTTTGCTTATGTTAATAGACTTCAGTGCTTATTTTTTATGATTAGCCTAAAGCAAAAAGGAAGAAAAGTTATGACCAACCTAGATAGCATATTGAAAAGCAGAGACATTACTTTGCCAACAAAGGTCTGTCTAGTCAAGGCTATGGTTTTTCCAGTGGTCATGTATGGACGTGAGAGTTGGACTGTGAAGAAAGCTAAGTGCCAAAGAATTGCTGTTTTTGAACTGTGGTGTTGGAGAAGACTCTTGAGAGTCCCTTGGACTGCAAGGAGATCCAAGCAGCCCATTCTGAAGATCAGCCCTGGGTGTTCTTGAGAACGAATGATGCTAAAGCTGAAACTCCAGTCCTTTGGCCACCTCATGTGAAGAGTTGACTCATTGGAAAAGACTCTGATGCTGGGAGGGATTGAGGGCAGGAGGAGAAGAGGATGACAGAGGATGAGATGGCTGGATGGCATCACCAACTTGATGGATGTGAGTTTGAGTGAACTCTGGGAGTTGGTGATGGACAGGGAGGCCTGGCGTGCTGCGATTCATGGGATTGCAAAGAGTCAGACACAACTGAGCGACTGAACTGAACTGAAAGCTAAAAACATCCAAAATGTTATATTAAAATTAGAAACCAAAACATTCACTTCTATAAGAATGAATAACAAAGAAATTGTAAAATATTTTCTATTATATGTGTTTCTTAAAATGACACCAACAGCAAATGATATTTGTTATAAGGACACCTGACAGAGTTATAGCAAATTTCAAATGTAGATCAATTTTAGTTACTAACAAGCAATTGTCTTTCAGGCAAGTTGCATAACCATATTTATACTTTATTGTTTCCGTCTGTAATATAAGTGAAATCAACCCTATTTCCAACCATTCTAAATTTTCTTATATACTGTGGTTGAGATCTTCCAATAATTCATACACAAGTAATTCTTCAGCCTCAACTATAAACATTATTTTGTACTTCATTCTTTTCATAAAACCTTTTAAAGAAATGCTAATATAAAAGTGATATATTTCAAAGCATTAAAAAATAACTACATGAGCACAAAACACTATATGCCAATGAAAAAAAAAATTACCCATTATTCTTTGACTTTTTACATTTGTCCCTCATCATAGATAGTTTGTATACAATTTTGTCTTCTTTTCTTTAGTTATGAGTTATTTCTTATGTAATTTTCATGTTTTTAATTCTACAATAGTTAAGTAAAAGAATCGCAAGTAGCATTCTGGCTATAGGCAGACATACCTGGGTGTGTGACTTATTAATGATATTGTAATAAACATTTTTATATATGTAATTATCAGCATTTAGTCTTGCTTTTAAGATAAATTTCAAAATAATAATAAAGTCAACAATAGAGTAGTAGTGTCTTGTAAATGATTTATACTTTTTAACAAACTGCTTAGATTTATGATATTACCTTATAAATTAACATACAGACTAATGCATTGAGAATATTATTTTGGAAGTGCTTATTCCTAAAAATCTATTAATTAATAATTCACAGATCTAGGAAATACTTGGGAGAATTTCACAAAATTTAGAGCTACTTTCTTTTAAATATTTTCTCAACATGCAGCTAGCAAAGGCCATCAAACTCTTATTGCAAATGAAGACCGGATGATAAATATTTCAGGCTTTGAGGGCTAGACAGGTTCTGTCACAGCTACTTATCATTGAAGCCATTGAAACTTGAATTCAGCTGCAGATAATCAGTAAACAAATTAAATTTTTATTTATTATTAATGGGAAGACTTATAGTATAAACAAAATCAATCATGACTTTAGTGATTGTCCCCAAAATTATTTTTTCTCTTTTTCTTATTAGATGAGACTTTTTTAATTTATTGACTCAGTCATCATTTAACAACCATTTATTAAGTTCTCATTTTATGCTAAACCCTGTGCTAAACATTAAGATTTAACTGTACATAACCCAAGGAGCTATTGTCTAGGGAGACATAAATGCACGTTAAAAATAATAAATGGTTTATATGGGAACACGGGCATGCTAAGTCACTTCAGTCATGTCTGACTCTTTGCGACCTCATGGACTGTAGCACTCAAGGCTCCTCTGTCCATGGGATTCTCCAGGCAAGGATACTGAAGTGGGTTGCCATGCTATCCTTCAACGGATCATCCCGACCCAGTGACTGAACCTGCATCTCTCTCTTTTTTTTTTTTAATTTTATTTTTACTTTATTTTATTTTACAATACTGTATTGGTTTTGCCATACATTGACATGAATCTGCCATGGGTGTATACGAGCTCCCAATCCTGAAACCCCCTCCCACCTCCCACCCCATATCCTCTCTCTGGATCATCTCCATGCACAAGCCCCAAGCATCCTGTATCGAACATAGACTGGCACTTCATTTCTTACATGATAGTATATATACTTCAATGCCATTCTCCCAAATCATCCCACCCTCTCCCTCTCCCACAGAGTCCAAAAGTCTGTTCTATACATCTGTGTCTCTTTTGCTGTCTTGCATACAGGGTCATCATTACCATCTTTCTAAATTCCATATATATGTGTCAGTATACTGTATTGGTGTTTTTCTTTCTGGCTTACTTCACTCTGTATAATTGGCTCCAGTTTCATCCATCTCATTAGAACAGATTCAAATGTATTCTTTTTAATGGCTCAGTAATACTCCATTGTGTATATGTACCACAGCTTTCTTATCCATTCATCTGCTGATGGATATCTAGGTTGTTTCCATGTCCTGGCTATTATAAACAGTGTTGCAAATGAACATTGGGGTACATGTGTCTCTTTCAATTCTGGTTTCCTCAGTGTGTATGCCCAGCAGTGGGATTGCTGGGTCATAAGGCAGTTCTATTTGCAATTTTTTAAGGAATCTCCACACTGTTCTCCATAGTGGCTGTACTAGTTTGCATTCCTATCAACAGTGTAAAAGGGTTCCCTTTTCTCCACACCCTCTCCAGCATTTACTGCTTGTACACTTTTGGATAGCAGCCATTCTGACTGGTGTGACATGGTGAACCTGCATCTCTTATGTGTGCTTCATTTGCAGGCAGATTCTTAACACTAGCACCACCTGAGAAGCCCCAGTTAATGAATATCACAAGTTGATAAGTTCATGGAGACAAAATTGTATGAGACTAAGTAACAAAGGAGAAAAGGAAAGATATTCTTATTTGAATGCAGAGTTCCAAAGAATAGCAAGGAGAGATAAGAAAGCCTTCCTCAGCAATCAATGCAAAGAAATAGAGGAAAACAACAGAATGGAAAAGACTAGAGATTTCTTCAAGAAAATTAGAGACACCAAGGGAACATTTCATGCAAAAATGGGCTCAATAAAGTACAGAAATGGTATGGACATAACAGAAGCAGAAGATATTAAGAAGAGGCAAGAATAAACAGAAGAACTATACAAAAAAGAGCTTCATGACCCAGATAATCATGATAATGTGATCACTCACCTAGAGCCAGACATCCTGAAATGTGAATTCAAGTGGGCCTTAGAAAGCATCACTATGAACAAAGCTAGTGGAGATGATGGAATTCCAGTTGAGCTATTTCAAATCCTGAAAGATGATGTTGTGATAGTGCTGCACTCAATATGCCAGCAAATTTGGAAAACTCAGCAGTGGCCACAGGACTGGAAAAGGTCAGTTTTCATTCCAATCCCAAAGAAAGGCAATGCCAAAGAATGCTTAAACTACCACAAAATTGCACTCATCTCACACGCTAGCAAAGGAATGCTCAAAATTCTCCAAGCCAGGCTTCAGCCATACATGAACCGTGAACTTCCAGATGTTCAAGCTGGTTTTAGAAAAGGCAGAGGAACCAGAGATCAAATTGCCAACATTCACTGGATCATCGAAAAAGCAAGAGAGTTCCAGAAAAACAACTATTTCTGCTTTATTGACTATGCCAAAGACTTTGACTGTGTGGATCACAATAAACTGTGTAAGATTCTGAAAGTGATGGGAATACCAGACCACTTGACCTGCTTCTTGAGAAACCTATATGCAGGTCAGGAAGAAACAGTTTGAACTGGACATGGAACAACAGACTGGTACCAAATAGGAAAAGGAGTACATCAAGGCTGTATATTGTCACCCTTCTTATTTAACTTATATGAAGAGTATATCATGAGAAATGCTAGACTGAAGGATTCACAAGCTGGAATCAACATTGCTGAGAGAAATATCAATAATCTCAGATATGCAGATGACACCACCCTTATTGCAGAAAGTGAAGAACTAAAGAGCCTCTTGATGAAAGTGAAAGAGGAGAGTGAAAAGTTGGCTTAAAGCTCAATATTCAGAAAACGAAGATCATGGCATCTGGTCCCATCACTTGATGGGAAATAGATGTGGAAACAGTGTCAGACTTTATTTTCTTGGACTCCAAAATCACTGCAGATGGTGATTGCAGCCATGAAATTAAAAGATGCATACTCCTTGGAAGGAAGGTTATGACCAACCTAGATAGCAAATTGAAAAGCAAAGACATTACTTTGCCAACAAATGTCCGTCAAGTCAAGGCTATGGTTTTTCCAGTGGTCGTGTATGGACATAAGAGTTGGACTGTGAAGAAAACTGAGCACCAAAGAATTGATGCTATTGAACTGTGGTGTTGGAGAAGACCCTTGAGAGTCCCTTGGACTGCAAGGAGATCCAACCAGTCCATTCTAAAGGAGATCAGTCCTGGGTGTTCTTTGGAAGAAATGATGCTGAAGCTGAAACTCCAATACTTTGGCCAACTCCTGCAAAGAGTTGGCTCATTGGAAAAGACTCTGATGCTGGGAGGGATTGGGGGCAGGAGGAGAAGGGGACTACAGAGGATGAGATGGCTGGATGGTATCACCAACTCGATGGACATGCGTTTGAGTGAACTCAGGGAGTTGGTGATGGACATGGAGGCCTGGCGTGCTGCAATTCATGGAATTGCAGAGTCGGACATGACTGAACTACTGAACTGAACTGACTGAACTGAATTATCTGAAACACGGAAATTTCATACCTTATACACTGTATTTATATTTTGTTATATGAAAATGCATACAGATTTTTCTACATCATAACATGATATGCATTAGGAGGTGAGAGTGATATGATATGATCATTGTTTTGAGGAAGCCCCTTAATTTATTTAAGCCACCTCTAATTCATTAGAATGACATTCTTCCTAATCATCTAATTTTATACCACTTATACCACACACATGTTGGGAAACTATAAAAGGCAAGAGAAATATGTACCTGTATTTAAATTCATATTTATTCTTCCAGTCTTCTTGATATTTCAATTTGACAGCTCTCCCTTAGGTAATTCTTATAACTAGTATACCTAAACTTCCTTTAGGCTTGTAATTGAATCTGATTCTTTTAACTCTTGAATAGACACTATTTAAGTGTTACTCTTTTTAGAGTAATGAGTATAAAAATGAGTATTGAGTACTGAATACCAGTAGGAAAAATAACTAATGAAAAACGTTTATTTGACTTCCATCTAATTATGAATGTGCCAATGGACAGTGAGTTTATTGCGCAATAAAATAGTCAGCAAAATGTCCACAAAAGAAGAAAATAATATCTGCACTATTATACAGTGATACTCTCATGGCTGTTAATCAACAATTCATGCTCACTTGGTGTGAGGAGACCCTTTTATTTTTAAGATGGTTTCTTTTGTTTTTTTTTCTCATGGTTTCAGTTCTCTAATCTGCATTATGTGATATAATATATACATAAGAATTTCAGGAGAATTATATTATTTTTCAGTTCTGATTTAAAGTGAATCTTTATGTTGCTGATTGTCCACTTACAGCAGTGTTCTGGTAAAAGCTATTAATTTCCATAAATTAAACCTCAGTGGGTTGAAAGTAAAAATTACATATAAAGAACCACAGTAAAAATGTCCCTTTCACTTCCATCATCTAGAGCAGCAGGAGATTCTAAGCAGTGAAATGAGAGGACTCTCTTATGATAAAATATTTCTAAGCTTTAGCAAACTCAATTACTGTCAGTCAAATGAGGCAAATGGGTAAAGTAATTGTAGACTCTGTTGACACTGACTTCTACAGCATAGGAGCCACAGCTCAATAATGGCTCACATCTTAAATGCTCAAACATATTTCCCTTCTCAAGAATAAATATGACTTTTTTTTCTGTAAGTAAGCATTCTTTGTGAGCTGAATTTGCCTGGTTTTAAAATAAAAATAAACACAGACCGAGAAATTAGCAGCGATATGTGATAAAAAGTAAAATAGTATCAGTCAAAATGTTTTGGATGGACTCTGAGATTTACCACTTACTAGTTATGTGGCAAGAATATTGAAGTGGGTAACCATTCCCTTTTCCAGGGGATCATCCCGATCCAGGAATCAAATCTGGATTTCCTTCATTGCAGACAGATTCTTCACTATCTGACTCACCAGGCAAGCCCCTAAATTACAGTTGCACAGCATTAAGACAAGTTATCTTTTGTCTCTTCCAATGTAAAGAGTGTATCTAAATATTACATATTAGGGGATTTTTGTAGAGACCAAAGGACAGGATGATAGCACGATAACAGTTATTAAAATAAAAATAATAAAATGTTTAATAAATAAAATAACCACAGTTTTATAGGTATGTGTGCTCAGTTGCTCAGTCGTGTCTAATACTTTGGGATGCCATAGATTATAGCCTACTAGGCTCCTCTGTCCATGGGGTTTTCCAGGCAAGAATATTTGAGGGGATTGCCATTTCCTGTTCCTTTGTATGTATAGTAATACAGTTATATTCTAAAACTTAGCTTTACTATTATCTAACTTTTCAATGGCAAAATACATTTTATTTTCATAATTAAATACATATAAAAGGACTATAGCAGATTAACTCAGTAATTATTTTTGTTCAACAAATATTTACTCAGCACATACTGCTTCAAAAACTATTCTAGGCAGCGGGATATATTAGGAATTATTTGAAATAATATTGAAGTCTTAGGTTTACTTTTCATAATGCCCTTTCCCAATATTTTATTGGGAAATTTTTGTAATAGACTTAAAAAGCAGAGACATTATGGTTTTTCCAGTAGTCTTGTATGGATGTGAGAGTTGGACTGTGAAGAAAGCTGAGTGCCGAAGAATTGATGCTTTTGAACTGTGGTGTTGGAGAAGACTCTTGAGAGTCCCTTGGACTGCAAGGAGATCCAAGCAGTCCATTCTGAAGGAGATCAGTCCTGGGATTTCTTTGGAAGGAATGATGCTAAAGCTGAAACTCCAGTACTCTGGCCACTTAATGAGAAGAGTTGACTCACTGGAAAAGACTCTGCTGCTGGTAGGGATTGGGGGCAGGAGGAGAAGGGGACAACAGAGGATGAGATGGTTGGATGGCATCCTTGATTCGATGGGCGTGAGTTTGAATGAACTCTGGGAGTTGGTGATGGACAGGGAGGCCTGGCATGCTGCAATTCATGGGATCACAAAGAGTCGGACACAACTGAGTGACTGAACTGAACTGAACTTAAAAAAAAAAATACAAAGTAAAGACAGTCTTTTCTCATATATTCTCTATGTTGAGTAACAATGTGTTAGCATTGTTCCAGAATTGATTTAAACATGCACACACACATACACACACATATATAAACATAAATCTGAATCTTTTAGAAAGAAATCTAGAAATATGACTATTCACTCAACATTTCTGCATGCTGAACCTAAAAGTTTAACAACATACCAGATCCTAAGAATGTACCATATTGTCAACAATAGTACCATGTTGTCTAATGTTAAATCTACATTCAAATTTTCTAAGATGTTGTCAAACTTTCTTTAAATAGCATTTTTTAAATGATGATCAACACTACTGGAAAGTCTCTACAAACTGAAAATAGAGGGTATAGTCCCCAGCATTTCTTTAAAAAATTGTGTATGGAAAGATACCATGTTTGCTACTTTCAAAATTAGTAAACAAGTTTTATACTCTACATATCTATAAGCAATTTAGTGAAAGTTTCTACTTGTTTTTTCTTTCAACTTGTCAAAAGTGTTTCTTCTATCTTTTTAAATTTTCCTATGAGTGAATTTTATTTTTCATGATAAAAAACCACATATCAGAGGATTATTGCTTTCTCATATCATGGGATAGCTAGTATAAAACTAGTCATCCCACCATAAGCAACTCTAATCTTGAACAAAGTCCATTCAAGTCCCTATTTTCAGGCTTTGGACAACAGGCAAGGCCAGATAATAATTCCTGAGAAAAGGCTACTTATGAGGTAAAATTTAGTATTACCACAGATGGTGACTGCAGCCATGAAATTAAAAGACGCCCCTTGGAAGAAAAACTATGACAAACCTAGACAGCATATTAAAAAGCATAGGCATTACTTTACCCAAAAAGGTCTGTATTGTCAGAGCTATGGTTTTTCCTGTAGTCATGTATGGATGTGAGAGTTGGACCATAAAGAAAGCTGAGCGCTGAAGAATGGATGCTTTTGAACTGTGGTGCTGGAGAAAACTTTTGAGAGTCTCTTGGACTTCAAGGAGATCAAACCTGTCAATCCTAAAGGAAATCAGTCCTGAATATTCATTGGAAGGACAGGTGCTGAAGCTCCAATATTTTGGCCACCTGATTCAAAGAACTGACTCTTTGGAAAAGACCCTGATGTTGGGAAAGATTGAAGGCAGGAGAAATAGGGAACTACAGAATGTAAGGTGGTTGGAAGGCATCACTGACTTGAAGGACATGATGTGAGCAAGCTCTGGGAGTTTGTGATGGACAGAAAAGGGTGGCATGCTGCAGTCCATGGGGTCAGAAAGAGTCAGACACAACTGAGTGACTGAACTGAACTGAACTGCCTGGGAATAATTACAATGGAAATTCTAAAATATTTTGATGTCAATAATAATGAGAAAAATAAAATATTTCATAACTGTAGCAGTCAGCTGAAACAATGATGGAAGCAAATGTTTTCATTCTAAAGATCATGTTAAAAATTAACAAAGATATAAGATCAATGATTAAAGTTCCTATTTAGAAACTAGGAAAAGATAAAAAATAAGCACAAAATAAATACAGAAAGACAATGAAAAGCAGAAATTTGGATTAATCTGAAAACCAACAGTAAACAGAACAATAACAAAGGCTAAGGTTGTTAATTTTAAAAATATATATTAAAATAGAATACTCCTTACAAGACTGATTAAAAGGAAAATAGAGGAAATACATTCAGTTCAGTTCAGTTCAGTCACTCAGTCGTGTCCGATTCTTTGCGATACCATGAATCGCAGCACGCCAGGACTCCCTATCCATCACCAACTCCCAGAGTTCACTCAGACTCATGTCCATCAGTGATGCCATGCAGCCATCTCATCCTCTGTTGTCCCCTTCTCTTCCTGCCCCCAATCCTACCGAGCATCAGAGTCTTTTCCAATGAGTCAACTCTTCTCATGAGGTAGCCAAAGTACTGGAGTTTCAGCTTCAGCATCATTCCCTTCAAAGAAATCCCAAGGCTGATCTCCTTCAGAATGTACTGGTTGGATCTCCTTGCAGTCCAAGGGACTCTCAAGAGTCTTCTCCAACACCACAGTTCAAAAGCATCAATTCTTCAGCACTCAGCTTTCTTCACAGTCCAACTCTCACATCCATACATGACTATCTGGAAAAACCATAGCTTTGACTAGACGGACCTTTGTTGGCAAAGTAATGCCTCTGCTTTTCAATGTGCTATCTAGGTTAGTCATAACTTTTCTTCCAAGAAGTAAGCGTGTTTTAATTTCATGGCTGCAATCACCATCTGCAGTGATTTTGGTGTCCAAAAAAATAATTCTGCCACTATTTCCACTGTTTCCCCATCTATTTCCCATGAAGTGATGGGACCAGATGCCATGATCTTCGTTTTCTGAATGTTGAGCTTTAAGCCAACTTTTCACTCTCCTCTTTCACTTTCATCAAGAGGCTTTTTAGTTCCTCTTCACTTTCTGCCATAAGGATGGTGTCATCTGCATATCTGAGGTGATTGATATTTCTCCCGGCAATCTTGATTCCAACTTGTGATTCTTCCAGTCCAGCATTTCTCATGATGTACTCTGCATATAAGTTAAATAAGCAGGGTGAAAATATACAGCCTTGATGTACTCCTTTTCCTATTTGGAACCAGTCTGTTGTTCCATGTCCAGTTTAAACTGTTGCTTCCTGGCTTGCATATAGGAAACACATTACCAACATCACAAATGAAGCAGAACATACCTTTTTATATCCAACAGATATTAAAAAGCTAATGCTGAAATAGGAAAAACTATATACCAATAAATAAATTATATAGCATAAATTAAATGGAATGCTTTTTGAAAGACATGATTTTCATAAAGAAACATATAATGTGACTAGCTTTAAGCTTATTAAAGAAATTGAATTTGTAATAAGAATAATTTACATAAAAATATTCTAGCATAGGTCATATTATGGATAAACTATATCAATCATTAAAAAATATATCTATATCACACAAACTCTTTCAAAATCCAGAAGGAAGAAGTACTTTATCAGATAGGGATCAATCAGAGAAGTAGAGCCACTAATAGTTATATTAAATAATGGATATAATATAAGGATCAGGCCTTACACAATTGTGAGAGCTGATGAAGAAACTTTTATAAGACTCTGTCCACTGCATCTGATATTCTACTTGAAGTTGCCATGAATCAACACTTTGGGGAAGGTGGATATTAACTGAAACATACCAGGATAGCCTTGCCCCAGAAACAAAAACTGGAACAGACATCTTTCACCACTTACAACACTGACTAAGTAGGTGATATTCTGTAGAAGTTGGACACTCCTCATGGAGCTATGCCTGCCCTGGAAACTGAAGAGCTAGAGAAGGAGATGACTCAGGAGCCAAAAGAACCACAGACTCAGCTGTTACAATCCACAGGGAAACCCAGAAGATTAGCAGCAAGGCCCATGGATTGCAACAGCATCTGCCATCTATATCAATCTTGCTCCACTTTGCCAACTCCAATCTAGAGTCATATAGGAAACGGTAGTTTGGAAAATGTACTTGACATTTGCCAAAGTTAGCATAGCTTCCCTGATGGGTCAGAGTTAAACAATCCACCTGCCAATCAGAAGATGTGGGTTCGGTATCTGCATCAGGAAGATCCCCTGAAGAAGGAAATGGCAACTCACTGCAGTATTTTTGCCTGGCAAATCCCACGGATGGAAAAGTCTTAGGGTTACAATCCATGGGGTCACAAAAAGTCAGACATGGCTTAGTAAATAAACAGTAACAGCAATGTTAACATATACCAAAGACAGTACTATCTGCTTCTTGTCAACCTGGCATTCATAACTCTTTTAAGACTATACTTAGAAATAAAGACAATACCAAAACTATGCTCCTATATAATATGATTGAAACCAGATCTCCCACTTTGCAGGCAGATTCTTTACCATCTGAGCCACATGGGAAACCCCTAATATTGTTATGCAACTATTCCAAATACAACAAAATTATGCAGATAACTTCCCCAAAATATGTACATTCTTGACCCATGTCTAGGTGATTATCAATCCTCTTTTACCTGAGTTACATTCTTTTTTGATACACCATACCTATGATACTTGAATAGAAATTTGACTACTATTCAGCTCAGTTCACTCAGTCTTGTCTGACTCTCTGCAACACCATGAACTGCAACACACCAGGCTACCCTGTCCATCATCAACTTCCAGAGCTTACTCAAACTCATCTCCATCAAGTCAGTGATGCCATCCAATCATCTCTTTCTTGTCGTCCCCTTCACTTCCTGCCTTCAATCTTTCCCAGCATCAGGGTCTTTCAAGTAAGTCAGTTCTTTGTATCAGGTGGCCAAAATATTGGAGTTTCAACTTCAGCATCAGTGCTTCCAATGAATATTCAAGACTGATTTCCTTTAGGATAGACTGGCTGGATCTCCTTGCCGTCCAAGGGATGCACAAGAATCTTCTCCAACACCACAGTTCAAAAGTATCAATTCTTCAGCACTCAGCTTATTTTATAGTCCAATTCTCACATCCACACGTGACTGGAAAAATCAGAGCTTTGAATAGATGGACATTTGTTGGCAAAGTAATGTCTCTGGTTTTAATATACTGTCAAGTTTGATCACAGCTTTCATTGAAAGGAGCAAGCATCTTTTAATTCCATGGCTTCAGTCACCATCTGCAGTGATTTTGAAGTTCAAAAAAAATAAAGCCTGTCAATGTTTCCATTGTTTCCCCATCTATTTGCCAGGAAATGATGGGACCAGATGCCATGATCTTAGGTTTCTGAATGTTGAGCCAAGTTTTCACTCTCTTTCACTTTCATCAAGAGGCTTTTTAGTTCTTCTTCACTTTCTGGTATAAGGCTGGTGTCATCTGCATATCTGAGGTTATTGATATTTCTCCCAGCAATCTTGATTCCAGTCTGTGCTTCATCGGCCTGGCTTTTTACATGATTTACTCTGCATAGAAGTTAAATAAGCAGGGTGATATACATCCTTGACATACTCATTTCCTAATTAGGAATCAGTCTATTTTTCCATGTCCAATTCTAACTGTTGCTTCTTGACCTGCATACAGATTTCTCAGGAGGAAGGTGCGGTTGTCTGGTATTCCCATCCCTTTCAGAATTTTCTGCAGTTTGTTGTGATCCACGCAGTTAAAGGCTTTTGCATAACCAATAAAACAGATGAGATGATTTTCTGGAACTCTCTTGCTTTTTCAATGACCCAACACATATTGACAATTTGATCTCTGGTTCCTCTGCCTTTTCTAAATCCTGCTTGAACATCTGGAAGTTCATGGTTCACGTACTGTTGAAGCCTGACTTGGAGAATTTTGAGCATTACTTTGGTAGTGTGTGAGATGAGTGCAATTGTGTGGTAATTTGAGCAATATTTGGCATTGCCTCTCTTTGGGATTGGCAGGAAAACTGACCTTTTCCAGTCCTGTGACCACTGCAGAGTTTTCCTGATTTGCTGGCATGTTAAATGCAGCAGTTTCACAGCATCAACTTTTAAGATTTGAAATAGCTCAACTAGAATTCCATCACCTCCACTTTGTTCATAGTGATATTTCCTAAGGCCCACTTGACTTTGCATTCCAGGATGTCTGGCTCTAGGTGAGTGATCACACCATGATTATCTGGGTCATAGGTATCTTTTTAGTATAGTTCTTCTCTATATTCTTACCTCCTCTTCTTAATATATTCTGCTTCTGTTAGGTCCATACCATCTCTGTCTTTATTGTGCCCATCTTTGCATGAAATATTCTGTTGATATGTCTAGTTTCCTTGAAGAGATCTCTAGTCTTTCCCATTCTATTGTTTTCCTCTATTTCTTTGCACTGATCACTGAGGCAGGCTTTCTTATCTCTCCTTGCTATTCTTGGAAAGCTTGTATTCAAATGGGTATATTTTTCCTTTTCACTTTTGCCTTTTTCTTCTCTTCTTTTCTCAACTATTTGTAAGGCCTCCTCAGACAACCATTTTGCCTTTTTGCATTTCTTTTTCTTGGGGATGGTTTGATCACTGCCTCCTGCACAATGTCACAAAGCTCCATTCATAGTTCTTCATGCACTCTATCAGAACTAATTCCTTTAATCTCTTTGTCACCTCCACTGTATAATCATAAGGGATTTGATTTAGGTCATACCTGAGTGGTCTAATAGTTTTCCCTACTTTCTTCAACTGAAGTCTTAATTTGGCAATGAGTTCATGATCTGAGCCACAGTCAGTTCCTGGTCTTATTTTGGCTGACTGTATAGAGCTTCTCCAGGTTCGGCTGCAAAGAATGCAATCAATCTGATTTCAGTATTGACTATCTGGTGATGTCCAGGCATAGAGTCTTCTCTTGTGTTGTTGGAAGAGGGTATTTGCTGTGATTAGTGTATTTTGTCAAAATTCTATTAGCCTTTCCCCTTCTGCATTTTGTATTCCAAGGCCAAATTCGCCTGTTACTTCAGGTATTTCTTGATTTCCTACTTTTGAATTCCAGGTCCCTATAATGAAAAGGACATCTTATTTGGGTATTAGTTCTAGAAAGTCTTGACAAAAGTGAAAGAGGAGAGAAAACTAAGATCATGGCATCTGGTCCAGTCACTTCATGGCAAATAGATGTGGAAAGTGACAGATTT
The DNA here is from genome assembly GCA_006410635.1 of Cephalophus harveyi. Classification (NCBI taxonomy): domain Eukaryota; kingdom Metazoa; phylum Chordata; class Mammalia; order Artiodactyla; family Bovidae; genus Cephalophus; species Cephalophus harveyi. The sequence continues at coordinate 414,623 of SJYT01009120.1, forward strand.
CATTTTGCGGGGGCTCCAAAATCACTGCAGATGGTAATTGCAGTCATGAAATTAAAAGATACTTGCTCCTTGGAAGAAAAGATATGACCAACCTAGGCAGCATATTAAACAGTGGAGACATTATTTTGCCAACAAAGATCTGTCTAATCAAAGCTATGGTTTTTCCAGTAGTCATGTATGGATGTGAGAATTGGACTATAAGGAAAGCTGAGNGGTTTCAGTGTGTCTGCACTCTGATGCCCTCTTGCAACACCTACCATCTTACTTGGGCTTCTCTTAACTTGGGGGTGGGGTATCTCTTCACGGCTTCCCCAGCAAAGCACAGCCGCTGCTCCTTACCTTGGACGAGAGGTATCTCCTTACCACCGCCCTTCCTGACCTTCATTGTGGGATAGCTCCTCTAGGCCCTCCTGCGCTTGCGCAGCCACTGCTCCTTGGGTTGCTACTCCAGGCTGCCGGCCCTGCCCTCGGGCATGGGTGGCTCCGCCCAGCTGCCGCCCCTGGCCTCAGGCTTGGGGTGGCTCCTCAGGGTCACCGCCCCTGGCCTCAGTCGCGAGGTGGCTTCTCCTGGCCACCCCGACCTCGGACGCAGGGTGTCTCCTCCCGGCCGCCCCTGACCTCAGATGCAGTATAGCTCCTCCCGGCTGCCTCCCCTGACCTCGGACGTGGGGTGTCTCCTCCCAGCCTCCACTGGCCTCGGACACAGGGTAGCTCCTCTCGGCTGCCACCCCTGACCTTGGATGCAGGGTAGTTTCTCCTGGCTCCACTGACTTCAGACAGGGTAGCTCCTCTCGGCCAATCCTGCACCGTCGCAGCCTGGCACTCTCGGCCGCTGCCCCTGACCTCAGAAGTGGGGTAGCTCCTCTTGGCTGCACTTGTATTAGTGGTTTTTTTTCTGACTTACTCCATTCTGTATAATAGACTTCAGTTTCATCCACCTCATTAGAAGTAATTCAAATGAGTTCTTTTTAATAACTGAATAATATTCCATTGTGTATATGTACCACAGCTTTCTTATCCATTCATCTGCTGATGGACATCTAGGTTGCTTCTACGTCCTAGCTATTGTAAACAGTGCTGTGATGAATACTGGGGTACATGTGTCTCTTTCAATTCTGGTTTCCTTGGTGTGTATGCCCAGCCATGGGATTGCTGGGTCGTAGGGCAGTTCTATTTCCAGTTTTTAAGGAATCTCCACACTGTTCTCCATAGTGGCTGTGGTAGTTTGCATTCCCACCAACAGTGTAAGAGGGTTCCCTTTTTCAGCACTCTCCCCAGCATTTATTGTTTGTAGACTTTTTGACAGCAGGCATTCGGACCAGTGTGAGATGGTACCTCATTGTGGTTTTGATTTGCATTTCTCTGATAATGAGAGATGCTGAGCATCTTTTCATGTGTTTGTTGTACAGATAACCTGGAAATAATGATTGTCTTGCTTCCTCCTTATTAATTTATGAGATGTATGGGGTACATGTGTCTCTTTCAATTCTGGTTTCCTTGGTGTGCATGCCCAGCCATGGGATTGCTGGGTCGTAGGGCAGTTCTATTTCCAGTTTTTAAGGAATCTCCACACTGTTCTCCATAGTGGCTGTGGTAGTTTGCATTCCCACCAACAGTGTAAGAGGGTTCCCTTTTTCAGCACTCTCCCCAGCATTTATTGTTTGTAGACTTTTTGACAGCAGGCATTCGGACCAGTGTGAGATGGTACCTCATTGTGGTTTTGATTTGCATTTCTCTGATAATGAGAGATGCTGAGCATCTTTTCATGTGTTTGTTGTACAGATAACCTGGAAATAATGATTGTCTTGCTTCCTCCTTATTAATTTATGTCTTCTTGGTTTTACAGTATTTGGAGAACTAGTAGGGCAATACTGAATAAAAGTGCTAATTTAACTATCATGTTTTTAAAGGAAGTGTTTTTAATATTTGATCATGACATATGTAGTTTGTATAGACTTTTGATCAATATTTCTCATTAAAATAAGAAATTAACTTGCTTGATCAAATATTTTAAATTAAATATGACTTTTTTCATTTTATTGATGCCCTTTTTATGCTGTCTCTTATACACATCTAGATGTGTATAAGAGACAGGATTTAAAGGAAGTGTTTTTAATATTTGATCATGACATATGTAGTTTGTATAGACTTTTGATCAATATTTCTCATTAAAATAAGAAATTAACTTGCTTGATCAAATATTTTAAATTAAATATGACTTTTTTCATTTTATTGATGCCCTTTTTATGTCTATTGAGATGAATCATTTATCATTTTTCCTGCTTATTATGTTAATGTGGTAAATTACACTGATAGATTTTTTAAAGTGTCAAAACAGACTTTTATTCCTTGTAAGAACCAAATTTGATCAATATATACTCTTTTTTATACTTTGATGGGTTAGAGTTTATTTTTCATTTTGCATATTGACATAACTGCTAATAAGGAAAAAGTGGCTGTAATTTGAAATTTATAACCACCTAGGTAAAATGGCAACCCACTCCAGTATTCTTGCCTGGAGAATCCCAGGGACAGTGGAGCCTGGTGGGCTGCCATCTCTGGGGTTGCACAGAGTCGGACACGACTGAAGTGACTTAGCAGCAGTAGCAGTAGCAGGTAGTTTTGCAATCTAGCTTATATAATAATTACAATTAATATCTATCATCTTAGGGTGTGTACAGTTTCAAAATAATATGGCCTTAGAATGTTTGATAAAGCCTCCTATGAAATTACTATGTGATTTTCATTATTGAATGCTTTGTTTTCTCATTTATATTTGTGAATAGCTTTATAACTGAACCCAGTTTTCTAGTCAATGCAAGTTTATTCAGGTTTTCTATACCTTTTGAAATATTCCTAGTTAATTAGGAGCTTATGATAAAATTTAATAAATTCTGCCTGCAATGAGGGACACCTGGGTTCAATCCCTGGGTCTGGAAGATGCCCTGGAGGAGGAAATGGGAACCCATTCCAGTACTCTTGCCTGGAAAATTCTATGGATGGAGGAGCCTGGTGGGCTACAGGTCATGGGGTCACAAAGTCAGACATAACTGAGCAGCTTCATTTTCTTTCTTTCTATGATAAAATTAAAGTTGAGAATTTATTTAATAATCAACATGCCAAATACACTATTTAAATAGTTCACATGTTGTATTTTTTATTTTTTAATATAAATTTATTTATTTTAATTGGAGGTTAATTACTTTACAATATTGTATTGGTTTTGCCATACATCAACATGAATCTGCCACAGGTATATACGTGTTCCCCATCCTGAACACCCCTCCCTCCTCCTTCCCCTTACCATCCCTCTGGGTTGTCCCACTGCACCTAGATGTCGATCAGCAGATGAATGGATGAGAAAGCTGTGGTACATATAGATGATGGAGTATTACTCAGCCATTAAAAAGAATTCATTTGAATCAGTTCTAATGAGGTGGATGAAACGAGCCTATTATACAGAGTGAAGTAAGCCAGAAAGAAAAACACATGGTGTATTTTTTAAGTGTTTTTTCCTTCCTTCTCAGTCATCATTTACTTTTATTTAATTGTTTTGCCAAAACTGAGAACTGCATTCATCTTTTAAAAGAGCTAATTTTTAGCTATGTCGTGTTTCTCAATTAATTTATTAATTTTTCTTTGAACTTTATCTTTTCCTCTTCTTACTCCTTTTGATTTATTCTGTTTATCTTTTTCTTACTTTCTGTATCTAAGTTTAGCTCATTAGTTTTAGTCTTCTGTCTAAAGCTTTTGAAACGTTTCATTCTGTTTTTGCTCAACCTAATACATTTTGTATGTAATTTTATTTTCAAGAATTGTCTAACATGTATTATATTTTGTAATAGTATTATTCAGTGTTAAAAATGCAAGTCTTTTATTACAGAGATGGACAACAGGGATTTCTATTTCAACTTAAAGTATTGTTTTCAGTCCTTTGCTCTTTCTAGCCTCTAGGAATTTTTTATATTCCAACAAATTCATTTATGCATTTGAAATAATGCCAGTTACATTCTGTAAAATATTACCTGGTGTTTTTAAAGTGGGAGATTTTTAAGTTTCTTTAGTTCTCAAAATTGCTTCACTTTCTGACATAAGGGTGGTGTTATCTGCATATCTGAGGTTATTGATATTTCTCCCAGCAATCTTGATTCCAGCTTGGGCTTCTTCCAGTCCACCGTTTCTCATGATGTACTCTGCATATAAGTTAAACAAGCAGAATGACAATATGTAGCCTTGATGTATTCCTTTTCCTATTTGGAACCAGTCTGTTGTTCCATGTCCAGTTCTAACTGTTGCTTCCTGACCTGCATACAGGTTTCTCAAGAGGCAGGTCAGGTGGTCTGGTATTCCCATCTCTTTCAGAATTTTCCACAGTTTATTGTGATCCACACAGTCAAAGGCTTTGGCATAGTCAATGAAGCAGAAATAGATGTTTTTCTGAACTCTCTTGCTTTTTTGATGATCCAGCGGATGTTAGCAATTTGATCTCTGGTTCCTCTGCCTTTTCTAAAACCAGCTTGAACATGTAGAATTTCATGGTTCACATATTGCTGAAGCCTGGCTTGGAGAATTTTGAGCATTACTTTGCTCGCGTGTGAGATGAGTTCAGTTGTGTGGTAGTTTGAGCATTCTTTGGCATTTCCTTTCTTTGGGATTGGAATGAAAACTGACCTTTTCCAGTCCTGTGGCCATTGCTGAGTTTTCCAAATTTGCTGGCATATTGAGTGCAGCACTTTCACAGCATTATCTTTTAGGATTTGAAATAGCTCAACTGGAATTCCATCACCTCCACTAGCTTTAGCAGGCTGCTAATTAGAAAAAGGGAATATCTCAAATCTCAGAGACTAGCACCAGGCCCCTTACCCACAACATGCATTCTGAGATAACATTGGCTTTAGGTGAGTCATCCTGGACCATAAATCAATTAACATAAATCTTGAAGAAAGGCAGGTTTCCAAGTAAATATAAAGTTTCATTAACATAGATTGAACAGGGAGGCCTGGCGTGCTGCGATTCATGGGGTTGCAAAGAGTCGGACACGACTGAGCAACTGAACTGAACTGAGGAGAACAATGTATGAGAAAAACATACTGGTTTGTTGAGCCCTTATCAGTTCTGGTTCTGAGTCTTAAGTGGAATGGACTTGAAGAAAGACAGAGTCTAGGGTAGGTAGTTAGTTCATTAGCATAGCTTAAGAAAAATGCACCATTTAGCTCAAGATTTGAGAAAAGTTAAGTTCAGGTGGAACCAGGTGTCATCATGGCAACACAGAATTTTAAGAGAAACCTCCTTTTAAATTTGTATAGAAAAGGGACACCTTCCCTGATAGCTCAGTTGGTAAAGAATCCGTCTACAATGCAGGAGATCCCAGTTCGATTACTGAGTAGGGAAGATCCCCTGGAGAACAGATAGGCTACCCACTCCAGTGTTCTTGGGCTTCCCTTGTGGCTCAGCTGGTAAAGAATGCACCTGCAATGTGAAGCACCTGGAGCCCATGGGGTTGCAAAGAATTGAACACGACTGAGCAACTTTCACTCACTTCATTTAAGAGAAAGGAGAAAAAAATCTGACACTTGTAGTTTGTCTCCTCCTGCCATTTAAGAAAGATAAAAAATAACTGACACTTTGCAGCCTATTTCTTTTATTTGGAGATCCCTAGCCTTCTGGCCTGTTACCCTCTTAAAAGTCAAAGTTATGGTTTTCCCAGTAGTCATGTATGGATGTGAGAGTTCATTAAAAAAGGCTGAGTGCTGAAGAATTGACTCTTTTGAACTGTGGTAATGGAGAATACTTTTGAGAGTCCCTTGGACCGTAAGGTGATCAAACCAGTCAATCCTAAAGGAAATCAACCCCTGAATATCCATTGGAAGGACTGATGTTGAAGGTCTACTATTTGGCCACCTGATGCAAAGAGCCAACTCACTGGAAAAGACCCTGATGCTGGTAAAGATCGAAGGCAGGAAGAGAAGCAGGTGGTAGAGGATGAGACTGTTGGATGGTATCACTGATTCAATGGACATGAGTTTGAGCAAACTCTGGGAGATTGTGAAGGACAGGAAATCCTGGTGTGCTGTAGTCCATAGGGTCACAAAGGGTCAGACATGACTGAATGACTTAACAACAACGTCTTCCATCTGGAAACTTCTATTATTGTATCCCACTAGTGCCTCACCTTTATTTTGCTCAAGATGGAATTAATTATAAACATCAAACTAAGAGTTTTCTATTTTTTTCCATCTCGGTAAAGTCAGCACCAAAACCCTGAGTTAGGAGTATTCTGTTTTGGGGGAAGACAAATAAGCTTGACATGAATATACTCCCACTGTGAGCACCTAGAAAAAGTAGACACAACTGGAAAATAAAATTTATATGAAAGTGTCAAAGTGCCAGTAAAGTAGAAGGACTTGGGATGCCTAGACCCTAGTTCAGTTCAGTTCAGTCTCTCAGTCGTGTCCGACTCTTTGTGACCCCATGAATCGCAGCACGCCAGGCCTCCCTGTTCATCACCATCTCTCGGAGTTCACTCAGACTCACATCCATCGAGTCAGTGATGCCATCCAGCCATCTCATCCTCGGTCGTCCCCTTCTCCTCCTGCCCCCAATCCCTCCCAGCATCAGAGTCTTTTCCAATGAGTCAACTCTTCGCATGAGGTGGCCAAAGTACTGGAGTTTCAGCTTTAGCATCATTCCTTCCAAAGAAATCCCAGGGCTGATCTCCTTCAGAATGGACTGGTTGGATCTCCTTGCAGTCCAAGGGACTCTCAAGAGTCTTCTCCAACAGAGAAGGGGAAACAATGTGGCATTAGACAGTTGTAAAGCTAAGGCTGAGGATATGAGAAGAAACTAGGAAAGGCTACGATGCTGGATAGAGATTTAGACATTCACATGAGGATGGGTAGACAAAGCTGCAGTTCAAATACCAGCAAGGAGAATCACTGAAAAATAGCTTGGGTTTTCACTTGGAACTCCCAAAGGCTGTAACACAGGCATACAAAAGAATTATAAAACAATCATTCTTATCAAAACTCAAATTTGTTTTTAAACAAGCGCAATCTCTGTGATCAATAAATTCAATACATAAACAGCAACCTGGAGAGCATGAGATGCTTGGAACATATATAACATTCTCAACTGGTAATTTAAGAACCCAAACAATAACAGAAAGAACAAATTGGATAGATTTAATATTAGATGAGACACAGTTGAAAAAAAGAATCAGTGAACTGAAAAATACCACAGTAGAAAATATGCTGATTTGTTTAAGCAGAGAAAGATCACTGGAAAAAGTGAAATAAAAATATATATGGAACATGGTGACAAAGTTCTAATATATTAAAATTACTTCCCAAGATAACCCAAACAATATTTGTTAAAAGACACAAAGACATTGTTTTAAGAAGTTCTGTGTACCAAATTCTTGATGAATACAAATAAAACCACATGTAGGCAAATCATAGAACAGTGACAACCAAAGATAAAGTAGAAACCTTAAAAACATCCAAATAGGTGAGAAGGGAACATATTTCTTTAAAGGAAACAGACAAAACATTTACATCTGGCTTCTTAAGAGAAAACTGAGTCACAAAGAACATGGAATTATATTTTTAAAGTACCCAAACAAAGCAGCTACTAACTAAGAATTTGATGTATTACAAACTGCTGCCTTTCAAAAATGATGGTAAAAAAGTAAACTTTCTAATAAACTGAGAGACTATCACCAAAAAAACTGTGGTGGAGAATGCAATAAAGGCATTTTTGTGCAGATGCATGCTAACATTGAATTTTGTATTCAATTTTATTAGATTAAAAATTAAATTTAAATTAAATTAAATTTTATTAAAACACAATGATGCTCATGCAGTCATGTATTGTCTATTGCCGTTTTTATGCTTTAACTTCAGAGTTGAGCAGGTATTGATAAAAACCACATGGCCAACAAAGTCTAAAATACTATCTATCTAGCTTTTTGCAGAAAATATTTGTCGATCTTGATATAGATTCACAGATTGAATACAGGCATTCAGAAAAAATAAATAGAAAGCAATGAAAGACTAACCAAACAAATCTAATATCTATTAGCAATGATAATGTCTTAATAAATTTAAAATATATACTCAATGAAATTCATGATAACAGTAGTTGTATACAGTATTCTATAAATGTCATTTAAGACAATTTTTATTTTCATGTATTCTATTATTTTCAGGTATTCTAATTCTTTCATATATTTATTGAATTTTGGCCTTTTTTTTCCAAAACAATAATCAATCTCTTCCTTTAATCAATCTCCTACTTTAATCAATCTCTTATTTTAATCAATCTCTTACTTTCCAAATTTGTCTCTTTCTCCTATTTTTGTCCTATCACTTTGATCAAAATATTTTCAGGATATTTATTTAGGTTTATAGCAATTCAAAAGCAGAGACATTACTTTGCCGACTAAGGTCCGTCTAGTCAAGGCTGTGGTTTTTCCAGCAGTCATGTATGGATGTGAGAGTTGGACTGTGAAGAAGGCTGAGCACCGAAGAACTGATGTTTTTGAACTGTGGTGTTGGAGAAGACTCTTGAGAGTCCCTTGGACTGCAAGGAGATCCAACCAGTCCATTCTGAAGGAGATCAACCCTGGGATTTCTTTGGAAGGAATGATGCTAAAGCTGAAACTCCAGTACTTTGGCCACCTCATGAGAAGAGTTGACTCACTGGAAAAGACTCTGATGCTGGAAGGGGTTGGGGGCAGGAGGAGAAGGGGACGGCCGAGGATGAGACGGCTGGATGGCATCACCAACTCGATGGACACGAGTCTGAGTGAACTCAGGGAGTTGGTGATGGACAGGGAGGCCTGGCATGCTGCGATTCATGGGGTCGCAAAGAGTCGGACATGACTGAGCGACTGAACTGACTGAACTGATAACAATTTAGCATTTTATTTTTGCTGATATTTGATAACAACATGTCTGACTTTTGTGCCCTTGTGGACTGTAGCCCACCAGGCTTCTCTGTTCATGGGAGTCTCCAGGAAAGAATACTATAGTGATCGCCATGCCCTCTTTTGGGGGATCTTCCTGACCCAGGGATCAAACTCATGTCTCTTATGTCTGCTGCATTGGCAGATGGGTTCTTTATAGCTAGTGCCATGGAGGAATTCCCTTTATATGTCATTAGCACAGCTAAACATTTGTATACTTAATACTTACCATTTTTACCCTGCAAGTTTCAAGCTTTCATAGGCTTATATTTATGGTATTTCTTATGAATGATTATGAAGTCATTAGTAAACAGCTTATTAAACTCTTGACTGAGGTCAGCAGACTATGTTCAACTGACTAAGTCTTGCTTGCCATTATTTTTTAGATTCAATTTTATTAAAACACAATGATGCTCATACAGTCATGTATTGTCTGTGTCTGTTTTCATGCTTTAACTTCAGAGTTGAGCAGGTAGTGATAAAAACCATGTGGCCAACAAAGTCTAAAATACTATCTGGCTTTTTGCAGAAAATATTTGTCAATCTTGATAACAAATTTCAAGCTATGTGTATTAGTGCATATACATTTAATATAACTATCATGTTTTGGCTAAATCTGCCATTTTATTACATGTTTAATAATTCTTCCATCTATCTGTTACTTCTCTCTCTAAACATTTTCAAATGAATGATATATTTTTATTATTTCATTTTCCTTTCTATTTTCTTGTTAACTGTATATTGACTTAAAATTCTTTTTTGTGTGTTTATATGAGTTACAAAATTAATAATTTTATATAAGAAAATTATATATATATATATCTTTACAAAAAATCATTTTATAAATTCCTTTAAAATGTAAGATATATAGATACAACTCCATTTATATCCTGTGTACCTTTTACTCACTGTTATCATGCCTGTCTCTTATACACATCTTGTATGATATATTTTTATTATTTCATTTTCCTTTCTATTTTCTTGTTAACTGTATATTGACTTAAAATTCTTTTTTGTGTGTTTATATGAGTTACAAAATTAATAATTTTATATAAGAAAATTATATATATATATATCTTTACAAAAAATCATTTTATAAATTCCTTTAAAATGTAAGATATATAGATACAACTCCATTTATATCCTGTGTACCTTTTACTCACTGTTATCATGCAGTTTAATTTTATACATATTTTAAGGTAGGCGAGTGAAAAAGTTGACTTAAAACTCAACATTCAAAAAACTAAGATCATGACATCTGGAACTATCACTTCATGACAAATAGGTGGAGGAACAGGAAAAAGTGTGAGAATTTATTTTCTCAGGCTCCAAAATCACTGTAGATGGTAACTGAAGCCATGAAATTAGAAAATAATTGCTCCTTGGAAGAAAAGCTATGACCAACCTAGACAGCATATTAAAAAGCAGAGACATTACTTTGTCAACAAAGGTCCATCTAGTCAAGGCTATGGTTTTTCCAGTGGTCATGTATGATGTGAGAGTTGGACTATAGAAAAAGCTGAACACCGAAGAACTGATGCTTTTGAATTGTGGTGTTGGAGAGGAATCTTGAGAGTCCCTTGGACTGCAAGGAGATCAAACCAATCACTCCTAAAGGAAATCAGTCCTGGATATTCATTGGAAGGACTGATGCTGAAGCTGAAACTCCAATACTTTGGCCACCTGATGTGAAGAACTGACTCATTGGAAAAGATCCTGATACTGGGAAAGGTTGATAGCAGGAGGAAAAGGAGGCAACAGAGGATAAGATGGTTGGATAGCATCACTGACTCAATGGACATGAGTTTGAGCCAGTCCTGGCAGTTGGTGCTGGACAGGGAAGCTTGGCATGCTTCAGTCCATGGGGTCACAAAAAGTCAGACACGACTGAGTGACTGAACTGAACTGAGACCATTATGACAGTGTAACATAAAGAGGGCTGCTTGACATCTGTACACACAATGAGTTTTATTATACGGTAGGAATATCAGGCTTAGGGAATCCAAGTCTTTTGGAAGTTTGCCTAATCTTTGATTTAGAGGGAGAAATTATCTTTAAAGTTGTTGTTTAGTCATTAACTCTTATTCAGTTGTTTTTGTAATCCCATGGACTGTACCACACCAAGCTCCTTGGTCCATGGGACTTCCCAGGCAAAAATACTCGGGTGGTTGTGTTTTTCTCCTCCAGGGTATCTTACCAATCCAGGGATCAAACCCTTGTCTCTTGCATTGGCAGGCAGATTCTTTACCACTGAGCCACAAGGGAGCATACTGGAGTGGACTGCCATGCTCTCTTCCAGGGATCTTCCTTACTTGGGGATCAAACTCGCATCTCCTCCAACTCCTGCATTGCAAGCAGATTCTTTAACTGTCTTACAGGAAAATAAAAACTAAAAAGGGAGCCTTTTAAATTGAAAGTAAAGGAAACTAAGTAACCATATGAAAATATATGAAAATATAAAACTCACTGGTAATGTTAAATATATAAAGTCAGATTGTTGTAATATAATTATGGTACACTTTTAACTCCAGAATATAAGTTTAAAGTAATAGTATTAAAATAAGTATAGCTTCAGTAGATTGTAATGGATGCATAATATAAAAAGATGTGAAGCATGACATCATTAGCATAAAATATGTGGGGAAGAGAAGTCTAGAGCTTTTACATGAAATTGAAAGTAAATTGTTGCTGTCTTAAAATAGACTATGTCTAAGATTTTTATGTAAGCTTCATCATAAACACAAAGAAAAAAGAAAAAACCTATAGTAGATACAAAAAATTAATGAGAAAGGAATTAAAACATACAAATAAAGGAAAAATGGATCAAAGAAACCATAAAATGTCAGAAATCAATCAATAAAGTCAAAATAATAAGTCCTTACCTATCTCACATGCTAGTAAAGTAATGCTCAAAATCTTCCAAGCCAGGCTTCAGCAATACGTGAACCGTGAACTCCCTGATGTTCAAGCTGGTTTTAGAAAAGGCAGAGGAACCAGAGATCAAATTGCCAACATCCTCTGGATCATGGAAAAAGCAAGAGAGTTCCAGAAAAACATCTACTTCTGCTTTATTGACTATGCCAAAGCCTTTGACTGTGTGGATCACAATAAACTGTGGAAAATTCTGAAAGAGATGGGAATACCAGACCATCTGACCTGCCTCTTGAGAAATCTGTATGCAGGTCAGGAAGCAACAGTTAGAACTGGACATGGAACAACAGACTGGTTCCAAATAGGAAAAGGAGTGCATCAAGGATGTATATTGTCACCCTGCTTATTTAACTTATATGCAGAGTACATCATGAGAAATGCTGGACTGGAAGAAACATAAGCTGGAATCAAGATTGCTGGGAGAAATATCAATAACCTCAGATATGCAGATGACACCACCCTTATGGCAGAAAGTGAAGAGGAACTAAAAAGCCTCTTGATGAAAGTGAAAGAGGAGAGCAAAAAAGTTGGCTTAAAGCTCAATATTCAGAAAACGAAGATCATGGCATCTGGTCCCATCACTTCATGGGAAATAGATGGGGAAACAGTGGAAACAGTGCCAGACTTTATTTTTTTAGGCTCCAAAATCACTGCTGATGGTGATTGCAGCCATGAAATTAGAAGACGCTTACTCCTTGGAAGAAAAGTTATGTCCAACCTAGATAGCATTTTCAAAAGCAGAGACATTACTTTGCCGACTAAGGTCCGTTTAGTCAAGGCTATGGTTTTTCCTGTGGTCATGTATGGATGTGAGAGTTGGACTGTGAAGAAGGCTGA
>SJYT01009120.1:427819-478593 GCA_006410635.1 Cephalophus harveyi
CATTAATGCAGGTGCAAAATCCTAAAGAAATATTAATAAACTGATTCTGAAAATTTAAAACTGGCAAGATGACCAAATTTGATTTATTCCAGGAAATTAAGATCAATTTAACATATAAAAATCAGTCTATTGTTTATTCCACTACCAGAATAAATAGAAAAATGAAATATTAGATGCAGAAATCATCATTTATTAAAAAGTCAATAGCCATTCATGTTAGTGCCAATAACTATTATTTAAATGAGCTAGTTTCTGAATTGATTTGAATGTAAAAGTCCAAGCCTTTAGTCTTCTTAAACATACATTGATCCTGCATGTTTGTCATAATGTTAGGAACATTTTCACTGGAATAAGCACCATGAGGCTGAATCTTACAAAAGAAGAGGTATTTTAAGTTCCTTTCCATGGAATATTATTATTCTTTTGATGCATAACATGAAAATTAATTCCTTAGAACGGTATATCATGATCTCTATTTCATGTATTAACCAGGACACTCTGCTCAAACTGCAGTAAAAAGAGTGAACAAAGCCCAATGTGATCCAGGACTCTCTGCAAAATTTTCCCTGGGGTTATATGAAAATGGAGCAAGTTTAATATAGGTTCCTATAAAATTATAACTGCATATAAAATAATCTGAATAATTTTAAAACTTGTTTCTGATACCTTAAAATGTTTAAATCCAGTAAAACTCCTATACTGAAAGGAAAGAGAAAGAAAGGAATAGTTATTGTATATTTGTAACCATGATGAAAATATGTATTATAGTGTTTCCCAAATTGATTTCTGCCTACTTAAACTGCCTTCCAAAGACAGACAGACAGAGAAAGGGATGAGGGAGGGAAGAAGGGAGGGAGGGATGGAAAGAGGGGGAGAGAGAAGAGAAAGAGAAAGAATGAAAGAGAAAGAGTCAAGTGAGATTTTAAAGATTCTTCAAATAAATTTGGAAAATGCCAAACATTCTATTTCTCTTGGCAATTCAGAAACGTTTTCTGTATATTTGAGATGGAAGAGTTAGCCACAAAGGAAAGTGTTTTACTTTGTTCTACACAAAATAAAACAAACTCTCTTTATTTCCTAAACAGAGTTGAGAGGGAATCGGAGAGCAGGAAAACAGCCCTTTTCAGTCTCTGAAAATGCCGGTCCCCCCTCCCTGTGTGTTCTCTCCTGTCTCATGAAACGGATCCCAGTAGAGAGAGCTGGTCTCTGATAAGAACAGTCACATTTTCAAATGTCTGACTGGGTTTCTAGATGAGGGAAAGGTATTGTGTGTTTGTGTTTTGGTTTGGGGACTTTTCTGTTCCTGAGAGCTGAAACTCACCCTGATCCAGCAGGCTTTCTGAATTGAAAGCAAATGCAAGCCTACTGATCTAGGGAGTTTTGCTGCAGGAATTGGAGTTTAGTGCAGTTATTCTCAACGTGGGCTGCACATCAAAACTGGAGAGTTTTTAAAAAATATTCTGACATGTAGGTAACAGTCAAGACCAAAGGACTCTGGAAAGTGGGGTGGGCATTGGCAGTTGTTAAAATCTTTCTAGGTGATTCTGCAATCACCACGAGGGTTGAGAATCCGCCCTCAAGGGCATCACTTTTAACCTGGGCTGAAGAACTCCCTGTAAACCTGCTTTTTTCTCCTTTGACCTTTGCTGTTGTCATCAAAGGGGCTTCCCCAGTGGTTCAGCTGTAAAGAATACGCTTGCAATGCAGGAGATGCAGGTCTGATCCCTGGGTTGGGAAGATCCCCTGGAGGAGAGCATAGCAACCCCACTTCAGTATTCTTGCCTGGAGAATTCCATGGACAGAAGAGCCTGGTGGGCTACAGGCCAAAGGGTCACAAAGAGTTGGACACAACTGAAATGACTGAGCACTCACACACACATTGTCATCAAAAGTTTAAAGGCTTCACTGTATTCTCTGTTGAAATTCCTAAGAAAGCCTAATTTACATAGATAATGAACGCTATCCATATTTACAAATAACTTTAGTCCTTGTTTTTGAAAAATGGGTTCACACTAGTATGTGTGTGTATCTGTGTGTGTGTGTGTTCAACTGTGTCCAACTCTTTGGGAGCCCATGAACTGTAGCCTGCCAGGCTCCTCTGTCCATGGAATTTTCCAGGCAAGAATATTGGAGTGGGTTGCCATTTTCCTACTCTACTAGGTCAAGTCCTAATTTGCTGGCCAACAGATGGGTTCTGGTTTTTGCCAAAGGGGCTTATATCTAGACCAACTATTTGTGTCCTTTCGAGTTAGAATCACAGGAGACAAATAGAATACAGTCAACCAAAACAAACAAAAAATTACATGCTCCTGTAAAAAACAACAGTGTTTTACAAATACTCTGTGCAGTAAACCATAGTGCAATTGTTCTTAATACTGTACATTATACACTCTCTTGGTTGGAAACTATCAACACATTCTTCATCCAAAGCATATAGTTTGAAATATTTCCCACTAATATGACCTAAGCAATGATGAATCAACAGGTTCATTAATTTACTCCCAATCCAGAGAGTAATCCAATGTCAATTCAATATAATTCATTCCAAGGTGTAGATAGGGCCAAATTTATTTTATTTTTGATTAGTCTCAGAATTCAGAACATCCAGTTTTCCAGTTCCCTTCTAATTTTATTCCCAAATCTATCTAGTTTTACTCCCTAGGATTCTTCAGTCTAGGGAGTAAATGTTACATTTAATCACCACCAACATAGCCTATATAAAATCAATGGTACAAACAGAAAACTGGCAGTGTCATTTCTATTGGAAAGATCATATTATCAGAAATACATCCAGGCAGCATTGCAGCTTCTTAATGTAGTGATGCTGGCTGTCACTTTAAAACCAAACGATTTTGTATGATGGGCTCTGTGACAGGACTAGTGAATCTTACAATCCTTTGCATCACTCAGTCGATGTACTACTGTTTGTTTTGCTACATATGAGTCTCCAGGTCAACAATATGGTTGCCAAAAGTTTAGCCACCCTCCTTCCCCCCACCCGGCAACTAGGGGCTAAAATCTACAATGTTCCATTCCAAGCTCTATTAAGAGCCCTCAGGAAGAACACACAGAAGTCAGTCTTGAATTATTTCACCCTATTTTCTAAGGTGTTGGAGAAGACTCTTGAGAGTCCCTTGGACTGCAAGGAGATCCAACCAGTCCATTCTATATATATAGTTGCTTTGCTAATGCCTACTGTAACTCTTTCACACAGCATCCCCTCCCTCTGGTGGGTATAGAGATTTTATATTCCATCTTATAGCACTGACGTGTTTGTTGTTGTTTAGTTGCTAAACTGTGTACAACTTTTGCGATCCCACAGATTGTAGCCTACCAGGTTCCCCTGTCCATGGGATACTCTTTCACACAGCATCCCCTCCCTCTGGTGGGTATAGAGATTTTATATTCCATCTTATAGCACTGACATGTTTGTTGTTGTTTAGTTGCTAAACTGTGTACAACTTTTGCGATCCCACAGATTGTAGCCTACCAGGTTCCCCTGTCCATGGGATTGCCAAGCAAGCATACTGGAGTGGGTTGCCATTTCCTTCCATCTCCAGGGGATCTTCCCAATCTGTGGGTTGAACTCACATCTCCTACATGCATCGTTTGCATTGCAGGTGGATTCTTTTACCATTTAGCCACCTGGGAAGCCCATCATCAGTTCAGTTCAGTTCAATTCAGTTCAGTTCAGTCACTCAATCATGTATGACTCTTGGCGACTCCATGAATTGCAGCATGCCAGGCTTCCCTGTCCATTACCAACTCCCGGAGTTCACCCAAACTCATGTCCATCGAGTCGGTGATGCCATCTAGCCATCTCATCCTCTGTCGTCCCCTTCTCCCCCTGCCCCCAATCCCTCCCAGCATCAGAGTCTTTTCCAATGAGCCAACTCTTTGCATGAGGTGGCCAAAGTACTGGAGTTTCAGCTTTAGCATCATTCCTTCCAAAGAAATCCCAGGGTTGATCTCCTTTAGAATGGACTGGTTGGATCTCCTTGCAGTCCAAGGGACTCTCAAGAGCCTTTTCCAACAACACAGTTCAAAAGCATCAATTCTTCAGCATTCAGCTTTCTTCACAGTCTAACTCTCACATCCATACATGACCACTGGAAATACCATAGCCTTGACTAGACAGTCATATCTACATGCATATGTAGATATGCATACATATCTCTTTTAGGACACATGGTATTTCCCAAGCAACCCTACTAATGACACAGAGCTTATTTCAAATATGTGCTATTACTAAACATATACAACTTGAAAGCTACATCAAGAGTGTGGAAGAGTATGGACAGATATAATAATAATAAAAAAGCATACATTTATCAAAAAAGTGAGCAGATCACCCAGAACTGTGTGGAGACTAGAACTAAATTCAGGGAAATTAAAGGAACCATTAGGCAAGGCTTGATGATGACTCACATTAACTCTACACCAAGAACAGGATTCAAATCTTCTTTATTCAGCTCATTCTGAATCATCTGTTTCTCCTTTTTTCATCAACTAAAGAATTCACTGCATATTTTCAGCATTCTCAGAGACAGATTGCTTTGTCCAGACTGTTTCAACTGCTAAATATTTTTTGTTTTCATCAAAATACTCTATGTGCATGCTAATGAAATAGCTCAATCTTTGTCTTAGCTTCAGAACTATCTCTTGCTGAGGGTAATTAAACACATAGGAAAAAGGAAAGAGTTATAAATAATATTTGTATTCGGTATTTTACATTAAGTAAAATGCCTCATAAAATCAATAGCTGTGTGAATCTCAGCATGTTGTTTTAATGAAATGGTATTTTGTTTGCTTTGTTTTTAAGCTAGTATAAAAATTTTTAAAAAGACAGTTGAAATTAGTCATTAAGTTTTATATATATATATATATGCACACACACACACACACACTGAGCACAGTTGGAATTTCAAATTTTTTCTAACTCAACATTTCAGAGAACTGAAACACCAATCTAGTAAACATATAATGTGAGTTTACACCTATTAGCCATCTCTGCTCTTAAAGATTACTTCATTTAACAGATCAAAAGGCCAAATATTTGGATGACAATTGATAAGAATATGTACATGGACTCTATTAAGTGAAAATAATAATGAATGCTTATGCTGTTACTATGGAAAATTTGATACACAGTTTAAATACAGTACAAGTTACCACAAACATTAATTTAAATTGTGCATTTCCCTTTATTTGAATAGAAACTTTCAAATGCCGTTTGTAATTTTTTAAAACCACTATTCAGTAATTAATGCATGTTAGAAAACAATTCTTCATGGGTTTCCCAGTTTCTGTGCATCTTATCTTTCGTACTGGGTGATCATGTCAAGGAAGTTTGTACAGCAAACAACCTTGGAAGACAGAGCTAGTGCCTTACCCTGAAATAGAGGACAGATTTATTTACTGTCCAAAACAAGAAAGATGCTTGCCGACAGAATGAGCAGTTTGCTAGAATCTCCTATAAGTGATGCAGGGTTGCCAAAATCTTGTTTCCTCAGCTGGGCTGTAGAACCACCAGGGGTACATCATTCACCTTGGTGACCCCCTCATTCCCTTCACAGACTGTAGGGGGTGCAAAATAGATGAACACAAATGAAAACTCTGCTTGTTTCCCTGGTGGGTCAGCGGTAAAGAATCCACTTGCAACACAGGAGGCGCAAGTTTGATCCCTGGGTTGGGAAAAGAATCAGAGCATTTTTACAGCTAAGAATGAAGATATTATGTTTATGACTAACTTCCATTTATTACAAATTTCACATTCATTACTGTGCAATGGCTTTAAATTAATAAAAAGGAACTCTCATTTACAGGAACAAGAGTTAGGCGCGTAACCAGAGAAATGATAAGTATGCATGGCACAAAATATTGAAGTTTGAGAATCTTCATCTCTAGAGAAGTCCCACAGGCTTTTCATGAAAAAATGCACAGACTAGTACAGGAATTCTAAAATGGTAGCGTGCCTTTAATAAGTTACAATAAAAAGAATATTTTAACAAAGAGCATAATCTAGTTGGGAGGTAGTGTGGGAAGACAATGGAGAGACACTTTCTAACTTGGGAGACTAGCTGAATGGTACAGATATTTACATCATAAGAATATGGGCGGAGGAGGCTTGGGTGAGATTAGATAATTTTGAGACACTTCTGAGGTACGTTTTATGAAAACCTTCTCTGCAAAAGATTTTCCTCTCATCTATCAGTTTAGAGATGTAAAACCTGAAGGAGGAACAAGGACAACATGTACTCCTGTCCAAGGTCCCAGGAGGGCACACACCTCCCTCGTTTCTGATTTAACCTGATCGGCCCAATTTGGATGAGATAGGCTGATGTCAGCGGCACTGTTCTGATTTCATCCCAAATGAAGCAATCAAAGGAACCCAGTCAGCACAAACGAGGGAAGCCTGCCAGATGGCAAGCTAATGGGAGGGTGGCAGGGAGCGGGCTGTGAGCTGGAATTAGCTTGTTAAGTGGGACTAAAATCCACACAAAGCAGCCTTCTAGAAGTTCTAATTCAAAAGCTACTTTTGTGTGCCTCTACTCTCATCAGGAGAAAGTATGTGATCAAACTCCTCATATATTGTGTCTATAGAGGAATTTATTTCAGTGCTGCTGCCGTGTCCAACTCTGTGCGACCCCATTCACAGCAGCCCACCAGGCTCCCCCATCCTGGGATTCTCCAGGCAAGAACACTGGAGTGGGTTGCCATTTCCTTCTCCAACGCATGAAAGTGAAAAGTGAGACTGAAGTCACTCAATTGTGTCCAACTCTTCGCGACCCCATGGACGGCAGCCCACCAGACTCCTCCATCCATGGGATTTTCCAGGCAAGAGTACTGAAGTGGCTTGCCATTACCTTCTCCATATTTCAGTACATTAAGTTATTAATAATGAATATAACAGTATTTTTAAATGTTTTAACAATTCAATTGAATTTTACCTTGGATTTTAAGTTGGTGGTTTAGTTGTTTAGTTATGTCCGACTCTTCGCAACCCTATGGCCTGCAGCCCACCAGGCTCCTCTGTCCATGTTATTTTCCAAGCAAGAATAATGGAGAGGGTAACCATTTCCTCCTCCAGGGGATCTTCCCCACCCAAGGATCAAACCTGAGTCTCCTGCATTGCAGGTAGATTCTTTATCAACTGAGTAACATTTGCTCCTCTGAAGGGTTTTTCTTTTCTCATCAGTACCTTAAACTTAGTGGAAAACTAGAAACTCTAATGACAATGGTTGAAATATACAGTAATATAATACTTTATTATATTTCAATTTAAAAAGCAAACCTATGTTGTTTTAACTTCCTTCAGTTTCCCTATAAGTTCATGTACAAAATGCATCCTTTTACATTTATATTATGCATTAAAGTGAATATTTCATGAGTGAGATCTGGCATTCTATACAAGATATAGGATTGCGACCCACTCCAGTATTTGTGCCTAGAGAATCCCATGGACAAGGGAGCCTGGTAGGCTATAGTCCATGGAGTCACAAAGAGCCAGAAAGAACTGAGTGACTATCACTCACTCACATATAAGATATGGTACATGGAAGGCTTAATTTATCAAATACTTTACAATTTTTTCCTACTTTTTATTTAGAGAATAAATAAATCAGTAAGCAATTACTTTGTTGATATTGTCTGTCAGGCTCCAGGATTATTTGTAAGTACGAGTAAGGATAAGCCTAAGCTGATCCTAACAGCTTGGTCGAACTCTTAGAATTGGGTAAGCTGTTTATTATTTTGGTTTTCCTTAAAAATATACTTGAGCTTACTTGATTCAATGTTTCTTGTCAGGATCAGTGTTACTGAACACACATAGCAAATAAAAAAATATACTGCTCACATTCCTAGTGCATATAAAATAATAATTATGCAGTTAGAAAAGTATAAGTGTATCACATTATTTCATCTGCAAAAACAATGGGAAGGTTTTTATGGTAAATATACATTTTAGATCATTTTTTTATAAAATGACAGGAAATATCTCATAATAAATTTTTGTTCTTAAAATGGAGGGAAATTGCATTATTCCATAGTTTTTAATGTTTTTATTTCTTTCTTCTATCTCAGCCCTCAAACATTTTACAATTTATTTTTGAGTTTGCTTTTGTGTCTCCTCCTAAGACACCATTCTAGACTATTCTAGATAATGTAGCGAAAGGCATTGGCCCCTATATCTGCTTCGTATGTACATTTATGCTTTATAATTTCAGTTTCATTATCTATGTTTATATCTACATCACTGAAAACAATTCAGTATCACAGTAATCCAAGTCTATATCCTGACCAGTAATGCTGAAGAAGCTGAACGGTTCTATGAAGACCTACAAGACCTTCTAGAACTAACACCAAAAAAAGATGTCCTTTTCATTATAGGGGACTGGAATGCAGAAGTAGGAAATCAAGAAATACCTGGAGCAACAGGAAAATTTGGCCTTGGAGTACAGAATGAAGCAAGGCAAGGGCTAACAGAGTTTTGCCAAGAGAATGCACTGATCAGAGCAAACACCCTCTTCCAACAACACAAGACTCTACACATGAACATCACCAGATGGTCAATACTGAAATCAGATTGATTATGTTCTTTGCAGCCAAAGATGGACGAGCTCTATACAATCAGCAAAAACAAGACTGGGATCTGACTGTATTTCAGATCATGAACTTTTTATTGCCAAATTCAGACTTAAATTAAAGAAAGTAGGGAAAACCACTGGACCATTCAGGTATGACCTAAATCACTATATCCTAATTCCACTATACAGTGAAAGTGACAAATATATTCAAGGGATTAGATCTGATAGACAGGGTACCTGAAAATCTATGGACAGAGGTTCATGACATTGTACAGGAGGCAGGGCTCAAGACCATCCACAATAAAAATAAATACAAAAAGGCAAAATGGTTGTCTGAGGAGCCCTTACACACAGCTATGAAAAGAAGAGAAGCAAAAGTCAAAGGAGAAAAAGGAAGATATACCTATTTAAACGCAGAGTTCCAAAGAATAGCAGGGAGAGATAAGAAAGCCTTCCTCAGTGAACAATGCAAAGAAAAAGAGGAAAACAATAGAAGGAGAAGACTAGAGATCTCTTCAAGAAAATTAGAGATAATGAGGGAACTTTTCATGCAAAGATAGGCATAATAAAGGACCCAAATGGTGTGGAAGCAGGAGCAGAAGATCTTAAGAAGAGGTGGCAAGAATACACAGAAGAACTATACAAAAAAGATCTTCACAAACCAGATAATCATGATGGTGTGATCAGTCACCTAGAGCCAGACATCCTGGAATGCGAAGTCAGGTTGGCCTTAGGAACCATCATTATGAACAAAGCTAGTGGAGGTGATGGAATTCCAGTTGAGCTATTTCAAATCCTAAAAGATGATGCTGTGAAAGTGCTACACTCAATATGCCAGCAAATTTGGAAAGCTCAGCAGAGGCCACAGGACTGGAAAAAGGTCAGTTTTCATTCAATCCCTAAGAAAGGCAATGCCAAAGAATGCTGAAACTACTGCACAATTGCACTCATCTCACATGCTAGCAAAGTTATGCTCAAAATTCTCCAAGCAAGGCTTTAACAGTACATGTACCATGAACTTCCAGATGCTCAAGCTGGATTTAGAAAAGGTAGAGGAACCAGAGATCAAATTGTCAACATCCATTGGATCTTCGAGAAAGCAAGAGAGTTCAAAAAAAACTACTCTTCTTTATTGACTATGCCAAAGCTTTGATTGTGTGGATCACATGAACTGCAGAAAATTCTTAAAGAGATAGGAATACTACACCATCTTACCTGCCCCCTGAGAAACCTGTATATAGGTCAAGAATCAACAGTTAGAACCAGACATGGAAGGACAGACTGGTTCCAAATTGGGAAAGGAATATGTCAAGGTTGTGTATTGTCACCCTATTTATTTGACTTATATTCAGAGACGTCATGCAAAATATCAGGCTGGATGAAGCACAAACAGGAATCAAGATTGCTGGGAGAAATATCAATAACTTCAGATATGCACATGACACCACAGTTATGGCAGAATGCAAAGAAGAACTAAAGACTCTCTTGATGAAAGTGAAAGAGTGAAGTGAAAAAATTGGCTTAAAATTCAACATTCAGAATACTAAGATCATGGCATCCGGTTTCATCACTTCATGGAAATAGATGGGGAAATAGTGGAAACAGTGACAGACTTTATTTTGGGGGGATTCAAAATTACTGCTAATAGTGACAGCATCCATGAAATTAAAAATTGCTTGGTCCTTGGAAGAAAAGTTATGACCAACCTAGACAGTATATTAAAAAGCAGAGACATTACTTTGTCAGCAAAGGTCCATCTAGTTAAAGCTGTGGCTTTTCCAGGAGTCATGTTTGGATGTGAAAGTTGGACTAAAACGAAAGCTGAGCACTGAAGAACTAATGCTTTTGAACTGTGGTATTGGAGAAGACTCTTGAGAGTCCCTTGGACAGCAAAGAGATCCAAGCAGTCCATCCTAAAGGAAATCTGTCCTGAATATTCATTGGAACGACTGATGCTAAAGCTGAAATTCCAGTACTTTGGCAACCTGATGTAAAGAACCGATTCCTTAGAAAATACCCTGATGCTGGGAAAATTGAAGGCAGAAGGAGAAGGGGACAACAGATGGCAGTTGGATGGCATCACTGACTCAAAAGGACAGATATGAGTTTAAGTAAACTCTGAGAATTGGTGATGGACAGGGAAGCCTAGCGTGCTGCAGTTAGAGTGACTGCAGTCAGACAGTACTGAGTGACTGAAATGAACCGAAGGAAAAGCAACATAGTGTTGGTTTCAGTTCAATTCAGTTTACTTCAGTCGCTCAGTCGTGTCCGACTCTTTGTGACCCCATGAATCGCAGCACGCCAGGCCTCCCTGTTCATCACCATCTCTCGGACGTCACTCAGACTCACGTCCATCGAGTCCGTGATGTCATCCAGCCATCTCATCCTCGGTCGTCCCCTTCTCCTCCTGCCCCCAATCCCTCCCAGCATCAGAGTCTTTTCCAGTGAGTCAACTCTTCGCATGAGGTGGTGAAAGTACTGGAGTTTCAGCTTTAGCATCATTCTTTCCAAAGAAATCCCAGGGCTGATCTCCTTTAGAATGGTTTAGAGCCGGTTAATGGAGTCAAACAGTGCTTAAAATAACAGCACCAACATTAATGAACTGTTTGCCACTGGGCGGGTATTATAATCTCTTTGCATCTCAGTGTTCTCATTTTTTAAATAAAGATAATAAATGTACCTACTCCACATTGCTGTTATGAAAATTTACTGTGAAAAATAGGTATATGTATGAATGTATTATATATATTTGTATGTGAGTTAAATGCTTCCAAATGTGCCTAGTGAAAGTAATCATTTATGTAGTCATTAACCATATCAATAAGGTATCTTTCTTGATAGTGAAGCATATTATATCCAACTGTATTATATAAATTGTTCATTCTAATTACCTTTCAGTGGAATGTTAGCAGGTAGGGAATGTGATCTAGACTTGAATATATCTTCACTTTTTCAAACAGAGTTTTCATCAAACCACTGACAATCATTTGAAGAAGTGGCATTGAACTGTCATTTTTGGCTGCTTCATACACAAGGGTCGACTGGCAATGTGCTTTACATACCAAAAGCATACTGAGACCAATATGTATGCAAAGTACACTCTCATGGATATGATCAATATAAACATGACTTCCCTCCTTGAGTTCCTAAAAATCCTTAGCAACTTTCTGAGAGCATTTTTTTCTACTTCTGGACTAGAAAATTTCTCATTTAATATTCAGTTCAGCTCAGCTCAGTTCAGTCGACTCACGTCCATTGAGTCAGTGATGCCATC
The DNA here is from genome assembly GCA_006410635.1 of Cephalophus harveyi. Taxonomy (NCBI): domain Eukaryota; kingdom Metazoa; phylum Chordata; class Mammalia; order Artiodactyla; family Bovidae; genus Cephalophus; species Cephalophus harveyi. The sequence continues at coordinate 439,679 of SJYT01009120.1, forward strand.
CAGCCATCTCATCCTCGGTCGTCCCCTTCTCCTCCTGCCCCCAATCCCTCCCAGCATCAGAGTCTTTTCCAGTGAGTCAACTCTTCGCATGAGGTGGTGAAAGTACTGGAGTTTCAGCTTTAGCATCATTCTTTCCAAAGAAATCCCAGGGCTGATCTCCTTTAGAATGGTTTAGAGCCGGTTAATGGAGTCAAACAGTGCTTAAAATAACAGCACCAACATTAATGAACTGTTTGCCACTGGGCGGGTATTATAATCTCTTTGCATCTCAGTGTTCTCATTTTTTAAATAAAGATAATAAATGTACCTACTCCACATTGCTGTTATGAAAATTTACTGTGAAAAATAGGTATATGTATGAATGTATTATATATATTTGTATGTGAGTTAAATGCTTCCAAATGTGCCTAGTGAAAGTAATCATTTATGTAGTCATTAACCATATCAATAAGGTATCTTTCTTGATAGTGAAGCATATTATATCCAACTGTATTATATAAATTGTTCATTCTAATTACCTTTCAGTGGAATGTTAGCAGGTAGGGAATGTGATCTAGACTTGAATATATCTTCACTTTTTCAAACAGAGTTTTCATCAAACCACTGACAATCATTTGAAGAGGTGGCATTGAACTGTCATTTTTGGCTGCTTCATACACAAGGGTCGACTGGCAATGTGCTTTACATACCAAAAGCATACTGAGACCAATATGTATGCAAAGTACACTCTCATGGATATGATCAATATAAACATGACTTCCCTCCTTGAGTTCCTAAAAATCCTTAGCAACTTTCTGAGAGCATTTTTTTCTACTTCTGGACTAGAAAATTTCTCATTTAATATTCAGTTCAGCTCAGCTCAGTTCAGTCGCTCAGTCGTGTCCGACTCTTTGCGACCTATAATAAACTATTAATGCCTTTCTTAGAGAAAATCTACCTATGAAACATAAGAAGATACACTGAAAGAAAGAACATTAGATTATAAGGACTAAATCATTCATTATCAACACATATTTAATGAGGGCTTCCATGGTGGCTCAGATGGTAAGGCATCTGCCCACAATGCAGGAGACCCAGGTTTGATCCCTGGGTTGGAAAGATCCCCTGGAGAAGGAAATGGCAACCCACTCCAGTATTCTTGCCTGAAAAATTTCATGGACAGAGGAGCCTACTGGCTATAGTTCATGGGTTTGCAAAGAGTCAGTCATGACTGAGCGGCTTCACTTTTCTTTCTTTTCACTCAGAATGCATATGTACTATTCACAAATTAAAAGAATACATAATAAAAAAGCATCTAGTTCTCTGGCAGGATTTTATTTTGGCTCCTGTGCATACATGGCATTACTCCTCTTCTTCCTGCTTAACCTCACCTATGTAACCTCATTTTCCACCTCCTAGTTTTAATATTTGTATTAATTCATCTATTTATTGATTGAACCCTTGCAACTGTTGGCTTCCATGGATCTTTCCCATAAGTCAATTGATATGCCCTGACTAGGCTTTGCTACCCAACCCCAGTGCCTCTCCTGAGTTCAGTACATTTTGATTTCAGTTTGGCTTTCACTTAGATGAATGTCTACTGTGATTCTTCCTCACCACCAACCCCTTACTCAACTTGGTACTTCCTGGCATGAGGTCAAACAAGTCTGGCATCAAATTCAAGTTTATTCATGAGAAAATAAATAAATGATCTTGTGATGAGCTAGACAGACTAAGTATTGCAATCAAATAAGACAGAGAGGAAGAGTTTTATAGAAGCATGTTCAAAGAAGATGCCATATAGCTAAGATGCAGAAAAAATCTAAAAGTATATCTATGGCTAAGGCAGAGAGGCTCTCTCCTTGGTAGTGAATATTACTATAAACTTTGAGAGACTACTTTGTAACACATATTTTTGTTTGTAAATATAATTACAGTAAGGTTAGGCTTCCCTGGTGGCTCAGTCAGTAAAAAATCTGTCTGTAATGCACAAGACTCGAGTTCCATCTCTGGTCAGGAAGATCCCCTGGAGAAGGAAATGACAACCCACTCTAGTATTTTTTAAACTTTATTTAGTTATTTATTTTAATTGGTGGATAATTAATTTGCAATACTGTGATGGTTCCCGCCATACAGCAACATGAATCAGCACAGTTACACATGGGCTCCCCCATGCTGAACTTCCCCATACAATACCACCCCATCCCTCTAGGTTGTAACAAAGCACCAGCTGTGGGTACCCTGCTTCATGCATTAAACTTGGACTGGTCATCTACTTTACATATGGTAATGTATGTGTTTCAGTGTTATTCTCTCAAACCATCCCACCCTCTTTTTTCCAGGGAAATTTCATGGACAGAGCTTCCTGGCAGGCTATAGTCCATGGGGTCACAAGAGTTAGACATAACTTAGTGACTAAATCACCATCACAGTAAGGTTAATTAGGATATCTATCAGAATAGCTATAAAAATATCCAATCTGATATTCTTATTCCTGACACCAGATTTTACTCATTTATTTTATTTATTCATTGACACAAGTTTTACATACACTGTTGTGTAAATATAGAATGCTAAAAGGCATCAGGAGTCAACATGTGAGCAATACCCTCATTTCCTCTAAGAAGCTGTTATATGTAATTAGTAAGCTTCCATCATAAGCCACCCAAAACTTTCACTTTGGGGAATATGTGAAATCAATGTTCAGTGGATTATTTTTGCAACCAATAAGGCTTAATGTATATTAAACCTAATTTTATAACTTTAACTTAGATAATAAAAATAGAAAATGAATGAAAAAGAGCATATACTTTCTATAGAATGTGTCTGAAATCATTGTAAAATGAAACATCATATTGGTTACTGATTAACTTCTCCCCTCGGATATATAAAAATTGCAAAGCTGTACTCAATCTCTAATTATGCTCTCCATCATTTAATTTATGCAAGCCAATGCTTACTAAACCATATGAAAATACCTTGAAGTATGTTTTGAATAATCATGGAGGTATTAAATATAACTATGCCTGTCTTTAAAATATGTATTTTATATATTCAATTGAAAAATCTCATAGATATATTGAAAATTAGAATGGAAATAAACTAACATTGGAGGGATAATGGGAGACGGAAATGGCAACCCACTCCAGTGTTCTTGCCTGGAGAATCTCAGGGACGGGGGAGCCTGGTGGCTGCCGTCTATGGGATCACACAGAGTCGGACACGACTGAAGTGACTTAGCAGCAGCAGCAGCAGGAGGAATAATGGCATGTATTTTAGCTGTGAACAATGGTACTTCATATCAGAAAGAGACATTTATATTTATTTCAAGTTATTTTCCTATTCGTGGAATCATTGCTCCATGCCACTCTTCATTCCTTTTTAGCCACCATACCATATTGTAGCTGACATTTTGAAACTGGCATACACACAGACCATTTTTTAAAATTGCTATTTTTAATCTTGACATAATCTGAAAAAGAATTTTTCTGGCACTTTACTTTCTGTTCTGGAGCACATTAGTCACTTTGGTGACATATACCTCTGAGTGTCAATTTGAAACTGAAGGGAAACAAGTGTTCAAAGGAATCCAGACTAATTTTTCCTTCTGTTCTTGAGCTTATGTCGACCAATACAGCTTCCTCTCTTTCTTGGCATGCTACTGCAATACCATTGTTTTCTTTATTTGGTATAACTAACTTTAATAAAATAAACATGAATTTGTCACACATATTTTTAAGTTCATCAATATTTAAAATGCCTCAATAATTGTTGGGAAGATAATTATTTCAGACTCTAATATTGTTGATTTATAACTCCAGGATTCCTCTATAGAATTTATTTTGTTATACATAATAGAATAATTTTTAAGATATATATATCAGAATATATTTCAGTACACTATAAATGGCTCTAGGCGGTGGAGCTCGAGGGGGCCTCAACGGCGAATGCCGGTGGCCCTCACCTCAAGCCCCACGTTGGGCGCCAGATGTTAGATCGCCGCGGGAAGAAAGAGCCACCTCTAAGGACCATTGGTAGAGGCCTTTATTGGGTGATCGCTCTCGGGCAGAGCTCCCCAAAGTGGGCAAGCGGGGAAGGGAGTCTGCAGTATTTTTAATATATGTGGATTTCAAATTTCATTCACACATATAAATTAAATTGCAATGAGGGACTTCCCTGGTGGTGTAGTGGCTAAGGCTCCTCACTCCCAATGCAGAGGGCCCGGGTTCAATCTCTTGCTGGGGAAATAGATCCCATATCCTTCAACTAAGACCCAGTGGAAAAAAATAAATAAATAAATAAAAAGACTAAATTGCATTGGGATATTAGTAAAGTTTGGTTTCAGCTTTCATTTATGATTATAAATGTGTATTACAACTATTTACCTACATTATCCATGTTGTTCATATATAGAATAATGGAGTTTGACAGAAGTATCTAACTTACAAATGCAGATGGGCTTTACCCAAGAAAACTCCCTTTATATTCTTATATAAAGTATAAACACACTACTCACACAGACATAGACATAAATCTATCCATTGAGTCTCTTCCTCTTCACTCCCTATTAGCACTGTTAACTTGGATCACCTCAAGTAGAAATAATCATCTTCTATTACTGATGATTGTTACAGAGTATAAGTATGATGACCACCAGAATCCTCAGTGCTACAGCAATTGAAGGAGCAAATGAACAAGGCTTTTAAAGGATAGATATTCCAATTTTAGAGAAAGTCATTAACTTTGCCTAAAATATAAAAACTCAGATTTTATGTATATTCCCCAACTGCTGTAAAACTATTCAACAATTGACTGGTTTCATGCAATAAAATTTACCTTTCTTGAAAACATGTTCTGAAATTTCATCTTTTAGCCACGCCTGAAAATGATTCCTCTCTCTATGCTCTTTTGAAGTAGAAAATATGTATTATGCTGGACTGAACTTGGGCAAGAATAGAATAATTTTTAGATTGAGTGCACAGTAAATTTTTTTTTAAATATGCAAAATCAGTGACACTGTGTAATATCAAACAACCTTCCTAACTTCAGGCATCAGTGATTCAGCTGTTTTATGTTTACTTAGATGTGATCTGTCTTTGAATGATATGCTTGAATTAAGAATCCTACTTATTCAGGTATGTGTTGATGCAAGGAAAGAGGAATACACCGGAAATCGACATCAGAGCCATTCATGAGTGAAGATAAATATAAGGTTTTCATGTATTTAAAATATTTTTCTTTTGTCATTTTCAAAATAATGTGACATTTTCATTTCTATCAATATTGAATGTAAGATATCTTAAAGAAACATGTACTACATGTCACACAGAAATGGTGTATAAAATAAAAACAAGTCCCTAAGAGCAAAGAAACCAAAACTTGCAAAACTGTATCACGACTTCCAAAAAAATTAACCTGATATGAAAGACAAATACTTAAGCAGCACATTCAGACTCATCTTTCTAGGCTATCATAGGCAAACTGATTTAACAGCAATTCCACAGCCTCATGCATTCTACTTACGGCTCAAACAATTCTCAACTCTTTCTGCATCCTGACTCACTTTGCCAAGACCAAAGAAAGACTAATTCTAGCCTCCCTAGTTTTTTTTAAAGTACTTTGTCTTACTTCACTTTTTCTGAAACACTCTCCTGTTTTTTGTTATATGTTCCCTGTCAGGTCACTAAGCATTTAGGCAAACTCTTTAAGTAGAGAGGTGTTTCTGTTACCAATTGCCTAATGGGTTTCTAAGGATTGAAAATTTCTACTAGATTTGGCCAAAATCCTCACACCTGTGGACTCAGTAGTGGATGCCCTGACAGGTGACTTTTCTTCTTGTAATTCGAGTGCCCAACTTAAGGTTTTTTGTTTTTTCCAATGTATCTACTTCATAGAGCATCCACTTCAACAAAGTAGATCTCTAATAAACATAAAACACATTCCCAACACAGGACTAAAGAGCCAGGACAACTGGACATTCATGACCCCCTTCCCTCAGGCAGTCTCCTTTGATGGAAAGACCCTGATTGATCTAGATAACCGGTCATGCATTCCCTTTCCTCCTTTATCTCTCTTCCTGTGCTTTAATACCTGCTCTAATGTTTTAAATTTGCTAATAAAGACTAAGCTTGGGAAACCTTAGACCCTCATTCTCAACTCCAATAAAAGAAGAACCTCAGACCCAAGTGTACTCTTCTCTCTCAATCTATGACCTCACTGAGTGTCCCTCGTATGCCCCAGTCATTGTAAGTAATACATTTTCTTTTCCATCAAATTTCCCTGTTGGTTATCACTGCAAATCATCTTGAAATCATAATAAGAACTCCAAGGGTCAGTCCAGTGGTCTCACTGGTTTGGAAAGGAGAGATGTCTGTGGGAAGTTTACCTGGAGCCCAGGTGAGTGATCCTAGGAATTTTTAACCATTACCAGTACTATCAACAGGCTAAGACCAGCACAAAACAACTCAGGGAGACTTCCCTGGTGGTCCAGTGACTAAGACTGTGCTCTGTGCTGCCAATGCAGGAGGCCCAGGTTCAATTCCTGGTCAGGGAACTAGATTCCACAGGCTTCAACTAAGAGTTTCCATACTCAACTAAATAAAAAAGTCCTCCATGGTGCAACTAAGACCTGGCACAGCCAAATATATGAATAATTTTTTAAAACTCAGTCTAAGCATCTGAACCCACACAAGACAAGCTTATCCATCAAAGATTCTAAGCTGAATCACAGTGTTAAGGAAAAGAGGGATTAAACCATTAACCACTGCAGTCGCTGATTGACAAGCCCCTCGAGAGGAAGTTAGGATGAAAAGCAGGATGAGGCACCTGTGTTTGGAAAAACAGGCCTCTTTAATAATGAGAGATTTCCCAGAAAAAAAATTATGAACTCTGATTCTTGCATCTTCCCATACACAGAAAAGCACTTACAATCATTAACTTGAGATATGTGTTCTTTGTGATTGGCAAGCAATCTTTTACCAAGATGTATGCTCAATTACGGGCTTCCCTGGTGGCTCAGAGGGTAAAATGTCTGTCTGCAATGCTGGAGACCTGGGTTCGATCCCTGGGTCAGGAAAATCCCCTGGAGAAGGAAATGGCAACCCACTCCAGTATTCTTGCCTGGAAAATCACATGGACTGAGGAGCCTGGAAGGCTACAGACCATTGGGTCACAAAGAGTTGGACACGACTGAGTGAGTTCACTTTCTTTCACTATGCTCAGTTACGTGCATGCCCTAGCCAAAAATTCACATACAAATGACTTGCCTCTTACCCCTCAGAGCAGTTCCTTTAGAGCTACTGAGAGGGTGTCTCCTGGGCTATAGTCCTCAGAAGGGCCCCTGAATAAACTCACAACTCTTATGGTGTGTTTTTTTAAGTCACAGAAGTTTCTGATATCTCATTGATACATGCAGGGCTGAGTTTATTTACTTTATCCCAGACAGAAATTCCCCCATGGCTCTTTTGGTGTAGAATCACAATTATACTTTTTTCTTTTCTTTTTTTTTTTTTTGCTGAATGTCTATAAGAACATGGCTTTGTTGCTAACTGTTCTATCTGCTTGTCTCCTGGTTACAACAAAAAGTGAAAAAGAAAATGTTAGTAGTGTCCAGCTCTTTACAACCCCATGGACTGTAGCCCTCCAAGCTTCTGTCCATGGAATTTTCCAGGCAAGAATACTAGAGTGGGTAACCATTCCCTTCTCCAGAAAATTTTCCCCACCAAGGGATCAAACCTGGGTCTCCTGCATTGTATGCAGATTCTTACACATACAAATGACTTGTCCATTACTCCTCAGAGCATTTCCATGGTGAATGTTTATTAAGCTAAATTCACAAGGCAGGAGACAGATGAAGAGAAAATATACTGGTCTTCTGAATTCATCTCAAGGACTAACAAGTTAAGTTCCCCTAAGAATGTATCATTAATATAAACTACCTAAGGGATGCTCTGCAAAGCTTGTAAAGTATTTCTGCATCTCGACTACATGAGTAACTAGCATTGAAAGAGAACTACTCTGTACATAGTCTACTTTCTGGGAGAATGCTGATTTCTGCATCAAAACATTCTCAACTGATGCTTCATTTTTGACTAGCAGTTGATTATGAATTCATTGCTGATAAACTTGCACTTCCTCCTGAGTGGGTAGAGTTGTCATTCTTGTGTTTATGTTTCTAAATGGCATTAGCTTCAAGCACAAGTATAAATTTCAGTTACCACTTTGGAGAACATTTTAACATGAGAAAGATTTTTTATAAAAAAAATACTAATATTTTAAACTATTTATTATTAATTATAATACCTACAAAAGTGAAATGGAAAGTATCAGTTAAATTGGTTGAAATTTTGGGCAAACTTGGTAAAATATGAATACTAATGTTTTAAACTATTTATTATTAATTATAATACCCACAAAATCAAAATGGAAAGTATCAGTTAAATTGGTTGAAAATTTGGAAAAACTTGGCAAAATATGATGCAAAAAATATATAAGGTTACAAAATTTACTGTATACTATAAAACAAATAAAAGCTCAGTTATTTCTTTAAAAATATAGAAATACACAGATGGCAACTTCTGCTAGGCAGGGGAAAATCTAAATAATATTAAAGTGAAAGTGAAGTCGCTCAGTCGTGTCCAACTTTTTATGACCCCATGGACTGTAGCCTACCAGGCGTCTCTGTCCATGGGATTCTCTAGGCAAGAATACTGGAGTAGGTTACCATCCCCTTAAAAAAACTAGAAAAACATGATAACCTTACTTCCATGTTTGATGGGAATATTTGTAAATCATGGATAAAAGAGGAAAATCAAAAAGCAAGAAAAGATTTATTTGCAAGTTATATATTTTAGTTTATGTAAAAGCAATTTTTATTTCAACTCTCAAAATTTTTAGTTCATTTGTCAAAAGCTTTTAATTGATTCTGCATATACGTGTGTGTGTAAAATCATATTACCTGAGGATACATGTTTTTTATTTTTAATCATTTTAACTCACTTTATTTTTGGTATTATTTTTAATTCTTTTGTTTTACTTGAGTATCTCCTTCATTAATTCCCTCAGAATGGTGCATACAAAGAATATTTAGAGAATTCATATGTCATAAATTATTTATATTATGGCCTCTTTCACACTTTCTAGCTTTCTTGAACAGTGTTTCCTAAACTTAGCAAGATTGATGTTTTGAAATGGATAATTTGCTTGGAGGCCTGTCCTGTGCACTGTAGGATGGTTAATGCACCTCAATGTTGCATTATTCACAACAGCAAAGGCATGGAAACAACGTAAATGTCCATCAACAGATGAATGGATAAAGAAGATGCAGTAAATATATACTATGAAATACTACTCAGTCACACAAAAAAAGAATGAAATAATGCCATTTACAGCAACATGGATGAACTCAGAGATTATCATACTAAGTAAAGTAAGTCAGAAAGATCTAGGTTTGATACAGGATACACGATGCTTGGGGCTAGTGCACTGGGATGACCCAGAGAGATGATATGGGGAAGGTGGTGGGAGGGGGGTTCAGGATTAAGAACTCATGTACACCCGTGGTAGATTCACGTCAATGTATGCCAAAACTAATACAGTATTGTAAAGTAAAAAAATAAAGAGCAAAAAAAAAAAAGAAAGATAAAGACAAACACCATATGATATCACTTATATGTGAAATCTAAAATCTGACACAAATGAACCTATCTATGAAACAGGAACAGACTCACAGATGGGAGAACAGACTTGTGGTTGCAAGCAAAAGGAGGCTAGGAGGAGGGATGGAGTGCTAGTATTGGCTTAGCAGATGGGAACCACTATATACAGAATGGATAAACAACAAGGTCCTACTGTATAGCACAGGGAACTGTACCCAATATCCCATTATAAACCACCGTGGAAAACAATTTATAAGAAAAAAACATCTCAGGCCTCTACTCATTAGGAACCAGAAGCTCTGACAAACTCAATTGTCTGCAGATGTTGCAAATGTTTCTTGGAGAAGAGTGAGTGGTATTGCTCCTGGTTGTATAGAATTCCCTGGTCTGTGTAAGTAGCCAATCTCCTAAAAGGCCGCCAAACATCCCTGCCTCCTGCTGTTCACAACTTCCTCAGGTCATCCTTTTTTAGGTCATCTTTAGGATGACCTCAGGACTATAGTCTTTGCAGCCAATAGTATTTGGCAGAAATGATGGTATGTTCCAACAAACGTTAGGTTTTAAAGAGACCATGGTTTTCACCATGAGTTGATTTTCTTGGATCACCTGTTGGAGGGAAGCAAACTGTGATGTTGTAAGCAGCCCTGTGGAGAAAACTCACATGGTGGGGATGAGAAGCCTTTGTCAGGAACTGAGGCCATAAACAACCAAGGCAGTGAAGCAGGAAGCAGATTCTTTAGCCCCAGTAGAACCTTAACATGACCACATACCCAACAGCGTCACTGTCCCTGAGGCAGAACCACCCAACTGAACTATTACCACATTTCTGATCCACAGGAATTAAAATATGTTAAGCATTTGGTATTTGATATGCTAAGTAGTAGGGCAATTTATTTATCAAAAATTCATAACTTATTGTTTTTGTTGCCAGTGACTCAGTCATGTCTGACTCTTTGAAACCTCATGGATTGTACCATGCCACGCTTCCCTGTCCTTCACTATCTCCTAGAGTTTGCTCAAACTCATGTGCATTGAGATGATGATACCATCCAACCATCCTATCCTCTGTTGTCCCCTTCTCTTTCTGCTTTCAATCTTTCCCAGCATCAGGGTCTTTTCCAATGAGTCAGCTCTTCGCATCAGGTGGCCAAAGTATTGGAACTTTAGATTCCATATCAGTCCTTCCAATGAATATTCAGGGTTGACTTTCTTTAGGATGGACTGGTTGGATCTCCTTGCCGTCCAAGGGACTCTCAAGAGTCTTCTCCAACACCATAGTTCAAAAGCATCAATTCTTCAGCACTCAGCCTTCTTTATGGCCCAACCTTCACATCTGTATGTGACTACAAATAACTAATTACTGAGAAGCATAGTTTTTCTCAGAAATCTGTGTGTCCTGTACTCAGTTTATTCCTTTAATGTTTCATATTTTATTTCTGTCTACAGTGACTCAAATTATTTTTATGGCCAAGATATAAGGATACCTTTTCTTCAAGATTATACTGAAAGTTGAAGTATGCTTACACTTTTATTACATAATACAGTTATATTATTTATGTATACTTGGCCATTATGTTCACTAATATCTGTTTCCACATTGAGCCAATTGGTGAGTGTATAAGGATATATGAATTGTCACACTGTAGTAAATTAAAGAAAAATAGAATAAATCCAAGTCTGAAACAAAACAATGGTCTGTCAGATTGTATAAATTTCTTTGTCATTAGAGCCATTCCATTTAAAACTACACACAAATTAGAGGCAGGGGTAAGACCAGAGCAGTAGAATCACAAGTCAGTGATGAATCTGAATTTTAATCTGAATATAGGCTGCTATCTGTTAGGTGTATGGGCTTTAAAAATGTTTTTATGCATTAGCGATAATAATAAATAACCCCTAGGTAACACATTATCTGGGATGTAGTAATAGTAGGTACTCGGTAATTTCAGCTTGCTTCCCCTTCCTTCCATAAAAATTATATTTTGTACCATTTTTCATAAAATATCCTCTATTGAACTTTTCTCTATGGTCACTGGCTCTGCCTATTTATGTCTAATAATTTGCAGTATTCCCAAGTTATTAACTTTTACAATGATTTCACCTTAAATTACTTATTCTCCAAAAGTGTAAGGTCCTTATGAATCCTTTAACATAAATGCAATACATGCTTTGTCTTGTTTTGTTCTCATTTTCAATTGCACTGTACTTCTTCTCAAGTCATGTTTTTCAATTCTTTGTTCATATTCCTACCAAGTAAAATGTTATTCAGCAAAAAATATATAATCAATACTTACATAAAAATTGAATGATTCCTATTTTATTACAGTGGTTGTATCTCTACAAGGTATGCTTGAAATGGAAATGATAATGTCCTGTATTGTATCTAACATTTGATCATTCAAAATATGATGAGAATTAAAAAAAAAAAAATCTTTGCACTGAAAGTATAGCAATTGTGGTTCTTTTCATTTAACATGAAATAGACTTTTACTAGGTGCTCTAGGCATGTTAATATATAAGCAAGGAACTAAATGTATCATTTTCTAACCATAGGAAATAGAACTTTTTCACTCTATGCTTTAACATTAGAATGACATTTTGTGACATTCAAAGGTCAGATATATTTGGTCACAAATGTTATTTTCAACCATCTATAAGGGTGCCTTCTTTAAAATGTGCTCATTTTTACCCTAATCAAAGTATTTTTTTCAAAAGCAACTTAATTTAATATCACCAGGCACAGAGCCATTCTCATCACAAAACACTTTGTGGAGAGATTCAACAGAACTGACTGAGCTCAAATAGCTTTCGGAGGTTTTGTGAGCAAATTTATATTATTAATCCATTATACCATATGCTTACTGTGTGACTCAAAGAATGCAATTAATTTGCCTCACAAATAACAGATTACATTACGAAGTTGCCCATATTCTCAAGCCCAATCAGAAGTGGCTTCTTCCATCTAGTCTTCTCTGATTTTCTAGTTCAATAATGAGCCATTTTGCCCCTGCCTGTCCAGTATAAGTATTCTAAGCATTGCTGTTTTCCACATTTATGTTGAATAGAAGTTGTTGCCATTTATATGTTACTATGTATTTTTTGGACTATCCCATAAACACTTTTGTATATTTATATGTAGGTGTTCACATCCAAAAGTGTTTTAATTATTTTAGAGAGAGTTTTGAAGAATGACTCTGCTTTTCTTACTAACAATGAAAGAATAATTCAGTTCAGTTCAGTTCAGTTGCTCAGTCGTGTCCGACTCTTTGCGACCCCATGAATGGCAGCACACCAGGTCTCGCTGTCCATCACCAACTCCCGGAGTTCACTCAAACTCACATCCATCGAGTCCGTGATGCCATCCAGCCATCTCATCCTCTGTTGTCCCCTTTTCCTCCTGCCCTCAATCCCTCCCAGCATCAGAGTCTTTTCCAATGAGTCAACTCTTCACATGAGGTGGCCAAAGTATTGGAGTTTCAGCTTTAGCATCATTCCTTCCAAAGAAATCCCAGGGCTGATCTCCTTTAGAATGAACTGGTTGGATCTCCTTGCAGTCCAAGGGACTCTCAAGAGTCTTCTCCAACACCACAGTTCAAAAGCGTCAATTCTTTGGCACTCAGCTTTCTTCACAGTCCAACTCTCACATTCATACATGACCACTGGAAAAACCATAGCCTTGACCAGACAGACCTTTGTTGGCAAAGTAATGTCTCTGCTTTTGAATATGCTATCTAGGTTGGTCATAACTTTCCTTCCAAGGAGTAAGCGTCTTTTAATTTCATGGTAGTAATCACCATCTGCAGTGATTTTGGAGTCAAAAAAAAAAAAAAAAGTCTGACACTGTTTCCACTGTTTCCCAATCTATTTCCCATGAAGTGATGGGACCATATGCCATGATCTTAGTTTTCTGAATGTTGAGCTTTAAGCCAACTTTTTCACTCTCTTCTTTCACTTTCATCAGGAGGCTTCTTAGTTCCTCTTCACTTTCTGCCATTCAGTTCAGTTCAGTTCAGTTCAGTCTCTCAGTTGTGTCCAACTCTTTGCGACCTCATGAATCACAGCACGCCAGGCCTCCCTGTCCATCATCAACTCCTGGAGTTCACTCAGACTCACGTCCATCGAGTCAGTGATGCCATCCAGCCATCTTATCCTCTGTCGTCCCCTTCTCCTCCTGCCCCCAATCCCTCCCAGCATCAGAGTTTTTCCAGTGAGTCAACACTTCGCATGAGGTGGCCAAAGTACTGGAGTTTCAGCTTTAGCATCATTCCTTTCAAAGAAATCCCAGGGCTGATCTCCTTCAGAATGGACTGGTTGGATCTCCTTGCATACTCTAAATCCTATTTATTATATTATGATGTTAAAGAAGACACTCAAATATGAACTAATTTAAACATGAAAATCTCTAAATAATATTCACATTGATAGAAAGTTTATTTATATTTTTATATGTAAAATGGCCCACACATGAAAAGGTCTAAATCATATTCACATTCATAAGAGGCTTAAGTCTTTAAAAGGGGAAATTAACAAATGCAAATTTTGTACACAAATTCATTGGATTTAAAGGTAATTTTAAGCATTTAATCTGTCTTNTTTATAATCTATTTTATAATCTATTTTAATAACCTAGAACTTTTTCAATCAAAATGATATAAAATGATTGCATCTCATCTTTATTTTCTTAGTTATCTAACTCTGTGTGTGACTTATCCCAACATGTTTTACCTCTCTTTTACAAGTAAAAAATGTTATCTGGAATTATAATATTTGTCTTCTTTACTGCAAGTTTTATCTATTAAGGTAAGATATTTAGGAAGTCATCATGATAAAAGCATTCTGATGAACTCTAAAAGAGAAATAAATTCCAAAAGAATATTAGAGACACCACCCCCAAAGGACATAGTTATCTGGGGAAAAGGAGGCAAAGAAAGAGGAAGAACTTAGTAACTGTTAAAAGGAAGAATGGTATGAAACACTGGCAGAGGACTCCCACTGTACCATTCTGGCTTTGATTCTGCATCCACTCCTGTAGGTTTTGTGTTTTATTTAGACTCAGAGGTCCCCAACCTCCAGGATCTAATGCTATGGCCTGAGGTGGAGCTTATGTAATAATAACAGAAATAAACTGTACAATAAATGTAAGGCACTTGAATTATCAAAACCATTCCCCCTTACCCCTAGTCCATGGAAAAATTGTGTTCCATGAAACTGGTCCCTGGTGCCAAAAAGGTTGGGGACAACTGATGTAGAGGGTCGTCTAATGTGACAACAGCCCCTGAGTGGTGACAGAGGAGGCAGAATACTCGGAGTACAAGAGAGGAGGTGAAAGAAGCACCTGTGCTGGGAAGGTCGACTACATCAGGGGAGGATGATTCCAAGGGAAAATCCTCTCTGCTTTCCACATTCAAATTGTACCAACTCAGAGTTCAACAAGCACAGGACACAATATGGAACTGAGCTCACAACACATCATGCACCGACCATTTCAAGGAATAAAGCATCAAGTATTGCAGGCACAAGAAATTCATTGCATAACAATGGTTCCTGGGAAATTCTATTTTTTAACACAAATTTTCCACTTAAGATTTTCATGAGAAAAATAATAACTCCATAAATTAAATATGCTAACATTATTTTGTGGCACAAATACCTATCTGGCAATTTAGAGATCCACACTAGTGGTGATTGGGGAACACTATTGCTACTCTATAAACTATATGACCAAAGAAATTGGTGATTAAAATGTGCATGTATTATGGGACAGTGTGTTTATTGTAGTAACTGAATGAACAATATACTATGGTCAAAATTTTTGTTCTTACATTTACTAATTTTGCAATATATTCACAATTGTATATGTTACAAAAAATCTACTGTTATCGAATATAGTTATAGAAATGGTAAGTGGCTATGTAATAACTGAACAGGGAATTGAAAATGGCAATAATAATAACCAGAGCAGAGTGTCCAAATTAGGTTTATGGCTGCTGGTAGATTCTAAGGACATTTTCTATTGTTTTGCTCTATTTATTTTAAGGAGACAACTTTATATGCTGCTCCTTGACTGCAATTAAATTTCTAGAATGATTGCAAAGGGAGCAAAAGCATCAATGGTAAATTGACTTGGGAAAAATTAAGTAAACCTATTAATATTTCTGAGTTTTTACAATTCTAAGAACAACAAACATATACAAAGAGTAAAAAGAAACAAAATTATGAAAAGAAAATAGATGAAAGTAAATGTATCAACTAGTAATATAAAACTATTTTATGTTTAAAACACAGTATATATTTCAGATACATCTTTAGGAAAAAATGGGTTGTTGCAGAAGCCAGGAAATCATGTTCTTACCCAAAAAAATATTAGCATTTCAACGATGCTATGTGTTTCGAGATTTTGCTGCTTTCATATTTACAATGCAAAATATTTCCCTTGGGTTTCTATAGGTTTAAAACAGAAGCAAAGTATTCTCAATTGATATTTAAATATTTTTCTTTCTCTGCCTCTGTTACCCATACTCTTTTCTATAATTTTGTCCATAAATTTTCATGATCAAATATTGACACATAAAAGTGAATTCAATCTAAAAATGTGACCATCTGAGGAAGCACAACTAATACTCTTCAAAAGTAAACATTTGGTATATTTAGAGTGTTATGCTCCACAAACTTTGGATTATGTGCCTGGTCTGTTAAAAACATATTGCTTATATAAACAAATTAATTTAGGAATGTGAAAATGATTATCCTTCATAAGTACATTTCCCACTGACTAAACTATCTTAGTTTTCTCTTGCTCCATTTCCTTACTATCCTTTTGTTCTTTTATTTAAATGATAATTATGCACATACATTGTAAATACATTTTAATACTCTCTATACTATAGCTACTGTAAATTAAATCACAATTTCTAACAATACCTAGACAGAAATAAAAATGGAGGGATGTGTGTATGTTTACTCACTCAGTCGTGTCCAACTCTTGCCCACCACGCTCGTCTGTCCATTGAATTCTCCATGCAACAATATTGGAATGGATCGCCAGTCCCTTCTCCAGGGGATATTCCCGATGCAGAGATGGAATCTGGGTCTTCCGCATTACAGGCAGATTCTTTATCATCTGAGCCACCAGAACCTGAAGATATTTACTCTAATAAAACAGTTCCTTAAATGTTGTTCAGAAGTAATTTTTACTATTCTTTTTGCTTGTTTCTATTACAAGATGTTCTATGTACCAGGGAAAGGAAGTGACTTCCTCTGACAACATCAGGTATGTGAGATTGTAAGAAACCTTCATTCTCTCACTTTAAAGAAAACAAATGACTTAACCCAAGGAAGTAACAATGGCAAGGTAATCAGGGGAACTTTGACAAATTAAGTATCTATGTAATGCAGATACTTGTTCTGGATTATGCATAGAAAACCATATTAGGCTATGCATTAATGATAAAGGAAACATTTTATCACATGAATAAGAATAAAAATGAAAGCTTATGAATGTTTTAATACTAAGAAATCAGTAAACATCTTGCTCTCTATGGTCATACAAAAATTTTAAAAGCTAAGTCGGTATAACATTGAATTGAAATAGGCTCACATAATTTTTCTATATATACTTTTTTGCATTTTCCTAATTTTTTTTCAAATTGTTATGGGTTACACTTTTCAAAACAAAATCTAACATATTTTTCTTAAAAGTTTAGTTGACTAAGGATGTCATTTTATACTTTGAAGCAAAGTCTCTAGAGAGAGTAAGCATTTTTAAACCAATGTAATTTTCTACCTTTAAATGTGTATTTATTAATAGTATTAAAATGAAATCACTCACCTGAATGAAGCAAAACATCCTGAATCAGCATAGAAATTTGATTACCATTGACAGAATCTGAAATTAAAAATTTAATAATTTATCATGTTTGTTCAACCTCAAACCAATATTTCCTACAACTAACTCAATGGCTCAATATTTCAATATAATTATACATAAACTCTTCTTGATGAAGTTAAAAGAGGAGAGTGAAAAAGCTGGCTTCAAATTCAACATTCAACAAAACTAAGATAATGGCATCTGATCCCATCACTTCATGGCAAATAGATGGGGAAACAATGTAAACAGTGATAGACTTTATTTTCTTGGGCTCCAAAATCACTGTGGATGGTGACTGCAGCCATGAAATTAAAAGACATTTGCTCCTTGGAAGAAAAGCAATTACAAACTTAGAAGTGAAATGAAATGAAATTGCTCAGCCATGTCCAAATCTTTGTGACCCCATGGATGGTAGGCTGCCAGGCTCCTCCATCCATGGGATTTTCTAGGCAAGAATGCAGGAGTGGGTTGCCATTTCCTTCTCCAGGAGATCTTCCTGACCCAGCGATCAAACCCGGATCTCCCACATTGCAGGCAGATTCTTTATCATCTGAACCACTAGGGAATCCTAGACAGCATGTTAAAAAGCAGAGATATTACTTTGCCAAGAAATGTCCATATAGTCAAAGGTATGGATTTTCCAGTAGTCAAGTACAGATGTGAGAGATGGACAATAAAAAAAGGCTGAGCGACACAGAATTGATACCTTCAAAGTGTGGTGCTGGAGAAGACTCCTAAGTGTCCCTTGGGAGATCAGACCAGTCAATCCTAAAGGAAATCAACTTTGAATATTCATTGGAAGGAATGAGACTGAAGCTCCAATACTTTGGCCCCCTGATGTGAAGAGCCAATTCATTGGAAAAAATCCTGCTGCTGGGTAAGGTTAAAGGCAGGAGGAGAAGGGGCAACAGAGGATGAGTTGGTTGGATGGCATCACCGACTCAATGGACATGAGTTTGAGCAAACTCCAAGAGATGATGAAGGACAGGGAAGCTTGGCATGCTGCGGTCCATGGGGTCACAAACAGTCAGACATACTGAACAACTCATCTGCTTCTATTGTATACAAAGCTATTAATGATCTTAGGCTGAAATGGGTAAAATACATAAAGTTCAAAAATTGTTTAAAGCACTATCCTAGCACTTTAAAAAGAACTACATTCATAGGTATTTATTTACATATAAATTCCTCATGTCTGTAACAGGTTTGCAGTGATTTTTTTTTACCTAAGATCCTAATATGTCTCCATGACTACTTATGACATAAGATAAATATCATGAAAGAAATATATTCAAGAACTACCGTTACTGTTTCTAAGAGTGAAGTCAGATTTATCAATGCATTTGGGCAGTTAAAACATTTTTCATAAAAATTCTTCCAGTCATGTGTTTAACCTTGGTATAATTATGAAATATATGGAGAAGAGTTTGTTTGGATTTTTAAAACTATTTTTTGTAATGAGTTTATACACCCAATCCAAAGTCTATTCTATCCTCCTGACACTATGTGTTTAATCCATATATCAATTTATGCACTGCATTTCCCTCAGCCCCAAACTGTTTCAAATTTATTTTAGCTTAGTAGAAGATTATCTATATTTATCATGTAATTTCATCTGCATCATTACACTATCAATCACAACACCTGGCACAGAAGTCACTTATTCTTGTTAGTGTGTTGGTCAGCCTGGAAAATGACCTTCAATTAACTCTTCATTAGTTATTTCAAGAAGGTGCTCAACAGTGTTCTGAAGATGTCATCAATTACTTGTGCCTTGTGTGCAAATGCTTGGAGAGTCTGTAGCAATGGGAGTAAACAGGAGAGCATAAAACACGCTCAGGCCAAAGAGATCTCAAGTAAATACATTATATTAAAAGCAAAGATAAAAAAAATACTCAAAAATCATCACTTTCAAATTATTTTATAACTATCTATGCACGTTCTGATGGAAATAATACAGTTGCTATGTAATCTTTCCTCCAGTTTTACAACCATAACAACATGGCCTTGGACTAGTCTGAAGTCTTGTGTCAATGCAAAAATAGCACCAGACAAGCAGACAAGGAAGACTTAATTTAAGACTATTGCAATAAGGAACACTTGCCAAAACTGAGTCTAAACTCAACTCCCACTGAAATAGAAAGCACAATATCCTATCAGTTCAGTTCAGTCACTCAGTCTTGTCTGACTCTCTGTGACTCAATGAACTGCAGCACGCCAGGCCTCCCTGTTCATCACCAACACCCAGAGTTCACCCAAACTCATGACCATTGAGTCAGTGATGCCAACCAGCCATCTCATCCTCTGTCGTCCCTTCTCTTCCTGCCCCCAAATCCCTCCCAGCATCAGAGTCTTTTCCAGTGAGTCAACACTTTGCATGAGGTGGCCAAAGTATTGGAGTTTCAGCTTTAGCATCATTCCTTCCAATGAAATCCCAGGACTGATCTCCTTTAGAATGGACTGGTTAGATCTCCTTGCAGTCCAAGGAACTCTCAAGAGTCTTCCCCAACACTACAGTTCAAAAGCATCAATTCTTCAGTGGTCAGCTTTCTTCCCAGTCCAACTCTCACATCCATACATGACCACTGGAAAAACCATAGCCTTGACTAGACGGACCTTTGTTGGCAAAGTAATGTCTCTACTTTTGAATATGCTATCTAAGTTGGTCATAACTTTCCTTCCAAGGAGTAAGTGTCTCTTGATTTCATGGCTGCAATCAACATCTGCAGTGATTTTGGAGCTCCAAGAAATAAAGTCTGACACTGTTTCCACTGTTTCCCCATTTATTTCCCATGAAGTGATGGGGCCAGATGCCATGATCTTTGTTTTCTGAATGTTGAGCTTTAAGCCAACTTTTTCACTCTCCTCTTTCACTTTCATCAACAGGCTTTTTAGTTCCTCTTCACTTTCTGCCATAAGGGTAGTGTCATCTGCATATCTGAGGTTATTGATATTTCTCCAGGGATTGGAATGTAAACTGACCTTTCCCAGTCCTGTGGCCACTGCTGAGTTTTCCAAATTTGCTGGCAGATTGAGTGCAGCACTTTCACAGCATCATCTTTCAGGATTTGAAACAGCTCAACTGGAATTCTATCACCTGCACTAGTTTTGTTCATAGTGATGCTTTCTAAGGCCCACTTGACTTCACATTCCAAGATGTCTGGCTTTAGATTAGTGATTACATCATCATGATTATCTGGGTCGTGAAGATCTTTTTTGTACAGTTCTTCTGTGTATTCTTGCCACCACTTATTAATATCTTCTGCTTCTGTTAGGTCCATACCTTTTCTGTCCTTTATCAAGCCCATCTTTGCATGAAACGTTCCCTTGGTATCTCTAATTTTCTTGAAGTGATCTCTAGTCTTTCCCATTCTGTTGTTTTCCTCTATTTCTTTGCACTGATCACTGACGAAGGCTTTCTTATCTCTCTTTGCTATTCTTTGGAACTCACATTCAGATGCTTATATCTTTCCTTTTCCTTTGCTTTTCACTTTTCTTCTTTTCACAGCTATTTGTAAGGCCTCCCCAGACAACCATTTTGCTTTTCTTTTCCATGGGGAAGGTCTTAATTCTTGTCTCCTGTACAATGTCATGAACCTCAGTCCATAGTTTATCAGGCTCTCTATCTATCAGATCAAGTCCCTTAAATCTATTTCTTACTTCCACTGTAAAATCATAAGGCATTTGATTTACATCATACCTGAATGGTCTAGTGGTTTTCCCTACTTTCTTCAATTTAAGTCTGTATTTGGCAATAAGGAGTTCATGATCTGAGTGACAGTCATCTCCCAGTCTTGTTTTTGCTGACTGTACAGAGTTTCTCCATCTTTGGCTACAAATAATATAATCAATCTGATTTCAATGTGGACCATCTGGTGATGTCCATGTGTAGAGTCTTCTCTTGTGTTGTTGGAGGAGGGTGTTTGCTATGCCCAGTCCATTCTCTTGGCAAAACTCTATTAGCCTTTGCCCTGCTTCATTCCATATTCCAAGGCAAAATTTGCCTGTTACCCCAGGTGTTCCTTGAATTCCTACTTTTGCATTCCAGTCACCTATAATGAAAAGCACATCTTCTTGGGGTGTTAGTTCTAAAAGGTCTTGTAGGTCTACATAGAACCTTTCAACTTCAGCTTGTTCAGCATTACTGGTTGAGGCATAGACTTGGGTGGGGCATGGTGGAAATGTCTGACAGCATGTGGTCCACTGGAGAAGGGAATGGTAAACCACTTCAGTATTCTTGCCTTGAGAACCTCATAAACAGTATGAAAAGGCAAAGTGATAGGATACCAAAAGAGGAACTCCCCAGGTCAGTAGGTGCCCAATATGCTATTGGAGGTCAGTGGAGAAATAACTCCAGAAATAATGAGGGGATGGAGCCAAAGCAAAAACAATACCCAGTTGTGGATGTGACTGGTGATAGAAGCAAGGTCTGATGCTGTAAAGAGCAATATTGCATAGGAACCTGGAATGTTTGGTCCATGAATAAAGGCAAATTGGAAGTAGTCAAACAGGAGATAGCAAGAGTGAACATCGACATTCTAGGAATCAGAGAACTAAAATGGACTGGAAGGGTGAATTTAACTCAGATGACCATTATATCTACTACTGCGGGCAGGAATCCCTTAATGGAGTAGCCATCATGGTCAACAAAAGAGTCTGAAAATATCCTATAGGTTGGATAAAAAACATGGTCTTACTGTATTGCATAGAGAAATATATTCAATATCCTCCAATAAAACCTATTGGAAAATAGTATAAAATAGAATATCTATATACATAAAACCACATCACTATGCTGTAGGGCAGAGAGTAACGTAACATCATAAATCAACTATACTGCAGTGAAAATAAAGAAAAAGCAAAATATGATAGAGTTTTAAAAGTTGGAATGAGACTACTTTACTCCCTCTGTGTTTGCTTATTGGCTGAAAAAAAAAAGAGTCAGTGTTCTCTTAGCTTCATATTTAGAAGCAATTTTGCAGTTTGGAGTAAGGCATCCTTGTCTAGAGAAGTTAGGCTCCTGCCCTCCCCAACAGGAAATGGGAGATAGAGGCGCTATCTTTCTTGATGATTACCTATCAAAAGGATGGCTCCCAAGTCCTTGAGAAAGATATTCCTGGGTTGTAAAACAGGCAAAGGCTGTTTAAAAGATTTACGTTTCAAAGATGTAGAGAAAGGATTTATAGTGACAAGTTTTCTAAAGTAAAGGGAGGTCAGGGGTCTAGAGTTAGGAAACAGCCTCTTTAAAATTAAGTCAAGCTATGGGTAATGTTAAGGTTCCCTTGGCCAGTCACTTGCACTAATTATCTTTCAATGTTCAATCAGTCTATGGAGGCAAAATTTTACATATGTTTTCCTGTTATTTCATGGCTGATTAAAAAAATAACTAATGCATCAGGAATAAATTTAGATTTAATATAAAGTGTCATTTTCTCATTCAAGTGCTACTTGTATCAGAGACATTACTTTGCCAACAAAGGACTGTCTAGTCAAAGCTATGGTTTTTCTGGTAGTCATGTATGGATATGCGAGTTGGACCATAAAGAAAGCTGAGCACTGAAGAACTGATGCTTTTGAACTGTGGTGTTGGAGAAGACTCTTGAGAATCCTTTGGACTGCAAGGGTATCCAACCAGTCAATCCTAAAGGAAATCAGTCCTGAATATTCATTAGAATGACTGATGCTGAAACTCCAATACTTTGCCTACCTGATGCAAAGAACTGACTTGTTGGAAAAGACCCTGATGAAGGGAAAGATTGAAGGCAGGAGGAAAAGGGGACGGACGACAGAGGATGAGATGGTTGGATGGCATCACCGACTCAATCAACATGAATTTTAGTAAACTCTGGGAGTTGTGATGGACAGGGAGGCCTGGCGCGCTGCAGTTCATGGAGTCAAAAGAGTTGGACACAACTGAGCAACTGAACTGATAAGTGATAACTGTATCATATAGTACATTTTATATGTAATTGAAACTGTATTTGCATCTTTTATCTTTTCATAATATGTATGCTCATCTCTGCACCAATAAGTAATATTTTGTAATTTTTAATTAACTTTTTTGCAGTTTAGTTGATTTATAATGCTGTATTAATTTCTTCTATACAGCAAAGTGAGTCAGTTATACCTATGCATATATCAATTTGTTTTTAGATTTTATTCTCATATAAGTCATTACAGAGTATTGAATAGAATTTTCTGTGTTTTATAGTATGTTCTTGTTAGTTATATATTTTAAGACAAATTATTCTGTAGTATATTATCAAGTGAAAAACAAAAATTACATAATCTGAAAGTTTAGAATTGTGTTTTAATCAGGGTATGACTAAGGACTATAGCCTGGGATACAGCTCTCAGATAGCTCTGAGGAACTGCTAAAGAGATAAGCCAGGATCCAGGATGCATAGGAGTTTTTGCTGAAAATAATACAGGTAGTTGAACATCCAAGGAAAGAAAGTGAAGTCTCAGTCATGTCTGACTCTCTGTGATCCCATGGGCTGTAACCTACCAGGTTCCCCCATCCATGGGATTTTCCAGGCAAGAATACTGGAGTGGGTTGCCATTTCCTTCTCCAGGAGATCTTCCCAACCCAAGGATTGAACCCTGGTCTCCTGCATTGTAGGCGGACACTTTACTGTCTGAGCCACCAGGGAAGCCCTGAATATCCAAAGATTACCACTAATCACAAAAAAACAGACATCTCAAGTTAATGATTTTAGTGCTTTACTATATAGGAAGATGCAAGAGTCTGGGCTCATTAAACTTATTCCTTTGATATGCATCTCAACTATCTAGGGCCAGTATCCTGTTTTTCTTTATCCTGAATTCCTATCAGGGCATAGCCATGAGGGCAACTGGGGTGGCTGATGGCTTGATAGCTGCAACATTCTTGGCTTATTGAAATAGCAGGTGGCATTTTTTTTTCCACAATATTATTTCTATATTCCAGATATTTCTAGACTGTTATTGCATTTTTAACATACACATAAGTCCTAAAATTTTTTTAATCACTTTCTCATGTAAATCTCAGTTAGCTTTTTATTTAAATTTTATTATATACAGGAATATGCTTGAGATAATGTGTTTCTTAAAATAGTTAAGATACATAGTTCTACTTTATATTCTTTGTAGGATGTTACATATCATACAGATTTCAAAAATCACATATATTTATATATTGAAATATATTTTTGTCTTTTGCTTTTTGGTTGCATTTTTATAATACAACTTATACTATTTGGTTATTTGGTCATTGTGTATATAACCTTAGTTTAATAATAGAATAGATAATTCACCTAAGGTTAGTTTATCCTGCTTTTTTTGAAAAGAAATCAAAAGAATACGGCAAGTTCCAACCAAAACGTCCATAAATTATACAGGTAATTTAGAATAAACACAAAAAACATCATTCAAACTGTCAGCCAAACAGCTGCTGTGCTAATTGGGAAAGGATAATTTGATGTACAGTACATCTGTATTCCTTTTTCTGATCATAACTCATTAGAGATTTCATCTGTTGACACAAAAAGCTAGTTCTATAAAGTATGATGGATACAGTTAAAAAATAAAATACTAACATATAGTTGTCTATAAATAAAATGAAAGTGCTGTACAGGGTTTTAATTATACACAGTAAGATGTGACATTTACTTTTTGATGGGCTTTGTACAATGCAGTTTAGTCTATTTGAAGCTATGTGCTGCTGCTGCTGCTAAGTCGCTTCAGTCGTGTCCGACTCTGTGCGACCCCATAGACGGCAGCCCAACAGGCTCCCCCGTCCCTGGGATTCTCCAGGCAAGAACACTGGAGTGGGTTGCCATTTCCTTCTCCATGAAGCTATGTAATTATATAATAATTATTTTAATATTAGAAGTAATTATTCAGTTGTTACTTGTATTTGGTTAATTAGGCTTCCACTTGCTAATGCAGCATTATTATGCTTCTTTCATCAGAACTGGTTACATAGTTCATCTATTTTGTAATTTTAGAAAATGACAAAAGTAATCACAGTTTTATTTCAGATTATTAAATGAGAGATTACTGTGGTTCATTGGACAAGATTTCATGAAGCAACTTCCACTTGCTAATGCAGCATTATTATGCTTCTTTCATCAGAACTGGTTACATAGTTCATCTATTTTGTAATTTTAGAAAATGACAAAAGTAATCACAGTTTTATTTCAGATTATTAAATGAGAGATTACTGTGGTTCATTGGACAAGATTTCATGAAGCAATGATCATGGTCCCAACAATTCCAGGTTTGCATCTTTGAACAAAATGCTGTGCCCTGTACATTGCTATTTCCAATAGAGTACTTTAAAGTCATCAAAGTCTTTTCAGCTCAGTTCAGTTTCCATGCTGTTTCATAAAACTTTCAAACAATTGTTAAGTGTGGTGAACAAGTGGATATCCCAGAAACATTCTTCAGTATTTTATTAAGTGGTCATGTGACACATTTAAAGTATTAATCTCTGCCTTAGCTTGGACCACTATAATCAGTTCAGTCGCTCAGTCGTGTCCGACTCTTTGCAACCCCATGAATCGCAGCACACCAGGCCTGCCTGTTCATTACCATCTCCCGGAGTTCACTCAGACTCACGTCCATCGAGTCTGTGATGCCATCCAGCCATCTCATCCTCGGTCGTCCCCTTCTTCTCCTAAAACACCATATATTGGTGGCTTAAGAATTTAGACATTTATCTCTCCTAGTTCTAGAGGGTGAGTAGTCCAAGATCAGGGTATCAGCATGATTGGGTTCCAGTGCAAGCTCTCTTCCTGACTTGCAGATTTTTTTTTTTTTTTTTCCTGCTATATCCTCATATAATACAGAGGGAGACTCTGGTGTCTTTCTCCTCTTATAGGATCACTTATCTCATCATGGGGATTCTACTTGAGTGATTCATCTAGGCCTAATTACTTCCCAAGGCCCCATCTACTAATACCATTATTTTTGGGATTATAATTTCAAGGTATGAATTGGGGCTGGACACAAACATTTAATCCATAACGTAAATCTATGTACTTTCTCTACATTTGTACCATATTCTTCCCTTTCATGGGTAATACAAAATCAGTATTTTATATCCCCTAAACTCTACACTTAGAAAGCTAAGACCAACTTAGGCAGCATGTTAAAAAGCAGACATAACTTTGCCAACAAAGGTCCACCCAGTCAAAGCTATATCTTTTCCAGTAGTCATATATGGATGTGAGAGTTGGACTGTAAAGAAAGCTGAGCACCAAAAAACTGATCCATTTGAACTGTGGTGTTAGAGAGGACTCTTGAGAGTCCCTTGGACTGCAAGGAGACCCAACCAGTTAATCCTAAAGGAAATCAGTCCTGAATATTCATTAGAAAGGATTGATGCTGAAACTCTAATACTTTGGCCACCTGATGCAAAGAACTGACTCATTTGAAAAGATCCTGATTTGGGGAAAGATTGAAGGCAGGAGGAGAAGGGGACAACAGAGGATAATATGGTTGGATGGCATCACTGACTCAATGGACATGAGTTTGAGCAAGCTCCAGGAGTTGATGATGGACAGGGAAGCCTGGCATGCTGCAGTCCATGGGGTTTGCAAAGAGTAGGACACAACTGAGCTACTGAACTGAACTGAACTGAAACTCTATGTAGATCAAAGTAAGAAAAAAGGTATATTTAAATACCTTTAAATATAATAAAGTTTTTATGTAATAAAAGCTCAATGAAATGAAGACTCAATGTTCACCAAAGTGAAATAAGGAAACATATCCATAAGAACTGGAAGAATTTAATTTTTTATCTTATTTTGAGGTTTATGTTTATTTCTGTTTTGTCACGTATTTCTTCCATTCAGAAATCACTTTGCTGAAAATTATGTGTGACTAGAATTAGGTAAAGCTGAGGAATTCCTAGAAAGTAAAAAGTAAAGAGCCTGGAGGCTTTAAAGAGAAATTGAGAAGACATTCAGTCTTTAAAATGAAAAAAAAGCAAAATGCACATGACTTGGCACCTAAGTGTCCTCCTATGTGGCTACCATACCACCCCACTGCCCATTCACTACCTACCACACTCATTTACAGAAGTCAATATGTTTCCTCTTCTATTTATTCAGTGGGGTTTGAAAAAATTACAACATTCTTCCTTGGTGGCTCAGATGGTAAAGAACCTGCCTCCAATGTGGGAGATCCAGGTTTGACCCCTGTGTCAGGAAGAGCCCCTGGAGAATGAAATGACAACCAACCCAGTTGGTTGCCTGGAAAATCCCATGGACAGGGGAGACTGAAAGACTGCAAGGGACTACTACTGGGTTGATAAGATCTTCACTTCTGTGGTTTAAAAAATTTATCAAGGAGTTTGGATGACAGTTTCAATCACAAGCTTGAGCAGCAAGAATGAGGAAAAAATGGTGATGAAGAAAAATCTCCATTCTTTTTAACTTTTTGTACTACTCTGTCCACAAATGATATATTAGTTCAATATTGACTAAAACATCTTTGGTATATAGTGAGAAGAGGGACTTGGGGAAGGTTTTAACTCACATTTGCTAAATTTTGGTTTTGCACATGAAAACATTACTATGCAACAGTGATCTACAAGTAAATAAGTCATAATACCATTGTTTATAACCAAGACTTAAAGGCCACTCTGGTGCCTAAACTTTTTAGAATATTTTTAAAAGAATACCACAGAACTTAGAGGATTAAAAAATTTAACATTACACATAAATTAAGAACAGTCTTCTTTGTTGAATCTGTGGTTAGAAATATGACTTACTGAGTCTAACTTGCTGCAGTTCAAATGAAGTTGAAGACTAGTAACCTATTGAAGTATTTTTAAGTCAATTTAAAATAAAAAGTTGTAAGGATTGATTGGAAGTGGTCAAAAAGGCGATGGTAGGAGTGAAAACTCACATTTTAGGAATCAGGGAACTTAAATGGACTTGAATAGGTGAATTTAAGGCAGATGACTTATATCTACTACTATAGGCAAGAATCCTTTAAAAGAAATGGAGTAGCCATCAGAGTAAACAAAAGAGTCCTAAATGCAGTACTTGGATTCAACGTCAAAAATGACAGAAAGATCACTGCTTGATTCATAGGCAAACCATTCGACATCACAGTTATCCAGTCTATGCTCCAACTAGTAATGTCAAAGAAGCTGAAGCTGAACAGTTCTATGAAGACCTACAAGACCACTGACATCTAATAACTTAAAAAGATGTCCTTTTCATGATAAGGGACTGAAATGCAAAAGTAGGAAGTCAAAAAATACCTGGAGTAACAAGCAAATTTAGCCTTGGAGTACAAAATGAAGCAGGGCAAAGGCTAACAGAGTTTTGCCAAGAGAACGTACTGATCATAGCAAACACACTCTTCCAACAACACAAGAGAAGATTCTATACATGGACATCACCGGATGGTCAATATTGAAATCAGATTGATTATATTCTTTGCAGTCAAAGGTGCTGCTGCTGCTGCTGCTAAGTCGCTTCAGTCGTGCCCGACTCTGTGCGACCCCATAGACGGTAGCCCACCAGGCTCCCCCATCCCTGGGATTCTCCAGGCAAGAACACTGGAGTGGGTTGCCATTTCCTTCTCCAATGCATGAAAGTGAGAAGTGAAAGTGAAGTCGCTCAATCGTGTCCGACTCAGCGACCCCATGGACTGCAACCCACCAGGCTCCTCCGTCCATGGGATTTTCCAGGCAAGAGTACTGGAGTGGGGTGCCATTGCCTTCTCCGAGTCAAAGGTGAAAAAGCTCTATATAGTCAGCAAAAACAAGACTGGAGTTGACTGTGGATCAGATCATGAACTCCTTATTGCCAAATTCAGACTTAAATTGAAGAAAGTAGGGGAAACCAATAGACCATTCAGATATGATCTAAATCACATCACTTAAAATCATACAGTGGTAATGACAAATAGATTCAAGGGATTAGATCTGATAGAGTGCCTGAAGGACTACAGAGAGAGGTTCATGATATTGTAAAAGAGGCAGTTATCAAGACTATCCACAAGAAAAAGAAATGTAAAAAGGCAAATTTGTTGTCTGAGGAGGCCTTACAAACAGCTGAGAAAAGAAGAGAAGCTAAAGGCAAAGGAGAAAAGGAAAGATATACCCATTTGAATGCAGAGATCAAAAGAATAACAAAAATAAGAAAGTCTTCCTCAGTAATCAACATAAAGAAATAGAGGAAAACAAAAGAATGGGAAATAATAGAGATCTCTTCAAGAAAGTTAGAGATTCCAAGGGAATATTCATGCAAAGAAGGGCACAATAAAGGACAGAAATGGTATGGACCTAACAGAAGCAGAAGATATTAAGAAGAGGTGGCAAGAATACACAGTTAACTATACAAAAAATATCTTCATCACCCAGATCACCACATTGGTATGGTCACTCACCTAGAGCCAGACATGTTGGAATGCAAAGTCAAGTGGGCCTTATAAAAACAGAGCTAGTGGAGGTGATGGAATTCCAATTGAGCTATTTCAAATCCTAAAATATGATGCTGTGAAAGTGCTGCACTCAACATGTCAGCAAATTTGGAAACTTAGCAGTGGCCACAGGACTAGAAAAGGTCAGTTTTCATTCCAATCCCAAAGAAAGGCAACACTAAAGAAGATTCAAACTACCACACAAAAGCACTCATCTCATACACTGGAAAAATAATGCTCAAAATTCTCCAAGCCATGATTTAATGGTATGTGAACCGTGAACTTCCAGATGTTCAAGCAGGATTTTAAAAAGGCAGAGGAACCAGAGATTAAATTGCCAACATCCACTGCATCATAAAAAAAGTGAGAGAGTCCCAGAAGCATATCTATTTCTGCTTCATTGACTATAACAAAGCCTTTGACTGTGTGGATCACAACAAACTGGAAAATTCTTCAAGAGATGAGAATACCAGACCACCTGACCTGCCTCTTGAGAAATCTGTATGCAGGTTAACAAGCAACAGTTAGAACTGTACATGGAACAGCAGACTTGTTTCAAGTAGGAAAAGGAGTACGTCAAGGTTGTACATTGTCACCCTGCTTATTTAACTTATATGCAGAGTACATCATGTGAAATGCCAGGCTGGATGAAGCACAAGCTAGAATCAAGATCACTAGGAGAAATTTCAATAACCTCAGATATGCAGATGACACCACTCTTATGTTAGAAAGTGAAGAAGAACTAAATAGCCTCTTGATGAAAGTGAAAGAGGAGAGTGAAAAAGTTGGCTTAAAACTCAACATTCCGGAATCTAAGATCACGGCATCCAAGCCCATCTCTTCATGGCATATAGATGGGGAAACTATGGAAACAATGAGAGGCTTTATTTTCTTGGGCTCCAAAATCACGGCAGATGGTGACTGCAGCCATGAAATTAAAAGATGCTTACTCCTTGGAAGAAAACCTATGACCCACCTAGACAGCATGTTTAAAAACAGAGACATTATTTTGCCAACAATGTCCATCTAGCCAAAGCTATGGTTTTTCCAGTAGTCAGGTATGGATTTGAGAGTTGGACTATAAAGACAGTTAAGTGCCAAAGAATTGATGCTTTTGAACTGTGGTATTAGAGAATACTCTCGAGAGTCCCTTGGACAACAAGGAGATCCAACCAGTCCATCCTAAAGGAAAATAGTCCTAAATATTTATTGGAAGGACTGATGCTGAAGCTGAAATTCCAATACTTTGGCCACTTAATGTGAAGAACTGACTCATTTAAAAGACCCTGATGCTGGGAAAGATTGAAGGTGGAGAGAGAAGGGGACAACAGAGGATGGTTGGATGGCATCACCCACTCGATGGACATGATTTTGAGTAAAATCTGGGAGTTGGTGATAGACAGGGAAGCCTAACATTCTGCTGTCAATGGGGTCACAAAGAGTTGGACACGACTGAGCGACTGATCTGAACTGAAGGATTAATTTTCACTCAACATAACAGCATGTATCACATAGTCTCTGGCAGTTTTTAAAATCCTGACCTTTTGACTTCATGAACTTCCTATCTGACTTTGTGATTTAACATTTCATGACATTTTGAAGGCTGTTTTTATGACAGCTTTCTTAGGTGCTTTAAAACAACAATATTAACACCAAAAACATTTTAAATATGCTTGTCAAGGGCAATTTAGGATAGACAAATATTTATGAAAATAAATTTGGAAACACACAATTACCCTAAATCAGTTTTTTTTTTTTTGCATTGGCATTTTATAATCTTTTTTCTAATGACTTCAAAATGTTAAGGTATTTTCCAAAAGAGATTGATATAGTCTCTGTTTTCAATTCCCAGAAATGACATATAAAATATACATGCATTAGATCTTTTTACTTTTATTATTGACATAAAGGAGCTATATCCTGAAATATCCCCTGTCTCTTATACACATCTAGATGTGTATAAGAGACAGCATAAAACCACATCACTATGCTATGTCTAAAAAAATGAAATTAAGAATATGTATTACTCTCCCAAATTTACTTCGCTTCATTTGAATAAACCCTAGCTCTTGAAGAATTTCTATAAAATTGAATAACAGTAACAACAACAATGACAAAAACAAAAATAACATGTGGGAATTTACATTGGTAAAGGATAACCAAGGAAAAATTTTGAAAAAGCAAAATCAGTTCAGATTGAATCAGATTGTCAAATTAC
Source organism: Cephalophus harveyi (assembly GCA_006410635.1). Classification (NCBI taxonomy): domain Eukaryota; kingdom Metazoa; phylum Chordata; class Mammalia; order Artiodactyla; family Bovidae; genus Cephalophus; species Cephalophus harveyi. Next base: position 471,822 of record SJYT01009120.1, read on the forward strand.
AGGCCAGATAACATAGGACATTATCTACTTCTGATTAATTTGGGTAATTACTTTGATTACAAAAGTTGTCAGTGATTAATTGTATTCTAATAGGTTCTCCCACCCTAGTATATGGGAATACTACTCTTACTGAGTTGTAGAGAATAATAATTTAAAGAGGAAAAACACTGTATCTTTAACCTACACTGTGGAAAATATTACATCAGCACTTAGAAGGTCAAAATACCCAACATCCTTTAGCTCAGTTTCTGTGGTGCAGGAAACCAGTCACGATTTAGCACATGTCTTGGGCTTAATGTTCATCATGAACTTGCAGGCGGGATGTCAACCAAAGCTGTGGTCTTCTCTGAAGGCTTAACTGAGACTAAGAGTCTGCATCCCAGTTGCCCTGTGGTTATTGGTAGGACAGTCTCTCATCATGTGGATATCTCCTGGAGCTTTCCTAATCACAGCTAATGGCTTCTGTAGGACAATGCAAGGCAAAGATAAGACAACACCAAAGACCGCTTTGGTGGCCATCAATTTTGATAACTTAATTTCAGTCTGGTATCCCATAATTTCTGCCATAGTTTTTGCAAGAAGTGAATCAGTAAGTCTAGCAAACACTAAGGGCAGAAAGAATTAACAGCTGTGCCAGTAAGCAGCTGTAACTGGAGGCAACACTAGTGTCTGTCTACCAAACTATCAGAGCCACGTTGTCATTTTTGTTCACTCAGTCATGTCTGACTTTTGGCAACACCATGGAATGCAGCATGACAGGCTTCTCTGTCCTTCACTATCTCTCACAGTTTACTCAAACTCAAGTCCATTGAAATAGTGATGCCATCCAACCATCTCATCCTTTATCATCCCCTTCTCCTCTTGCCCTCTATCTTTCCCAGCAGCAAGGTCTTTTCCAATGAGTTGGCTCTTTGCATTAGGTGGCCAAATTATTGGAGCTTCAGCTTCAGCATCATTCCTTCCAGTGAATATTCAGGGTGGCCAGAAGCCAGGCTCACCTGTCCATGGGGATTCTCCAGGCAAGAATACTGTAGTGGGTTACCATGCCCTCCTCCAGGGGATCTTCCCAGCCCAGGGATCAAACAGGTTTCCCACATTGCAGTTAGATTCTTTACCATCTGTGCCTTGAGGGAAACCCAATTTCCTTTAGGATTGACAGATTTGATCTCCTTGCTAGTTTGAGAACCCCAATCAGAGCCATGTATATGTCCACTAAATACTTCAGCAAAATAAAGGACAGATATATTTTAAACATAAAATGCAATGTCTTTGGCAATGAAAAAGATTGCAGGCACACACATACGGTACTATGAATTCATAAAAAATCTTTTATTTTATGATATTTAATGCATGTTAATAGATAATATATTACATTTTAGCAGAGTACAAGAAAAGAAGACTGCTGCTCTGGGAATTGGAGATAGCAGGCACTGCAGTAATAGGCTTCTTTGCCTATTACAATCCAAGGCCTGCTTTGGACTTCCTGTTGGCTCAGAAGGTAAAGAATCTGACAGCAATGCAGGAGACACGAGAGACTCCTGAGTTCAGCCTTTGGGTTGGGAAGATCCTTTGGAGGAGGGCATGGCAAGCCATTCCAGTATTCTTGTTGGGAAAAAGACCCATGGTCAGAAGAGCCTGAGGGACTACAGTCCATGGGGTCACAAAGAGTCAGACAAGACTGATGTGACTGAGCGCACGCACACACACAAACACACACACGCCCTGCTATGGAATTCATTTAAGAAAGACGGGCACTAATGGGTTCCAAAAATTAGTGACAGAAACAACAATTAGTGATAGAATCTGCTTTTCACCTTCAAGATGAAACCCCATAAATGTAGGAACTCACCATGAAGAAAGAGAGAGAGATTCTCTGGGATTCCAATTATCTTGTGTTATAAAATAACTTTATTGAAGTATTAAATACTATTTCTTGTATTCCTCCAGCTCAGTCTATCATTATTTTAAATATATTTACAGAAAAATGATGTAAAAATAAAGGGTACAGGTGACTCTCAGGAGAATAGTTATCAAAATTAATTGCTATAATTTTAACAATTATATCTGACAAGAGGAATTTTCCTTATTACACATTAAAAGCATGGAAATTTAAATAGAACAAAGTCATTCAAGCATCCATGTATGAAAAAAGAATTTTTAAAATGGAAATCATCATACTTCATATCCAAATATTAAATGCTAGAAAAGAATTGTCTAGAATAGTTGCAGAAAAAAGCTTGTGGTCCACCCTTTAAAACTCAGCCATACACTATCTACATAGAGCTATACAAAAAAGGTCTTGATAACTAGGATAACCATGATGGTGTGGTCACACATCTAGAACCAGACATCCTGGAGTGTGAAGTCAAGTGGGCCTTGGGAAGTATTATCATCAATACAGCTAGTCTAAGTGACTGAATTCCAGCTGAGCTATTTAAAATACTAAAAGTTGACAGTGTTAAAGTGCTGTGCTCAACATGTCAGCAAATCTGGAAAACCCAGCAGTGGCCCCAGGACCGGAAAATGTCAATTTTTTTCCCAATTCCAAAGAAGGGCAGAGCTAAAAATTGTTTCAACTATCAGACAGTTTCACTTACTTCCCAAGCTAGTAAGGTTATGCTCAACATTCTTCAAGCTATGTTTCAGAAGTACTTGAATCGGGAACTTCCAGATGTACAGCTGGGTTTAGGAAAGGTAGAAGTACCAGAGATCAAATCACCAACAGTGTGATTTGTATCTATTTCAATGCAAATAGATGGGGAAACAATGGAAACTGTGACAGATTTTCTCTTCTCAGCTCCAAAATTACTACAGATGTTGACTGCAACCTTCAAATTAGAAGACACTTCTTGGAAAGAAAGCTACAACAAACCTAGGCAGCATATTAAAAAGTAAAGACATCACTTTGCTGGCAAATGTCCATATGGTCAAAGCTATGCTTTTTCCAGTAGTCAGGTATGGATGTGATGGTTGGACCATAAAGAAGACTGAATGCAAAAGAACTGATGTTTCCAAAATGTGGTGCTGAAGAAGACTCTTGAGAGTCACTTGGACAGCAAGGGGATCAAACGAGTCAATCCTAAAGGAAATCAACCCTGAATAGTCATTGGAAGGACTGATGCTGAAGCTGAAACTCCAGTAGTTTGGCCACATGATGCTAAGAGCTGACTCATTGGAAAAGATCGTGATGCTGGGAAAGACAGAGGGGAGGAGGAGAAGGGGGTGACAGGATGAGATGGTTGAGTGACATCACTGATTCAATGGGCATGAGCCTGAGCAAACTCCAGGAGATGGTGAGGGACAGAGAGGCCTGGTGTGCTGCAGTCCATGGGTTCACAAAGAGTAGGATATGTGTTGATAACTGAAGAGCAACAACAAAGACAGCAAAGAAGGAATTTGATTTGCCCACTGAACCCAGGAAAGGCTTGTGCTCTGGAAACAGTGGCTGCTAGAAATAATAATTAGGATTTCAGAGGAGGATTCTGGTAGTCAGAAATCAGCATATGGCATAAACAAACTCTTACTGTATTCTACCTCAGTTCTTATATCGGGTTTTTAGGAATTATTCTCCAAGCAAAAAACAAAAACAGATAACTGTTTTCTAAAAAGAACTAAAGGAATTGTGTCAAATCCAGCAAACTGGACCACACACTGGGTTCCCAGATCCAGTCTTTCCATTTTCTGTACTCATGAGATAAACTAGGGTGGTCTGTTTTCTTCCAGAACACAGAGAAGCACGCCAGATAAAAAGCACAAGGCACTGACAGAGGCTCTCACTTGGTCTTCAAAATCACTACCATTTTTACCAATTTTAATTTCCTATCTTCTCTGAAAACCTTTGCCCTCCGTGTCAAATGCCGCCACTTTGTAAAGGCTTATGTCAAATCTTGCCTCAATTTCTATGCCATCTTCCTATTTATTGCCACAGGAGCCACCCGTGGCAAAGGTCATGAGGAAGGAGGCTTGACATACACAAAGGCGGGATCAAGCCACAGGGGTCCCCCTGGAGATTCTCGAGCATCTACCCCCAAAACCAGAGTCTGCCTACCTTACTGCATTATGCTTTCACCTACACTTCTGACATTACAGGGGGCTATCCCCCACCACCTCTCTCTGAAAAGGAGTTAACTTAGAACTCCGGTTAATAAATCTCCTGGGCATGACAAGAGTGTTTCAGTCCACAAGCTCCTCTGATGACTGTCTAGCCTACCTGACAGGTTTGTCCGGCCACATGTGATTGTTCACAGCCTCTCAACCATGAGAAGCACAAGATGCTCTAAACTTTCTAAAAACAGATTCTTTTGAGAAGTTAGAAAATTATTAGTATAGTATTAGCAAGTTAGCTAGAAATTATGCTGGTGGAGGGTTTCATTGTTGAACCAATATTTGCTGCTAAGCCTCCATATCCTTTGCCCCTTATACACACTAATTGATATAACTAGCATATAGGAGAAATAAGTATTAACCTTGATATTAATCACATTAGACCTTAGGCTAAATTCTTTGATTGTAGCCCACTGCATCTTTGCCTTGTAGGAATGCAATTTTATCTGGTGCCTTCGAAGGGTGGTGCCTGACTTAAGAAAAATCACCTCTGGAGAAAATAAGCTTTTTGGTTGAATAATCATCATCAGAAAGGGTCATAAAATGTTAGCAGGCCTCTTGGCCAGAAGATTATGTAAATCACCTAAGAACTTTGTATATAGGAAGGAATGCAGAAAGAAAGTGTGGTTTCAATAAGGGTCAGGACTGCTGACCCCACGTGACTTTGTTTCTTCCATTTATCTCTATGTGTAACAAAAAATATAAAAGTGGACCTGGAAAATAAAGAAATGGACCAGTTCCTGGAAAGACTGGTTTCCCCTGTGTGGTCTTTTCTCGTTCTCTTCTTTTCTGGCTGAATTCCCATCTGGAGTGCAGAGACTCGCCAAGCCTACTAATTTTGCCTGGGCTTCTAAGATCTGAACAGTGGAGGGGGGCACTTTGTGTCTCCACTCCTTCAGGAGACCGGGAAGATGCCTGTGGCCTACGTAGGTGATGCAAACCCCTTGTCTTGGGGTTTTATTTGTTCTCCGCCTAAACCAAGTTATTCAGCCTCTTTTCTCCACTAATTTTCCTACTACACTATTCTTTTCTAATCTCTCTCCATATCTTTAATTAAACAATTTTCCTCTAGACGCCGACTCCGTCCCCACTTCAAATCACCCTGGATCCACTGGGGCTTCTCACACTAAGGTTAATTCACTATTTTGTGAGCTTTTGAACTCCTTCATTTGGTCCCATCATTCCTTTTAAAATCTTCCATGATATTTATGTGCTATCTAAATAGTTCACATGACTGAGAAAGCCCTGCATTATCTGGACACTGAACTTTTTCACAATTAACACATGGAAACACTACCTCTTACTTTCTAAGTTGCACCTCACCCTCCAAACCTCTCTCTTTATCCATATTGGCTTCTTTTAAGATATCTGAAAGTGAAAGTGAAGTCACTCAGTCATGTCTGACTCTTTGTGACCCCTTGGACCACCAGGCTCTTCTGTCCATGGGATTTTCCCGGCAATAATACTAGAGTGGGTTGCCATTACTTGTTTCCTAACTGTAAGATGAGATGGTTGGATGGCATCACTGACTCAATGGACATGAGTTTGGGTAAACTCTGGGAGTTGGTGAAGGACAGGGAGACCTGGTGTGCAGCAGTCCATGGGGTTAGAAAGAGTCGGACATGACTGAGTGATTGAACTGAACTGAAACATCTGTCTAGTTGTATAGTTTTATTTTTAATATCTATCCATAGATAATCATATCTATACATCCATAGATAAACAAATCAAGGCATATAAATTAAATTAGTAAAGATTCTATCAAGAGAAGTTAACAGTTAAAGAGTCGGACATGACTGAGTGATTGAACTGAACTGAAACATCTGTCTAGTTGTATAGTTTTATTTTTAATATCTATCCATAGATAATCATATCTATACATCCATAGATAAACAAATCAAGGCATATAAATTAAATTAGTAAAGATTCTATCAAGAGAAGTTAACAGTTCTGGTCAAGACTATATAATTATTTGTTTTTCTATGAATAAATTGTCTCTAGTTACACTCAGGAAGAACTGATAACAAAACCTGCCCTAGGAAAGGGAACAATGTTATGAGGGGCCAGGGCATAACAAGGATTCACTGTAAATGTTTAGTCCCTGGAACTTTTAAATTTTGACCAATGGCTATATTTTGTCAACTGAGAGTATTTTTTTAAGTATATTAGCAAAGAGATAGTGATGTTGTTAAAAATTGACTTTAATGCTTATCTCATGTCTGATAACTTAGTTGCTAATATAGCTACATTAGTTTTTAGAACTATGTCAGAAAATATGGCAAAATCTGGAGCAGTTTTATATCTTGGAAAAAGCATCAGGACATTACAAAATTAAAGTATGTCTGAATCTCTAGTAAATTTGAGTCTCAGATACTAGCAGCATTTACTATAGAAAAGTATTTAATACCTCAGCCTGTACATTTGTATTTTGAATCTGAAAGCGTAGCTAATATATCCTTTTCTTTAGAATTATTAAAATCAGTGACAGAACTTTATATAAAGCATATGTCAAAGGCTAACTACATTTTAGATGCTTAGTGTGGCTAACAAGAAATACTAAATAAAAGCATGTTTATTTTTCTCACTGTGATAGCTTGAGACATTTTTATGGTAGTTTAATTAACAAAGTAAACATATATAATTATGAAAAATTACTTTAAAATATTGA
>SJYT01009120.1:505564-572888 GCA_006410635.1 Cephalophus harveyi
TGGTCCACTGGAGAAGGGAATGGCAAGCCACTTCAGTATTCTTGCCTTGAGAACCCCATGAACGGTATGAACAGGCAAAATGATAGGATATCAAAAGAGGAACTCCCCAGGTCATTAGGTGCCCAATATGCTACTGGAGATCAGTGGAGAAATAAGTCCAGAAAGAATGAAGGGATGGAGCCAAAGTGAAAACAATACCCAGTTGTGCATGTGACTGGTGATAGAAGCAAGATCCGATGCTGTAAAGAGCAATACTGCATAGGAACCTGGAATGTCAGGTCCATGAATCAAGGCAAATTGGAAGTGGTCAAACAAGAGATGACAAGGGTGAACGTCGACATTCTAGGAATCAGAGAACTAAAATGGACTGGAATGGGTAAGATGAGTTACTCTCCATCAAAAGATATCCCTTGAAAAAATGGGCAACAGCTCTTTTAAGGTTAGAAAATTTCCTTTGGAAAAAAAAGAAAGAAAATTTCCTTTGCTAGTAGTTCATGGGTCTCATATAGAGTCATATTCTTTATGTCCCTAAGACACACCAAAGCCAGCATTTTTGCAGCTAATGAAGAGCTTAGCATGGTCAGAGAATTCTAGGACAGTATCTCATCATCTCTTAGGGGTTTGGATATTATAAAGCTTCCTGTTTCCTCACTGTTAAGAAGTCTGAACTTTCTTCTCCACTGTCCCCGGCATTGCTTGATACCCATGATGTTAATTTGGTGATGCAGTTTTGGGGCACTAATCTCTTAAAAAATCATGAATAATCCTTAGCAAGGCTCTCACAGGAAGTACTGAGCTCCAACTCTCTTTTTATCTATAGTGGAGATGAAGAACCAGTTGGGGGATTTTAGACTTTCTCAATAAATGGTCAAATAGCTCAAGGAGCAGTAATGGGGTTCTTTCAGAATCTACTTCCTCAAAAAAAGGGTGGGGATGAAAAATTAAATCAATAAGCATAATCAGGTAATTTAAAAGGGACTCCACTCCCCAGGTGACTCAGTGGTAAAGAATCTGCTTGCCATCCAAGAGACACAGGTTTGTTCCCTGGGTCTGGAAGATCCCCTGGAGAAGGAAATAGCAACCCACTTCAATATTCCTGCCTGGGAAATCCCATGGACAGAGGAGCCTGCCAGGCTACAATCCATGGGGTTGCAGTTAGACACAACTAAGTGTCTACACTTAGTGTGGACAACACTTAGTGTGGATCAAACAACAAGAAGATAATTTATTAATGTATTTTCAACTAACTTCATCAATGACTAATATTAGTGGGAAACATTGAAATATTTTAGGGCATTTTTTCACACGGAGATATATAGTTTTCACTATTTTGATGTCAAATGCAAGGATAAAATCCTGATGAAAACATTTCCTCAAGCAAAAGAAAGATTGTCATTAGACTGGACCCTACTTTCTAGAGGAACTCCCTTGTCCACTGTTTGATCTACCTTATGGGGGCAGGATTTCCTCCCTATCTGATAACCTCCTGGACCACAGTGGATGGGGACGGTGCTATAGAGGAGTGTCATCTTGAGGGATTCACAGTTTCACAAACTAAGTAATACAATAACTTTTGGCATCCAAGTTTTGGGGTTGCAAGGCTGTCTCCCCAAGAACTCTTGAGCGTTCTTGACATAGTTTCTGGAATAAAAAGGCAATCAATGTTTATTTCATTATCGTCATTTTGAGAACTCTTATTCCTATGTGTTTGAAAGTCAAATGATGAACTCTTTTCAACCTCTTGTTATGTAGTATCTACATTCTGTATAATCATACTCTTTGTTTCAAGCTAGTAAAATATCCAACTAAATATAGAAATATAATAGAGCAGTAATATCAACTGAAACATAAAACAGTGAATGTATGAAATGAAGTATGAAAAGAGGTCAAGCAGTGCCACTTTAAAACACTCTAATTTGAATTCTATAATTATAGGTGTCACAGAAATTTTGCCACCCTTTTTGCAACTTTTGTTAAGCGGAGAATATAAAGAGATATGCACTTACAGCAAGAAGATATGAAGTTTCAAAGGGCAAAAACCTATGAAATTTGCTAGATATTACTGAGTAAAGAGAAAACATATTATTATAATGAAAAAATAAATACTAAGCTGTAAAGTGAGATGTACAATTTTCATTTTAAAAATGTGGTATCCTGTTGTATTTTAGAAATAGAATGAATCCTGGAAAACAGTTTTAGTGTGAATCCTGGAAAACACTTGCTTAGTGTTTATAAAATTAGGTATGTATAAAATACATTAGGATTCTAGTGTATCTCTTCTGTTTTTAATTGCTTGTGCATTCCTTTGTGGTTTCTCATTATAGCCCTATTGCTTTTCAAGCAGCTAATTAACCTCTATTATTAGGTGTTTTCTCCACAAAAATACGCTCTGCTTTATATTTAATTACCTTTTCCAAATACCAGAGCCAGGAGGCTTATAAGATAATAAGGGAAAAATGACTATCTGTGGAGTGGAAAGCATATATTTTAGGTGGAGCAAGTGCATATTATCACTAAGCAATTATTTATTAAAAGTAAATAAAAATAAAACAGCTAAATTAAAAGACTGCATTTAGTATTAGGTATGTTATAAAAATAACTAGACAGAAAATAGCTACTATGAATATACCTAAAAGTATTTCTGTCCTGTAAATTCTTTGAGAATTCTAAGGGTCCTTTCAGTATAAAATATTTAATTTCAAGATTATAATGATTATTAATTTCATTTTTACCAAATGACTATTCATGATACTGTAAAAAATGTTAAAATTGTTTAAAAACCAAGTCACTTCAACTACATAGAAACCTAGTGTACATACGTGCTTGCACATTATTTCAATACCAATTCTGGTTCAGTAGGGAATAATTTAATAGCCTCCCACATCTATTAAGAAGAACATTTTGCTATATAAAGCTGATCATGTCATTGTAAGACAAGCATCACTATTTTTCCTAGAAAATAATAGCTTCACAACATGAAAGTTATTATGATTTAATTTTAATAAAATATCTCTGTATGATGCACTTGAAATTTATGTTAATATACATTGTATGGAAGAAAATTACATAATAGATAATAGTTACATTAAAGTTTGGTATTTTACTTTTTTCTTAATAGAATTACCTTAACTACAGTGTGGAGAATTGTCTCAACTTATAACAGATGCAACGATGAGGGCAGGAAGAAATCAGCTGCTAGCTGTGAGGGTGGATTGGCATGTTAGAGATGTAAACATAACAAATGCCAAATGTACAAACTATTTTAGGAGGTAAAGCTGATTCCATGATGTATCTTATACAGGAGATGAAAGGTAAATATGATGAAGACTTCTCAGGCTGGCTCATGCGTGTAGATGGAAGACGGTAGCATGTCTGTTGGAGGAGCTGCTGAACAAGATGAAGTTGTATTGGAAGGACATGAGTTTGCAGGTCGGATGAATCTGCAGAGTTGCCACAGCTAAGTATCCTAGCTCAGGTGAACATGATCATCAGATGAGAAGCTTTTAAAGACTACATCTAAATATTCTGATCTAATTGTTCTGGAATAGATCCTATATGCCAGTTTTTAAAAGCCCCTAAGTGGTTTCATTGTTAGTCAGCTCTGAGAAACAGAGTTAGGGCAGTCATATTTCAGTAACTATTAATAGATGCCATATGAATGTAAATGTTCATAAATACAGTTTAAGTATCAAAATCTGTAGAAAAAAAATTTAAAAATTAAATATAGAAAAAAGATTATGAAAAGTTTTTGGTAGTAAAGAATGATTTTTCTAATAAGGACTCATAATATTTACCTGGAATTTTAATTAATGTATACATTTTTCCCCTAATGGATTTCAGTATTAATATTTTGAAATATTTTTTCTCCATTGGTAATGCTGAATATTGTGACTGATCTTACAAAATATCTGAATATAAAAATATTCTACTCTTTTGGCTTTAACGCTTTCTCTTTTAGCGTCTAAATTGTGTTTTCTTATATCTTTCTACTTTTCCTTTTCTTTCTTCATTAATGATTTGAATTATTTAAAGTATATCTTAGAGCCTTGGCAAAACTGTTAGCTTTTGCCTTGCTTCATTTTCTTGCCAAGAGAATGCAAACACACTCTTACAACAAGAGAAGGCTCTACACATGGGCATCGCCAGATGGTCAGCACCAAAATCAAATTAATTAAATTCTTTGCAGCCAAAGATGGACAAACTCTATACAGTCAGCAAAAAACAAGACTGGGAGCCAACTGTCAATCATATCATGTACTGCTTATTGTCAAATTCAGATTTACATTGAAGAAAGTAGGTAAAACCACTAGACCATTCAGGTATGACCTAAATCAAATCCCTTATGATTATACAGTAGATCAAGGGACTAGATCCGATAGTGTGTCTGAAGAACTATGGACTGAGGTTCGTAACACTATACAGGAGGCAGTGACAAGAGCATCCCCAAGAAAAAGAAATGGAAAAAGGCTAAATGGTTGTCTGGGGAGGCCTTGCAAATAGCTGAGGAAAAAAGAGAAGCTAAAGGCAAAGGAGAAAAAGAAAGATATACCGATTTGAATGCAGAGTTAAAAAGAATAGAAGGAGAGATAAGAAAGCCTTCCTCAATGATCAAAGCAAAGAAATAGAGAAAAACAATAGAGTGGGAAAGACTAGAGATTTCTTCAAGAAAATTAGATACACCAAGGGAACAGTTTATGCAAAGATGGCCATAATAAAGGACAGAAATGGCATGGATCTAACAGAAGCAGAAGATACTAAGAGGTGGCAAGAATACACAGAAGAACTATACAAAAAAGTTCTTCAAGATCCAGATAACTATGATGGTGTGATCACTCATCTAGAGCAAGCCATCCTGGAATGTGGTCAAGTGGGCCTTAGGAAAGATCACTATGAAAAAAGCTACTGGGACTGAAGGAATTCTAGTTGAGCTATTTCAAATCCTAAAAGATGATGCTGTGAAAGTGTTGCACTCAGTATGCCAGCAAATTTGGAAAACTCAGCAGTGGTCACAGGACTCAAAAAGGTGTCCTCATTGCAATCCCAAAGAAAGGCAATGCCAAAGAACGTTCAAACGACTGCACAGTTGCACTCATCTCACACACTAGCAAAGTACAGTTCAAAATTCTCCAAGCCAGGCCTCAACAGTACGTGGCTGTGGACTTCCAGATGTTCAATCTGGATTTAGAAAAGACAGAGGAAACAGATCATATTGTCAACCTCCGTTGGATCATTGAAAAAGTAAAAGAGTTACAGAAAAACATCTACTTCTGGGCTTCCCTGGTGGCTCAGAGGTTAAAGTGTCTGCCTCCAATGTGGGAGACCCGGGTTCGATCCCTGGGTCAGGAAGATCCCCTGGAGAAGGAAATGGCAATCCACTCCAGTGTTCTTGCCTGGAGAATCCCATGGACGGAGAAGCCTAGTAGGTTACAGTGCATGGGGTCGCAAAGAGTCGGACACGACTGAGCGACTTCACCTTCAACTTCTGCTTTATTGAGTATGCCAAAGCTTTGACTGTGTGGATCACAACAAATTGTGGAGAATTTTTCAAGAGATGGGAATACCAGATCACCTAATCTGCCTCCTGAGAAATCTGTGTGCAGTTTAAGAAGTAACGGTTAGAACTGTACATGGAACAGGCTAGTTCCACATAGGAAAAGTACATCAAGGCTGTATATTGTTACCCTGTTTATTTAACTTATATGAAGTGAACATCATGCAAAATGCTGGGCTGGATGAAGCACACACTGGAATCAGGATTGCTGGGAGAAATATCAATAACCTCAGATATGCAGATGACACCACCCTTATGGCAGAAAGTGAAGAGGAGCTAAAGAGCCTTTTGATGAAAGTGATAGAGAGTGAAAAAACTGGCTTAAAACTCAACTTTCAAAAAACTAAGATCATGGCAACCAGTCCCATCACTCCATGGCAAGTAGATAGGGAAACAATTGAAACATTGAAAGGCTTTAGTTTGGGGGCTCCAAAATCACTGCAGATGGTTACCTCAGCCATGAAATTAAAAGACACTTGCTACTTGGAAGAAAATCTATGACCAGGAGGAGAACAAGATGGCAAACGAGTAGGTGGATGTGGAGTACATCTCTCTCCACAGATACATCAGGAATACACCTTCAGAGACAGAAATGTATGCACAACACCAGAGAGTGGACAGGAGTACCTGACCAGTAGAAAATATATAGAACCAGGCAAAAACTCGGTAGGACGAAGGAACTAGGGGGAGAAACAGGAGTGTTACTAGGACTGGACCTGTCCTCGGGGAGTGGGGGAACTGAAACAAGGGTCTGATTCTCACATCAAGGCCAACTGTCTGAATCAGAGGAGAAACATTTAAGACTGAGAGTGAAATAGTTGATTTCTGGCAACCTGAAAGGAATGAGAATCAGACAGTCCTTGCTGCAGCCATACGTACCCTGGACAGGGATGCTGGAAATTTAGAATATGCAGTAGTTGGGAGCTGGAGTTTAGGGATTGTGGAGCAAGCCCAGGGTGAGAGCTGCTGTTGACTGCTGAGAGATGGACCAAGGGGATGTGAGGGAGGAGACTGTGGTGGGAAACGCCAGGCAGCCATGGAAGCAAGGCGATACTGCTGAGTCATGCATAGCCCATGGAGCCATCACCATAGCCTCTCCCTCCCCTCAGGCCAGTATCAGCAGCTGAACAATAGAGAAGCTGGCCCATCAAGCAACTGATGAACTACAGAGTAGGACCCCACCAAGGGTGCCCCTTTAAGGGCTTGATGCATCAGACCCCAGGTGGGGGTGGGGGTGGGGGCCCTCTATGTGCCTGATATGCTGAACAACAGAGAAGGACCCCAGGCAAGGGAGACCTCTAAGTGCCTAAATGGGTGGACTATGGAGAAAGACTAGTCAAAGAGACCTGATCATCAGTTACCAGAGACTCAAAAAAAGACTCTGATAGGGCCATAACTCCTGTGGCTGAGACAGTGTGGGTCCCTGCGCACTTGGTGGCGCCAGGCCTCCATGACCCAGCAGCTGTGCCACCTTCACGCTCAATCCTCACTGGGGCAGAGCTGCCAGAGCGAAAAAAAAAAAATAAAGTCTTATGTCTATGCATGTGGGGTCACTTGGGCAGTTTTCAACTCACTGCGATGCTGTAGACTGTGGCCTGCTAGGCTTCTCTGTTAGGGGGTTTCTCCAGACAAGAGTACTGGAGTGTATTGGCCAATACTGGTTGCCATACCCTTCTAGAGCACTATACCTCCTGCTCCCCTAACCACCAGCTCCCCTGAGTACCTGGTGCTGCCAGAACCCCTGTGTCCCAAGCAGCTGCATCACATTTGCACTTGGCCCTCACTGGGGCAGACCCAAGTCCTCCAGGGCAGCCTCAGGAGCAAACCCCACTGGACGACCCACATGTAGAGGTGAAAATAAAACTACAATTGAAACCAAGGGACATTGTGGCTAAGAAAGAAGACCCAAAACCTTCCCACCAACTGTACAAACTGCAGATTAAATCCACATGATCAACTAGGCAGAATCTGTGCGTACAGAATATGTAAAAGGACACTGAGAGTTCCCAAAAATGAAAACATACTAGTTCTGATAGCTGTGGACATTGGAGGTAAGAAAACACAGGGGTAGGATTAGATTAGAATTTGAGCTGCCCTCACAGCAGGTCCAGAGACTAGCACAGTGGGGGAGGGCATCCTAGGGAGGTGAAGTGGACCGTGACTCCCAGTGAGGGAAAGGACCCTGACAGCAGTGACTCAAGAGAAACATTTATTATTTTTGAGGTTTGTTTGTTTTTTTTTCAATCACACTTTTGATTGTTGTAATAAACCTCTGCTTCTGTTTTGAGTTTTTGCAGTTCTGTGGAGTCTTTCCTTTTTTGTTTCCTTTCCTCTTCTCTCTCTTTTTTTTAATTTTAATTTTTAAAATCTATTATTATTTTTTCTCTTTTATTCTTTTGTTTGCTTTTTTCACTGCTCTTTTCCCCTTGAAGTTAATCTTTAATGTATATAAATCTTCTTTATTATTTAACCTTGAATATCTATTCTTTTTCTCTTTTCTTTCTTTATTTTCCTCTCAACATATTTGTTAGTTTTGTTTTTATTGCTTTTATCCCCACTTGGCATCTTGCTTTAGTTTTGTTTTCCCATTTGTGCTTTAGTTAGTTTTGTTCTTAACTGGTAGATATAATTTTTGGTTTCCTTTGTTCACCAGATCAATCTATTATACTTTATTTTTGTTGGACTGTTGCTTATGGATGTATATGTATATGTGTATACAGACACGACTGAGCGAATTCACTTTCACTTTTCACTTTTCACTTTCATGCATTGGAGAAGGAAATGGCAACCCACTCCAGTGTTCTTGCCTGGAGAATCCCAGGGATGGGGGAGCCCAATGGGCTGCCATCTGTGGGGTCGCACAGAGTCGGACACGACTGAAGCGACTCAGCAGCAGCAGCAGCAGTATATGTGTATATTCCATTATCTTAATTATTATTTGCCTGACTTTGAAACTGTCATCTGTCTGGGGTTCATCTTTGGTTGCTCATTTTTCTGTATTTGTTTTAATCTTGTTTGATGCCATAACAAACCACTTGCGGAATCTTCGTTCCTGACAGAGATCAAGCCCTGAACCTTTGGAGCGGGAGCACAGACTCCAAGACACTACACTACAAGAGAACTAACCCTAGGGAGTGTGAAACAGTGAGGACTATCATCAATGAAACCACTTGAATACAAGACCCAACATCACCCAAACATCAGTAGCACCCTGTGCAGGATGCCCCATCCAAACAATAAACAAAGCAAAAATACAAACCCAATAATCAGCAGACAGGATTTCTACCTCACTCAGCCTTGCCCATCAGAGGAAAAACAAACAATCAACAACAAAAACCTCAGCACAAATCTCACCCTATATGATGCTTACACAAACCACTGCACCAACCTTAGGAGGGAAGAAACCAAAAGGAAGAAAGAATTCAACCTTGAAGCCTGGGAAAAGGAGACCCCAAACACAGTAAGTTTTTTACAAACAATGAAAAGGCAGAGAAATACTGCATGAATGAAGGAACAAACTAGAAGCACAGAAGTCCAAATAAATGAAGAGGAAATAACAAACTGCCTGAAAAAGAATTAAGAATAATGATAGTAAGATGATCAATTAACAAAGACCTAGAAGAATTAAAGAATAAACATACAGAGACAAACAACACAATTACTGAAATTAAAAATACTCTAGAAGGAATCAATAGCAGAACATCTGTAGCAGAAGAATGAATCAGCAAGCTGGAAGATAAAATGGTGTAAATGATCTTTGAAGAGCAGAATAAATGAAAAAGAATGAAAAGAACTGAGAATAGTCTCAGTTCTTGGACAATATCAAACTCAGAGACCTCTGGGACAATATCAAACTCAACAACATTTGAATTACAGGGGCCCCAGAAAAATTGGAAAAGAAAGGGTATGAGAAAATTTATGAAGAGATTATAGTTTAAAATTTCCCCAACATGGAAAAGAAAATAGCCAATCAAGTCCAAGCAATGCAAAGAGTCCCCTACAGGGTAAACCCAAGGAGAAATATGCCAAGAGACATACTAATGAAACTAACAAAGATTAAACACAAAGAGAGAATACTAAAAGCAGCAAGAGAAAAGCAACAAGTAACATACAAGGGAAACCCTATACATTTAACAGCTGATCTTTCAGCAGAAACTCTGCAGTCCAGAAGGGAATGGCAGGATATATTTAAAGTACTGAAAGGCAAAAATCTACAACCAAGAATACTCTACCCAGCAAGGATCTCACTCAAAATTTATGGAGAAATCAAAAGATTTTCAGACAAGCAAAAGTTAAGAGAATTCAATACCACCAAGCCAGCTTTACAACAAATGTTACAGGGACTTATATAGTCAAGAAATACAAGGGAAGAGAAATATCTACAAAGTCAAACACCAATTAAGTAAATGGCAATAAAAACATATATATCAATAATTACTTTAAATATAAATGGATTAAATACTGCAACCAAAAGATACAGACTGGCTGAATGGATACAAAGACAAGACCTGTATATATGCTGTCTGTAAGAAACCCACTTCAGACCTAAAAACCCATATAGACTGAAAGTGAGAGGATGGAAAAATATATTCCATGCAAATGGAAAGCAAAAGAAAGCTGGAGCAGCAATTCTCATATCAGACAAAATAGACTTTAAAATAAAGAAGATTATAAGAGATAAGGAAGGACACTACATAATGATCAAGGGATTAATCCCTGAGGAAGTCATACAATTGTAAATATCTATGCACCCAACATAGAAGCACTTCAATACATAAGACAAACATGAACAGACATAAAAGGAGAAATTGACAGTGACACAATAATAATAGGAGTCCAGTAATAAAGGAATCCAGATCAGAAAAGACGTAAAACTCTCACTGTTTGCAGATGACATGATACTATACATAGAAAACCCTAAAAATACAATCAGAAAATTACTAGAGGTAATCAGTGAATTTAGAAAAGTCACAGGATATAAAATCAATACTCAGAAGTCACTTGCATTCATATATATACTAACAATAAAAAATCAGAAACAGAAATTAAGGAATCAATCCCATTCACCTTTGCAACAAAAATAACAAAATATCTAGGAATAAACATACCTAAGGAGACAAAAGAACTGTATACAGAAAATTACAAGACACTGATGAAAGAAATTCAAGATGACATAAAAAGATGGGGAGATATTCCATGTTCCTGGATAGGGACAATCAATATTGTGAAAATGACTATATTACCAAATGCAATCTACAGATTCAATGTGATTCCTATCAAATTACCAATGGCATTTTTCAAAGGACTAGAACAAAAAATTTCAAAATTCATATGGAAACACAAAGACCCCCGAATAGTCCTGTCTTAAAACAGAAGAATGGAGCTGGAGGAATCAACTTTCTTGACTTCAGATTATACTACAAAGCTATAGCCATCAAGATAGTATGATACTGGCACAAAAACAGACATATAGACCAATGGAACAAGATACAAAGCCCAGAAATAAACCCATGTACATATTGGTAGCTTATTTTTGACAAAGGAGGCAAGAATATACAATGGGGCAAATACAGCCTCTCCAATAAGTGGTGCTGGGAAAACTGGACAGCTACGTGTAAAAGAATGAAATTAGAATACTTCCTAACACCATACATAATGATAAATTCAAAATAGGTTAAAGACCTAAGTGTAGTGTAAGACTAGAAACTATAAAACTCTTAGAGGAAAACATAGGCAGAACACTCAATGACATAAATCAAAGCAAGATTCTCTATGACCCACCTCCTAGAGTAATGGAAATAAAAATAAAAGTAAACAAGTGGGACCCAATTAAACTTAAAAGTTTTTGTACAGCAAAGGAAACTATAAGCAAGGTGAAAAGCTAACCCTCAGAATGGGAGAAAATAATAGCAAATGAAAAAACTGACAAAGGATTAATTTCCAAAATATATAAGCAGCTCATAAAACTCAATACCAGAAAAACAAACAACCCAATCAAAAAATGGGAAAAACACCTAAACAGACATTTTTCCAAAGAAGACATAAAGATGGCTAACAACCACAAGCAAAGATTCTCAACATCGCTCATTATTAGAGAATTGCAAATCAAAACTACAATGAGATATCACTTCACACTTGTCAGAGCGGCCATCATCAAAATGTCTACAAACAATAATGCTGGAGAGGGTGTGGAGAAAATGAACACTCTTGCTTTGTTGGTGGGAATGTAAATTGATACAGCCACTATGGAAGATTGGAGAAGACTCTTGAGAGTCCCTTGGACTGCAAGGAGATCCAACCAGTCCATTCTGAAGGAGATCAGCCCTGGGATTTCTTTGGAAGGAATGATGCTAAAGCTGAAACTCCAGTACTCTGGCCACCTCATGCAAAGAGTTGACTCATTGGAAAAGACTCTGATGCTGGGAGGGATTGGGGGCAGGAGGAGAAGGGGACGACCAAGGATGAGATGGCTGGATGGCATCACTGACTCGATGGACATGAGTCTGAGTGAACTCTGGAAGATGGTGATGGACAGGAAGGCCTGGCGTGCTGCAATTCATTGGGTCGCAAAGAGTCTGACATGACTGAGCGACTGAACTGAACTGAACTGAATGCATATATACAGGATCTGGAAAAATGGTACTGAAAAATTTATTTGCAAGGCAGCATTGGAGAAACAGACATAGAGAAAAGACTTACAGACATGGGAAGTAGGGAGGAGAGGGTGAGATGTATTGAGAGAGTAACATGGAAACTTACATTACCATATGTAAAATAGATAGTGGGGATTTGCTGTATGGCTCAGGAAACTCAAAAAAGGGCTCTGTATCAACCTAGAGGGGTGGGATTGGGAGGGGAAAAAAGAGGGAGGTTCAAAAGGGAGGGGATGTATGTATACCTATGGCTGATTCATGTTGAGTTTTGAGAGAAAACAACAGAATTCAATAAAGCAATTATCCTTCAATTAAAAAATAAATAAATTGAAGAAAAGAAAAGCTATGACCAATCTATACAGCATATTAAAAAGCAGAGACATTTGCCAACAAAGGTCTATCTAGTCAAAACTATGTTTTTTTCAGTAGCCATGTATGGATGTGAGAGTTGGAATATAAAGAAAGCTGAGTGCTGAAGAACTGAGGTTTATGAACTGTGATGCTGGAGAAGACTCTTGAGAGTCCCTTGGACTACAAGGAGATCCAACCAGTCCATCCTAAAGGAGATCAGTCCTTAATATTCATTGGAAGGCCTGATACTGAAGCTGAAATCCAGTACTTTGGCCAGCTGATGTGAATAACTGACTCATTAGAAAAGATGCTGATGCCCAGAAAGACTGAAGGGGGGAGGAGAAGGATGAGATTGTGGATGACAACACCAACTCAATGGATATAAATCTGAGCAAGCTCCAGGAGTTGGTGATGGACAGGGAAGCCTGGCGTGCTGCAGTCCATGGTGCTGCAGAGTAGGACAAGACTGATCAACTGAACTAAACTTAGAGTTTATCCAATTCTATAAGGTTATTAGAAAATTCATAAATAAGGTACTGTTTCAAAACTGAATTTTACCTCATGTATTGCTTTTGGAAATGTTTAATTTTTCTCAGATTGACTTTGGTCAGATACTGTATATTCAAAGAATGCCATAGTGTTTGCTATCCAAAGTAGTTGATACAATGATGGATACTTATAATGTATTTATATTTATTGTATATAAACAATGAGAGGAACCAGAGGTAAAATTACCAACATCCATTGGATCATTGAAAAAGCAAGGGAATTCTAGATAAATATCTACTTCAGCTTCATTGACTAGGCTCAATACTTTGACTGTATGGATCACAAAAAAATTGCGAGAAATTCTTACAGAGATGCAAATATCAGACTACCTTACCTGCCTCTTGAAAAACCTGTATGCAGGTCAAAAAGCAAAAGTTAGAACTGGACATGGAACAATAGACTGGTTCAAAATTGGGAAAGGAGTACATGAAGACTGTATATTCTCACCTTGTTTATTTAACTTCTATGCAGAGTACATCATGCAAGGTGTTGTGCTGAATGAGTTACAAGCTGGAATCAAGATTGCCAGGGGAATATCAATAACCTCAGATATGCACATGACACCATCCTAATGGCAGAAAGTGAAGAGAAACTAAAGAGCCTCTTGAAGGTGAAACAGGAAAGGGAGAAGGCTGGCTTAAAACTCAAAATTCAAAAACACAAAAATCATGGTGTTCAGTGCCATCACTTCATGGCAAATAGATGGGGAAAAAATGGAATTAGTGACAGACATTTTCTTGAGTTCCAAAATCACTGTGGACAGTAACTGCAGCCATGAAATTAAAAGACACTTGCTCCTTGGAATAAAAGCTATGACATCCTAGACAGTGTATTAAAAAGCAGAGACAACATTTTGCCAAGGTCCATGTAGTCCAAGCTATGGTTTTTCTACTAGTCATGTATGGATGTGAGAGTTGAACCATAAAGAAAGCTGACCACCAAAGAATTGATGCTTTTGAATGGTAGTGTTGGTGAAAACTCTTGAGAGTTCCTTGGACTGCAAGGAGATCACACCAGTCAATCCTAAAGGAAATCAACCCTGAATATTCATCAGAAAGACTATTGCCAAATCCAAAGCTCCAATACTTTGTCCACCTGATGTAAAGAGCTGGCTCATTGGATAATACCCTGATACTGTGAAAGACAGAAGAAGGTGATAACAGAGGATGAGATGGCTGAATGGTATCATTGCATCAATGGGCATGAATTTGCGCAGACTCTGGGAGATAGTGAGGGAAAGGAAAATCTGGCATGCTGCAGTCCATGGGGTCATAATGAGTTAGACATAACTATGTGACTGAACAACAACAACAACATACAATATCATCAAACTAGTTGATACTAATTTCTATATTAAATAAAATAAATCTAATAGTTGTCATGCTTGGGATATAATAATGTGTTGAGCCAGCTTGTTGTTACATATCCAATTCTAAATTTTTCTTCTTGAATCATATATAGGTTTCTCAGGAGATGGATAAGATTTTCTTATATCACAATGTTGCAGTGTTAGATGGAGAAACCTGCAACCAGTATGATTTTTCTATCTATAATTTGATTTCTTTGTTGGATGTTCAAGAACTCTTACTTTATATTTGAATAATAATACCTTTGATAGGATATCCTTGTGTTAATTGTTATACCTCAGTATTCCACACTATATAGTATGCTCTTTAAGTATGTAGAACTGAATTATCTTTTATTTTATGTAAATGTTTTCAATTCTAGCTTACTTTTTTCCACTGGAGACTCTAATCTATCATATATTGGTGTTCCTCACTGTATTTTTTATATCTATTTTGCCTTTAACTCTTCTAGCTCCTTTTAAACATTTTCTTTTTCTTTTCTATCATCGTTCTCCTTTCCCTTCCCTCCCCTTTCCTCCTTTGTCTATGTTTCTCTTTCTCTGTCTCTCTTCCTCCCTCCTTCTCACCCTCCATCCATTCTGTAATGCCTTTCTATCTGTTCATTTATTTATCCATTCATCAGTTGTCTATTATCTATTTATCTACCTAAACTAAGAAAGCTGAGCACTGAAGAATTGATGCTTTTGAACTATGGTGTTGGAGAAGACTCTTGAGAGTCCCTTGGACTGCAAGGAGATCCAACCAGTCCATCCTAAAGGAGATCAGTCCTGGAAGTCCATCAGTTCATTGGAAGGACTGATGTTGAAGCTGAAACTCCAATACTTTGGCCACCTGATGCAAAGAGCTGACTCATTTGAAAAAAACGCTGATGCTGGGAAAGATTGACGGCATGAGAAGGGGACGACAGAGGATGAGATGGTTGGATGGCATCACTGACTCAATGGATATGGGTTTGGGTGGACTCCAGGAGTTGATGATGGACAGGGAGGCCTGGCGTGCTGTAGTTCATGGGATCACAAAAAGTTGGACATGACTCAGCAACTGAACTGAACTGTACTGATGTGACTGAACAACTATGACAGACAATAATATCCAACTAGTTGATACTAATTTCTATATTGAATAAAATAAATCTAATAGNATGATGGACAGGGAGGCCTGACGTGCTGTAGTTCATGGGATCACAAAAAGTTGGACATGACTCAGCAACTGAACTGAACTGTACTGATGTGACTGAACAACTATGACAGACAATAATATCCAACTAGTTGATACTAATTTCTATATTGAATAAAATAAATCTAATAGTTGTCTTGCTTGGGGTATAAAAATGTGTTGTGCCAATGGAGTAGCTTCATGTAATTTTATCCGTAAGTTCACCAATTATTAATTAAATGATTAAATAAGTTAATATCTCATTTGGAAACCATAACAAGCTCATTAAATAATATTCTGAAATTTGAGTGTCAGAGAATTAATCTCTATGATATTATAGTTTTTGATCATATATGATATATAATATATATTATACACATAATTCTTTATACATTTTACATTATAAAATATTGCACACATTGTGATTCTTTATATATTTGTATATGTATCCACATATTTAACAGTAAGTAGAAAACTCAGATTGCATACAATGCTATTTATTGGATATAATGTGTGTATATATATATATATATATATGTTTTACAAACTAATGTAAATGACAGTGAAGGTAAAAATTAAAGGCTTAGTCATTGTCACTTGTGCATCCCCAAATCCACTGCACAAAGTGTGTGCAGGGTATTCTGTGACAGCGGTTCCCATCCTTTTTGGCACCAGGACTGGTTTTGTGGAAGACAACTTTTCCATGAATGGTTAGGTGGTGTGGTTTTAGGATGATTCAACAACATTACATTTATTGTGCACTTTATTCCTATTATTGCATCAGTTCCACTTCAGATCATCAAGCATTATATCCTAGAAGCTGGGGACCCCTGCTCTATTACACTAGGGTTAAGGACTAACTTGCTGCTGCTGCTGCTGCTGCTGCTAAGTCGCTTCAGTCGTGTCCGACTCTGTGCGACCCCACAGATGGCAGCCCATTGGGCTCTGCCATCCCTGGGATTCTCCAGGCAAGAACACTGGAGTGGGTTGCCATTTCCTTCTCCAGTGCATGAGAGTGAAAAGTGAAAGGGAAGTCGCTGAGTCATGTCTGACTCAGCGACCCCATGGACTGCACCCTACCAGGCTCCTCCGTCCATGGGAGTTTCCAGGCAAGAGTACTGGAGTGGGGTGCCATTGCCTTCTCCAAGGACTAACTTACAGGCAGAATTTTATACTACTATTATCCCACCAACAGGAATCTCAAATTTTGAGATAAAAGAAAGTATCTAATAAAAAGTGCATTTCTTTTCTACAGTGTACCATATAATAATTTACCTGCTTTTATGGATCACAAAATAGAATACCTATCTTAGGAATACTTTAAATGCCAATACTTTGTGGATCAAAATACAATTCTGCTGACAATTTCTGAAAGGTCTATATTTTTTTTTCATGCTTCTCATTAATACACCATGATGCCAAGTTATTGGCAATGCAAATTCTTCATCATAAAATGAAAGATTAAATCGAATAAAAATGCAGTGTTAACTTTTAAAACCCATGTTTTAAAAATAAACATTTCACTGACATTTATGAGGCATCAGATAAAGTGGTCTCAGGAGCATCATCATAAATGCAACTTCACAGCAGTTAGAGTCATAAATTCCTTCCCAAACATTTATGAGATTGAATAAATAGAAGGTAGCATTTGGGAGGGATGGAAATTGTTGTGTGCCAAGAATTTCTGATTGTTCTTTTTTCAATATACTCCATTATAGACTAAAGAAATAACACATCTATGGCTCAATTTTCATCTCAAAGAAAAAAAAATTCCTATCAATACGAAAACATGTTTATCATGCTGCATTCATATAATTTAATCAAACATATTAATAGTTCCACAGTAGAAAGACTGAGCTATCATACCATTGTGGTTATCTGGGTCTTGAAGATCTTTTTTGTATAGTTCTTCTGTGTATTCTTGCCACCTCTTCTTAATATCTTCTGCTTCTGTTAGGTCCTTACCATGTCTGTCCTTTATTGTGCCCATCTTTGCATGAAATGTTCCCTTGGCATCTCTACTATTCTTGAAGAGATCTCTAGCCTGTCTCATTCTATTGTTTTCCTCTCTTTATTTGCATTGATCACTGAGGAAGGCTTTGTAATGTCTCCTGCTATTCTTTGGAACTCTGCATTCAAGTGGTATAATTTTCCTTTTCTCCTTTTCCTTTTGTTTCTCTTCTTTTCTCAACTATTTCTAAGGCCTCCTCAGACAACCATTTTGCCTTTTTGCATTTGTCTTTCTTGGGGTTGGTCTTGATCATGGCCTCCTGTTCAGTTCATTTCATTCACTCAGTCATGTCTGACTCTGCGATCCCATGGACTGCAGCACACCAGGCCTCCCTGTCCATCACCAACTTCTGGAGTTTACTCAAACTCATGTCCATTGAGTCGATGATGCCATCCAACAACCTCGTCCTCTGTTGTCCCCCTCTCATCCTCCCTTTAATCTTTCCCAGGATCACAGTTTTTTCTAGTGAGTCCGTTCTTCGATTCAGGTGGCCAAAGCATTGGAGTTTCAGCTTCAGCATAAGTCCTTTCAGTGAATTTTCAGGACTGATTTCCTTTAGGATGGACTGGTTGGATCTCCTTGCAGTCCAAGGGACTCTCAGGGTCTTCTCCAACACCACAGTTCAAAAGCATCAATTCATTGGCACTCAGCTTTCTTTATAGTCCAACTCTCACATCCATATATGACTACTGAAAAAAACCATAGCTCAGACAAGATAGACCTTATGGAAAGTTATGTCTTTGATTTTTAATAGCATGTGTAGGGTCTGCTGTGTAGGTTGGTCATAGCTTTTCTTCCAAGTAACAAACATCTTTTAATTTCATCACTGCAATCTCCATCTGCAGTGATTCTGAAGCCCAATAAAATAAAATCTGTCACTGTTTCCATTGTTTCCCCATCTACTAGCCGTGGAGTGGTGGTACCATATGCCATGAACTTAGTTTTTTAAATGTTGAATTTTAAGCCAGCTTTTTCGCTCTCTTCTTTCACTTTCATCAAGAGGCTCTTTAATTCTTCTTGCTGTCTGCCATAAAGATGGTGTCATGTGCATATCTGAGGTGATTGATACTTCTCCTGGTAATCTTGATTTCTCTTTTTGCTTCATCCAGTCTGGCATTTCACATAATATACTCTGCATATAATTTAAATAAGCAGTGTGACAATATCCAGACTCTACATACTCTTTTCCCAGTTTTGAACCAGGCTGTTGTTCCATGACTGGTTCTAACTGCTGCTTCTTGACCTGTACACAGATTTCTCAGAAGGCAGGTAAGGTGGTCTAGTATTCCCATCTCTTGAAGAATTTTCCACAGTGTGTTGTGATCCACATGGTCAAAAGCTTTAATGTAGTCAATGAAGCAGAAGTAGATGTTTTCCTGGAATTCTCTTGCTTTGTCAATGATCCAGTAGATGCTGCCAATTTGATCTCTGGTTCCTCTGCCTTTTCTAAATCCAACTTGAGCATCTGGAAGTTCTCAGTAAACATAATGTTGAAACCTAGCTTGGAGAATTTTGAGCATTTCTTTGCTAGCATGTGAGTTGAGTGCAATTGTGCAGTAATTTGAACATTCTTTAGCATTGCCTTTCTTTGGGATTGGAATGAAAACTGACCTTTTCTAGTCTGGTGGCCACTGCTGTGGTTTCCAGATTTGCTGGCATATTGAGTGCAGCACTTTCACAGCATCATTTTTAGGATTTGAAATAGCTCAATTGGAATTCCATCTCTTTCACTAGCTTTCTTCATAGTGATGCCTCCTAATGACCACTTGACTTCACACTCCAGGATATCTTACTCTAGGTTAGTGATCATACCATTGTGACTATATCAGTCATTAAGATCTTTTTTGTATTGTTCTGTGTATTCTTGTCACCTCTTCTTTACATCCTGTGCTTCTTTTAGATCCATACCATTTCTGTTCTTTATTGTGCCCATTTTTCATGGAATGTTCCCTTGGTAGCTCTAATTTTCTTGAAGAGATCTCTAGTCTTCCCCACTCTGTTGTTTTTCTCTATTGTTTTACATTGATCACTTAGGAAAGTTTTCTTATGTCTCTTTGCTATTTTTGAGAACTCTGCATTCAGATAGGTATATCTTTCCTTTTTCTCTTTGTCTCTCACTTCTTTTCCCAGCTGTTTGTAAGGCTCACTCTGACAACCATTTTATCTTTTTTGCATTTCTTTTTCTTGGGGTTGGTTTTGATCACTGCCTCCTGTACAGTGTTATGAACCTCTGTCCATAGTTCTTCAGGCACTCTATCAGATATAATCCCTTGAATCTATTGTCACATCTACTGTATAATAGCAGGGGATTTTATTTAGGTTAAACCTGAATGGTCTAGTGGTTTTCCCTACTTTCTTCAATTTCATTCTGAATTTTGCAATAAGGGGGTCATAATCTAAGCCACAGTCAGTTCCTGGTCTTGTTTTTGCTAACTGTATAGTTTCTCTATCTCTGGCTGCAAAGAATATAGTCAATCTGATTTCAGTATTGACCATCTGGTGATGTTCATGTGTGGAGTTGTCTCATGTTGTTGGAAGAGGGTGTTTGCTATAACCAGTGCAATCTCTTGGCAAAACTGTTAGACTTTGCCCTGCTTCATTTTGTACTCCAAGGTCAAACTTGCCTGTTACTCCAGGTATCTCTTGATTTCCTTCTTTTGCATTCCAGTCCCCTATGATGAAAAGAACATTTTTTTTTTTAATGTTAGCTCTAGAAGTTGTTGTAGGTCTTCATAGAACCATTCAACTTCATCTTCTTTTGCGTTAGTGGTTGGGGCATAGACCTGGATTACTGTTACTGAATGGTTTGCCCTGGAAACCACAAAGATCATTCTGTCAGTTTTGAGATTGCACCCAAATACTGCATTTCAGACTCTCTTCTTGACTATAAGACCTACTCCGTTTCTCTTTAAGGATTCTTACCCACAGTAGTAGATATAATGGTCATCTGAATTAAATTTGCCCATTCTGGTAATACAGAGAAATTTTGTATTTTGCTGTTTATTTACCCAAATGAAATTTATTATCACTTTGCTGGTTTACATTGAAAAATTACCTTAACTTTGACATATTAGTTTGTTAAGAATGAAATATTCAGAATTTCAGAGCTTCAAGTTTAGAAAATATATAATTTCTCCATTGAGTCAGGTCTTATTTTATGTCTCATTTATACATTAACGTTTCTTTGCAGGAGACCCTGGTTTGATTCCTGGGTCAGGAAGATCCACTGGAGAAGGGATAGGCTACCCACTCCAGTACTCTTGGGCTTCCCTTGTGGCTCAGCTGGTAAAAAATCTAACTGTAGTCTGGGAAACCTGGGTTTGATCCCTGGGTTGGGAAGATCCCCTGGAGAAGGGAAAGACTATCCACTCCAGTGTTCTGGCCTGGAGAATTCTATGGACTGTATAGTCCATGGGGTCGCGCAGAGTTGGACACGACTGAGTGACTTTCACTTTGAAAGTGAAGTCGCTCAGTCGTGTCTGACTCTTTGCAGCCCCATGGACTGTAGCCTACCAGGCTCCTCCCTCCATGGGATTCTCCAGGCAAGAGTACTGGAGTGGTTGCCATTTCCTTCTCCAGGGGATCTTCCCAACCCAGGGAATACAATTCCTAGGTACTTGTTAATTTATTTCTAAATACTATTAATGGTATTATTTTAAAATGTATTTTCTTGTTGTATCTGGTCACAGTACTTTTTTATTGATATTTTTTATTACCTTCTGAGTCATAATGTGACAAAACTTGAAAGCAGTAAGTTTACGTTCATATCTTCCCTCTCTCTATAAATACACACACACATACACACACATACACTTTGTCTGATTTTTAAATGAGAGAACAGTATCCACTAAGTTTTAAAAGATTATCATTTGTAGCAACATGGGTGGACCTGGAGATGTAAGTCTGACAGAAAGACAAATGATATTTGATATGACTTGTATCTAAAAAAAATTATATAAATTAACTAATTTAAAAAACACAACCACTCACAGACTTAGAGAATGAATTTATGGTTACCAGGTGGAAAGGGTAGAGAGGAAGGGTAGATTGGGAATTTCAGGTTGACAATTATGTACTCTTATATTTAAAACAGAAAACCAACAGTGAGTTACTGTATAGCATAGGCAATTCTGCCAACATTCTGTAGTAACCTAAATGGGAGCATAATTCCAAAAAGAATAGATACTTGTAAATGTTTAACTGAATCACTTTGCTGTATACCTCAAACTAAATATTGTTAATCAACTCTATTCCATAATAAAATACAAACTGAAAACACTTGAGATGTTTTAGAAAATAAGAAATACAACACTTTCATTTCTGACTACATTCTTTTGTTCTGTTTATTTATTGCTCTGTAACAAATCACCCCCCAAATCAGTGGTTTAAACCTTAAAAAATCATTTACTTTTCATAATCTCTGTTGGGTGGGAATTAAAAAAGTCCTTGGCTAGGTGTTTCTTGCTTGGGGTCTCCAATATGGCTTTAGTCACATGTTGGCCGGCAGGAGTAGAGTAGTGGTGGGTGATGGGGGGATCACTTGGATGGTGGCTGACCAGGTATAGCTTTCTTTTCCTATGGCCTCTCCTTATTGTCTCTGCAAAGGCCAGTTTGGGCTTCCTCTAAGGCATCGTATGCTCAGAGCATTTAATTTGGTTACTTGACACCTGAAGGCTTCAAGAGCAAATATTACAGAGAGCAAGGCAGAAACTTTATTACCTTTAATGACCTAGCCATGAAAGTTAGAATGCATCATTTCCAAATTATTCTATTTGCTGACCAATCAAAAGCTCATTCATATTCAAGAGAAGAAAAGACTTCACCTCTTGATGGGGTGGTTTTCCTGAGAGTCACACTTCCAGGTTCGATGGAGGATACTGGATGCTTGGGGCTGGTGCACTGGGATGACCCAGAGGGATGGTATGGGGAGGAAGGAGGGAGGGGGGTTCAGGATAGGGAACACGTGTATACCCGTGGCGGATTCATGTTGATGTATGACAAAGCCAATACAATATTGTAAAGTAAAAATTAAAAAATAAACAAAAAAATACAACTTCTAGAATTTTAGAAGATTGTTTGCTCTTTTCTTTGAATAAATACTCTTTATAATATTGAGGGGATTTTATTCTATTTTTAGTTTGCTTGAATATTCCATCTCTTTTAATTAGAATGCATATTTTATTAGCAATTGTCAAAATAATATGTACTGTGCTGTGTTTAGTCACTCACTCATGTCCAACTCTTTGCAACCCCATGGACTGTAGCCTGCCAGGCTCCTCTGTTCATGGGGATTCTCCAGGCAAGAATACTGGAGTGGGTTGACACGCCCTCCTCCAGAGGATCTTCCCAACCCAGGGATTGAACCCAGGTCTCCTACATTGCAGATGGATTCTTTACTGTCTGAGCTGCCAGGGAAGCCCTATCAATATGATAAATATACTTAATTCATTCCAAGAAATGTTTGCTGTATGCCTGGTTCCATGATGGATCCTGAATATATAGAGATGAGTTAGGCAAGCTCGCTTTCCTTCAGCAACTGAGACATGCCAACCATGTTGACTCATCTCCGTTGTTCTCAATACACAAACCTACTGTTGGCCAGAGTCCTACCTGACTTTCCTACACTTTGCTGAGTATTTTTCTCTTATGCTTAGTTTAGTCAAAGCTTCTCTTAAAACCTCAAAATTCCCAGTTGTAATCCTCAGTCAAAAATCTTAGTTCACCTACATGGTTGCATTTATCAGTAATTGTTTCCTTTTTGTTGCTGAGTAGTATTCCATTGCTTCACAGTTTATTTCTCTAGTTTCCTGGACTATGTCCAGTTTTTCTTTTTTTGCTTTTATGGATAAAACTACAATGAGCAACAAAAAATTGGTTTCTATTTCACTGGGAAACAAAACACAAGCTTTTCATTGTTTGTCAGTAGGCATTCTCCTTGTCATTTTATCATAAAATATTTTCATAAAAGTCCTACACCCATATTCTGTCTTCCTTCCAATAACAATGGATGGATTCTTTCTGCTGCTCACGTTTCTTCTTTCCTCTACTGGATTCTATTCCTTGATCTACTCAAAGATTATGATTCTCAAATTTATCCTACTCTTTCCCATGTTATGAAATTCTTTTCAACTGGAACCTTCCTATCAGAATAGAAATATAGTACACTGTCTCCCATTTTAAATAAAATTCTATAAATCCATGTGATTTTCCATTTACTAATATGATTGTATTTATAGCAAAACACTGACAGCCTTTATTAAAGGTTTTGCCTTTCTCTGATCTATTCACCCCCAGATACACAGAAATCTGTGCTTTTTCTCCCATGGATGGCTAATGCTGTTTTGTCTAGGTCAGCAATACGTTGCCAAATTCAATGGTCCTTCTTAGTCCTCATCCTAACTCCACTGCAGCATTTGATACAGGGATCAGCTTCTTGAAAGAATTTTTGACTCAGAGAAGTGGATTTATTTCTTATGAACTTATTTTTCTATGGTCTACTTAAAAAGGCAGGAGTTTCATTTTTTTGATATAAGTTCCTAAAGTTGTTTTAATAAACTCTTCAAAATTATCAGGGACAATATAATCCTTATTGACAGCAACATTTAAAGCAAAATTGTGTTTATACTTAAACATAAAATGTAGATAAAATCATTCAGCATTACCTTTTTTTTTTTTTAAGAAACAAGATCTACTTATCAATACTCTGTAGGAAAACTCTGTATACAGGCTGATAATTTCCTTTATATTTCCCAAAGAAAAATAAAAGTAATCAATACTTACATAAGCCAAAATGCTGAATAAACACACATATTCACTTAAACATATGCATTTATTTACACATATATTTAGCCTTTGTGTGTATGTGAAGCTTTTGTTAAATTCTGGTTTCATGTAAAGTACCAAGTCATAAAATCAATTAAGAAATTTCCCATGAGTATCTCTAATTTTTTAGTTTCATTAATATAGAATTACTTATTGTTAAAAGTAAGTTAGCACTCCCCCATTTGCCTTCCCACTCCAGTCTTCTTGCCTGGGAAACCCCATGAACAGAGGAGCCTGGTGGGCTACAGTCCATAAGGTAAAGAGTCGGAATGATTGAGCCCACATACACATATTTGCCTTCCAGTTGGGAATAGAATGACTATTAGGAATTGTCCTGTAGTCCAGTCTCACCTTTTATCAGGGACAGCCAGACAAAGTAACAAAGATATCTAGTCAAATCCCCTTATAAGTGCTCATGATACCTCTCCTGGAAAATATATACAGTTATTTACTAGAGGCTAGTCCTTATCTTTGGAGAAGGCTCTGGCGACCCACCTCAGTATTCTTGCCTGGAAAATCCCATGGACGGAGGAGCCTGGTGGGCTACAGTCCACAGGGTCGCTAAGAATCGGGCACGACTAAGCGACTTCACTTTCACTTTTCACTTTCCTGCACTGGAGAAGGAAATGGCAACCCACTCCAGCGTTCTTGCCTGGAGAATCCCAGGGACGGGGGAGCCTGATGGGCTGCCGTCTATGGGGTCACACAGAGTCAGACATGACTGAAGCGACTTAGCAGCAGCAGCAGTCCTTATGTGGTCTAAGATTATATTAAACTAACCCAGTGTCTATGGATTTGTGGAGCATGGCTTCTTAAAATTTTCATGTATGTAATTATAGAAGTAAAAATTGGAGGGTTCTTATGACTGAGATGTAGAGAAAGTGGAAATGTTAGTTGCTCAGTCGTGTCCAACTCTTTGCAACCCCATGGACTGTAGCCCACTTGGCTCCTCTGTCAATGGAATTCTCCAGGCAAGAATACCGGCTTGAGGTGATATTCCCTTCTCCAGAGGATCTTCCCAACCCAGGTATCAAGCTCAGGTCCCATGCATTGCAGGTGCGTTCTTAACCATCTGGGCCACCAGGGAAGCGTTATGACTGAGACAGATTCCTTTTATGTAAACAAGAACCACTTGTCTCACTCGGCGATTTAAGATGTTGAATCTAAGTCAGAAACTTACACAAGGCAAGAAAGGACCTGGGAGGTAGCATTGAAATCATGGACTGCTTTGTGTTTCCCCTCTGCTGCATAATTACTTATATACATAATATTATTAAAATGCTTATAATTGATTTCATTTCTCATTCTGGTGTGTCTGATATGACAATCTGGCACTTTGCTACAGCACCACCCCTGATGTCCATTTTTAATTGTGATATAATCTCTAGTCTTAAGCATAAGAATGGTACAAGGAATTCCTATATACCCTTTAACCAGACTTATATTTTGCGCAGTTCTTTCACTGTAGAAATATGAAATATGTATATAAATGCACATACACTTTACATATTATACACATATACATATATAGTTCATTTATATTACATGTTATAATTAAATACAAAATGAAGACTAGACATGAAAATTCCCTGAGCAGGCAAAACCAGTTATACCACATGAGCAAAAGTTAATTACCTTATTCTGCAAAATAAGTCAAACTAGGGTTGCTTCTTATAAATGTGTCTAAAAATCATAAATAAAACAAGCTCTTCTCTAAATTGGCACTGGGTAACATTTTTAACTGATTCCCTATCATTATGAAAATTCTATTTTATAACCTATCATTATAAGAATAAACAGCCTCGGGTTTTCACTGTATAAGTCGTTCTGTAATAATCTACCTCTGAGTTGCATTTCACTGTTGGTTTAGAGCTGCCAGATAGCAAACTGTTTTTATGTACACACACATAAAAATAAACCTTGAGTAATTGTTTTATTAATCTAGTGGTCTACATTTTTCTTTTTCTGGATTTTTTGCACACATGCATATATATTTTATATGTTTGTATGTACATATTTACATATGTATGTAAATGTTATAAAATTGCTGAAGACTGTGGTGGAGATAGTATAACCTAAGTAATTTATTGTGTACTCTCTACATTCAAAGATAGTGCATAACTACAGCATAATTATGAAGATTGGACATTTTATGTTTAGTACAATACTATTATTTAATCCAGCAATTCTCAAAATACAGTCAAGACACAGGATACCTTTAAGACTCAGTTGGTGAAGTCAAAATCACACTATTAACATTATTAATAACAATACGAAGTGAATTTGCTCACCATGGTGATATTTCCACTAGTGATTCAAAAGCTATGGTAGTAAAACTGTTGGTACATCATGAATCAAGAAAGTAGCACTAAACTCTGGAAGTAATTACTGCATTTTCCACTCTCACAAATGTGCAGAAGAAAAAGCCAAATATACTCAAATCCATCCTTGATTAAGTAATAAATTGATAGACTTACTGAATCTCAACCTCTGAATATGCCTCTTCTTAATAGAATATCTGATGAAGTGTGAATAGGTATAAAGCTCTAATGCACATAGAAGATGATTGTCCTAAGAAGACACATTTGTACATTTCACTGAAGCATAAAGACCAGCTGCTTCATTATGGAATATCAGTTTTGCATGGAAGAATACACGATGGCCAAACAAACTATGGTGCTTCTGGCTTGGGAATTTGGTATATATTTTCTCTAAAAATGAATGCATTGAACCTGTCACTTTAAGGGATTTGGCTACACATGTAGCCAATGGTACAATTCAAGCTTTTAAAGAAAAAGTTAAAATTGTTGGCAACTTCTAGCCACCACTCGATTTTGACAGATTACCAAAGTTTAAAGCTTTTGAGAAGTGGTCGGTGTGATATTACATTGTATAATAAAATTGTCTATATTTGGAATATCTGAAAACTTCACTTACCCATTCATAGTTACTGGAATAACTATGGATAGGTTTGGAGTTCAGTTAAACATGTTTTTACTATTTTCTTTATACTTGCCTCACTACTTTTTTTTTTTTTTTCTTTCTGTGTAACTCCTCTCCTGCCTTCACTTTTTTAAAGAAATATTCTTTATTACTCTAATCCTTCTGTAGGAAATTTAGCTACCCCTTTTGCATCATTTTTCCCTACGAGGTGTTAGGATTTTCATTCCGAATTTAGTCTACTTTAGAGTTAATTTTTACCCTCTAATATGAAATATAATTACCTTACAAAATGCTATTTCCTTTTACTCTCTGACACTTTGTGCTATTTTTTGTCATATATGCATGCATGCTTGTGAGCTAAGTCGCTTCAGTCGTGTCCGACTCTCTGTGACCCTACGGACTGTAGCCGGCTAGGCTCCTCTGTCCATGCGATTCCCCAGGCAAGAATATTGGAGTGGGTTGTCATGCCCTCCTCCAGGGGATCTTCTCCATCCAGGGATCATGGAATCCAGGAATCTGTATGTCTTACATCTCCTGCTTTGGCAGGCTGGTTCTTTACCACTGGCACCTGGGAAGTGCTATTCACAATAGCACTTCCTGGGAAGCCCATTCACAAAGAATGAATTTTTGTTTCTCAGAAGAGATAATGGGAGCTGGAGGCAAGTATAAATCTTTTAATCCTTACCATTTTTAGCCAGAGATTGATATGGATGTGAGAGTTGGACTGTGAAGAAAGCTGAGCACCGAAGAATTGATGCTTTTGAACTGTGGTGTTGGAGAAGACTCTTGAGAGTCCCTTGGACTGCAAGGAGATCCAACCAGTCCATTCTGAAGGAGATCAGCCCTGGGATTTCTTTGGAGGGAATGATGCTAAAGCTGAAACTCCAGTACTTTGACCACCTCATGCGAAGAGTTGACTCATTGGAAAAGACTCTGATGCTGGGAGGGATTGAGGGCAAGAGGAGAAGGGGACGACAGAGGATGAGATGGCTGGATGGCATCACTGACTTGATGGACGTGAGTTTGAGTGAACTCTGGGAGTTGGTGATGGACAGGGAGGCCTGGCGTGCTGTGATTCATAGGATCGCAAAGAGTCAAACACAACTGAGCAACTGAACTGAACTGATATTGCCTCATTTAAGAAAACCAGAAAATAGAAGCATAAGAATAATATTTACAACTTTGAAAATGAACACCAGTGTCACTAAAGAGAAAACTAAAAACGAGTCACTCGAGTAGCAGAGCTGGAAAAGTAAAGTATTGGAAAGGAGACCTGATTTTCGTGGCTACTTAGTGATTTTTCAAAAAGTTTTGCTTTAGTTTTCTGTCACTATGTATGCTTAGTCACTAAGTCATGCCCGATTCCCCGTGATCCCTATGGACTGTAGCCTGCCAGGCTACTCTGTCCATGGCATTTTCCAGTCAAGAATACTGGAGTGGGCTGCCATTT
Organism: Cephalophus harveyi; assembly: GCA_006410635.1. NCBI lineage: Eukaryota > Metazoa > Chordata > Mammalia > Artiodactyla > Bovidae > Cephalophus > Cephalophus harveyi. The sequence goes on from SJYT01009120.1 coordinate 534,417, forward strand.
CCTCCTCTAAGGGATCTTCCCGACCTAGGGATCAAACCCACAGCTCTTGCTGGGTCTCTGGCACTGGCATGCAGATTCATTACCCCTAAGCCACCAGAGAAGCCCTTTCTATCACTACTGGGACACATTACCACAAATTTAGGGATCTAAAATAACACAAACTTCTTACCTTTTACATCTGTAGAAGTCCGACATACGTCTCATGGGACCAAAATCAAGATGCTGACAGAGCTGTGTCTTTGCCAGAGGTTCTAGGGGAGGATCTCTTTCCTTGCCTTTTCCAGTTTCTAAAGGCCGCCCCCTTTCTTGACTCAGGCTCCCTTCTTCCATCTTCCAAGCCTATCATGTCGTGCCCCTCCGATTACCCTTCTACTGTTGTGATTCCTTCTGCCACTTCTATCCCTTCTCCTTCTGCAACTTTTAAGGGCCTTCGTGGTACATTGGATCCACCTGGGTAACCTGGGCTAATCCATTTATTTTAAAGCCAGGTGGTTAGCAGCCTTAACTCACCCTTTATATGTTAACAAACTCATCACAAAGGAATCAAATGTGGGCATCTGTGAGAAAGCTGCTATTTTGTCTACTACAGTTTTAGTATTTAATGTGAATTTTAAAATAATGATATTTAAATTGCTAGCTTAATAATAAATCCAATATACATGACTATTCTTAGCTTTTTGCAGTTTTCTTAAAGTACGGTCTGTATCATGCAAATCACCTGCATCAAAAGTCAGCAGTAGTGTGTCCTGTTCTTAGGTTCACAGCCAGCTTTAAGGAAAAAGAACTTGGAAGACAGGTTCCAGTATTCTAGATTTTGACAAGAAGCCTACAGAATTTTAACACACAGCAAACCAAAGGTTGAAGTCTACTGATTCAGCCCACTGAAAAAGTTAAGGAAATGGGATAAGTTGAGAGACTTAAGAGGTAATGGGACACAAACTAACTTGAACTATTTGTCCTTAAGTAGGCAACTTAGAGGAACGTAACATTTAACCAGTATTAAGATCATATTTCCTGAAAGAATATAAATAGTGAATAATAAAGAGATTCAAAGAGAAAGGATATGCAGTGTCCTACAATCAACCCTGAAAATTCACTGGAAGGACTGATGCTGAAGCTGAAGCTCCAATATTTTGGCCACCTTATGCAAACAGCAGACTCACTGAAAAAGACCCTAATGCTGGGAAGGATAGAAGACAGGAGAAGGGGACAACAGAGGATGAGATGATTGGATGGCATCACTGACTCAGTGGACATGAGCTTGAGAAAGTTCCAGGAGATGGTGAAGGACAGGGAAGTCTGGCGTGCTGCAGCCCACGGGGTCACAAATTGGCCTTGGTTGTGTCCAATTCTTTGCAACTCCATGGACTGTAGCCGTGCTCCCCTGTCCATGGAATTCTCCAGGCCAGAATACTGGAGTGGATTGCCATTCCCCACTAGGAGATCTTCCTGACCCAGGGATTCAAACTGCATCTCCTGAGTCTCCTGCATTGCAAGAAGATTTTTTACAGCTGAGCCACAGGGGAAGCCTCACAATTAGTACATTATTTCTAAAATGTTTCAAAAAATGAAACTTGAATGATTAGCTATTTAAAAACCACAAAAATAAAATATATTCTTGGGAAGCCTAAAGATTCAACAGACAAGCATCTGAACACTTCTAGAAACAATAGATGCCAGTATAAATTAGTAACAAGATATATGATTTGTTCTAAGAATTATTTGCTACTTTTTTAAACATTTATAGTACACGTTTTACATATTATGTGTAGAAACTTAACACTAAATAAGTTGTGTCACATATAAAATACATGTTTTAATTTATAAAAAGGAACCAGTGAGCATTTTAAACAGTAATATTCCTATTTCCTACTTTCTTATTTATGCATGAAAAGTCTGGCCAGAGTAACTATACTTAATGAACAATCATTAATCACCTACTGACAGACACTAGCAGTAAAAGCAGAGTGCATGGGAGGAATTTCAAAGTGTTTCTGGAATTGCCCCGAAACTTCAAGTTCTTTGAAGTGACGGAAAAGTTCATAGACATTGAATGCAGAAAAGTGAAAATGCAACTTTAAATTGCAACCAAGTCATAAAGGAAATGTGCTTCATCATTTATCATTTTGGGTCTCTTAAGCACTAACTCTAATGGGCTCTCTGTATCTCTGGTGCAGAATTTGTAATGGCTTTAAATTAGTATCTCTGTGACCAAGTCTAAATTGTCCTCTTAGACTGTTACACGATTAGGGGCAGAGATTACATCATGTATGTATGTGTGTGTTTGTGTGTGTGTGTATGTGCGTGTGTGTGACTCTAGAGCCTAACAGAGAACCCAACATTTAATAGATGTTGAAGAAAGGTTTGTAGCATGTGTGAGAGATAAAAAGAAAGGGCAGAAAGGCTAACATGTAAGAGCTCTTTCTAAAATGCCCTTTTTTTTTTTTCAAGAATAGATTTCATTTATTTAAACAAGTAAGTTGTACTTTCTCATTTGTTGGTTTGCTTAGTCATTAGTATTTCCCACCACAAATATTACAGATTAATTGAAAGCATACATTAATAATTGTATAAATGCAAGAGGAATGTTTTTCTTATATGTTTTTCTCATACAGCTTACAAAAGCACTGAAAATTTTACTTCAACAAGCTTATTAAAGTTAATAGGATATTTTAATGGTGTATATTCATATTAAAGAAGCAAATGTATTACTAAGTAGGATTTACCAGAAGAAGCCTAATCCTGTAAATACAATTCCAGGAAGGCAAAAAATCATAATGTAGATGTGTATAAGAGACAGGAAAATATTACAGATTAATTGAAAGCATACATTAATAATTGTATAAATGCAAGAGGAATGTTTTTCTTATATGTTTTTCTCATACAGCTTACAAAAGCACTGAAAATTTTACTTCAACAAGCTTATTAAAGTTAATAGGATATTTTAATGGTGTATATTCATATTAAAGAAGCAAATGTATTACTAAGTAGGATTTACCAGAAGAAGCCTAATCCTGTAAATACAATTCCAGGAAGGCAAAAAATCATAATGTTTAGAATTTTAAAAAGAGATTATCAGGCATTCATGGTCCCAGTAATCTGTTAATAATGTTTTTCTTGAAATCTATGTATTGCAATATGTAGATTAAAAATATTTTCTTATGTTTAAGTCTACACAATACTTTTAAAAATAGAAGAGATTTCTGTTGCATTTTTCATATAGCCAAGAAGACCTGTATTGAACTATATAGTAGTTTGATATATGATGTAGGGGATACATGTTAAATATGGAATTTAAACTCAAGATTCATTCAGTATTTTTGTCACTAGTTAAGTATTGAAAGTCATTGTAACAATTTTAAGAAAATATGCAACCACTTAAAATATGCCTAAGTATGCTAGCAAAGCCAATCATTCCAAAAGTCCAACAATTTAAATGTGAATTCCATAATGCTAATGAAACTTGTTAAAAGTATTAACCAGAAGTTGGGGGTGAATATAAAAGTAGGAAGACAAGTTGAGGCAATAACAATGCTCACTAAGCATCTGGCGATGCTTTGTACAGCCAACCCTTTTTTGCAGGTGGGTTGAGCATCATTCATTGGTTCTGGCCAGTGAACTATTTTTTTCTGAGATATGTCACTTTGGGTTTCAGGTAGTTAAGGGCCGTGTGCCGCCTCGGTCTCTCTCTTTCCTGCCACACTGACAGTAAAAGCCGTGTGTTCACATGGTGATATAATCTTGGGAAGGAGCCAGAATTTTCAAGTCACCAAGGATATGATGGTCTTACCAACCCCTGACAGGCTTCCCAGGTAGCTCAGTGGCAAAGAGTCCACCTGCCAGTGCAGGAGCCACAGGAGATGTGGGTTTCATCCCAGGGTTGGGAAGACCCCCTGAAGGAGGAAACGACAACCCACTGAAGTATTCTTGCCAGGGAAATCCCATAGACAAAGGAGCCTGGCAGGCTACAGTCTGTGATGTGCCATGCTAACCAACTTCAGTTGTGTCTGACTCATTGCAACCCCATGGACTGTAACCTGTCAACTCCTGTGTCCATGGAATTTTCCAGGCAAGAATACTGGAACCATTTCCTTCTCCAAGGGATCATTCCAACCCAGGGATCAAACTTGTGTCTCTTGTGTCTCCTGCATTGGCAGGTGGATTCTTTACCACTGGGCCACATTGGATTAAACCAAGGACTTCTACATTTTATCTTTAGCCCAAACCTCCTCACTAAACCCTACACACTCCTTATAACTACCCTTTGAATGTACAAAGTTAGGTCTGTTTCAGCCAGCTCCAAATTTTCTTATGATTTTTCCTCCCACCAAACCTGTCGTTCTTCCAATATTCAATATCTCTGGAAGAAACCCAGACACTCCACAATTCTGCTGGCCATAAATTGACTGGTTTTTGACCTCAGGATCCACACCAATGTGTCTCTGAACCCATCCATTGTACTTTCAAAATAATCTCTCAGACTGACAGTCTCTATTTCCATGACCATCATGATCCTAATTCAATTTTTAAATAACTATGACCTGAACTACTATATTTCCTCCTATCATGGTCTTTCTCCCTCCACATTTGATCCCTACTAATCCATTTTCTAGATCACATGCAGAATAATTTCATCAAAACACTAGTCTATACTGATTCTACTAGATCCCTTCACCTAAGATAAAACAATTGTTTATTTTTCTATGCAGTCACATATTTAAAATAACAAATTATATGATAAATATGCATATAGAATATCATAGAATATATTGGCCAATATCATATGTTGGCTTTTACTTTATATTTACATAATATTCTGTGTTGAGTATTTTGAGGACATTACAATCTTTACAAAAGGCTAATAGTGATGGCAATGTTAATTATAATAATTGCTAACTTTTATTGAATGGCTTACTGGCTTACATGCACTAATGCAATGATTCCTCCCAACACACCCAATTATTATTATTATGATCTTCCCATATAAATAAGAAAATCAAGAAAATCCAGTCAGTGCTTCCCTAGGATTAATGGAAAAGCCAAGATGTAAACCCTGTCTAGAGGCTGAGCTATAATAATTGTTCAATTTATATGTGTGTGTGCTTAGTCGATCAGTTATGTCAAACTCTGTGTGATCCCCTTCGACTGTAGCCCACCAGGCTCCTCTGTCCCTGGGATTCTCCAGATAAGAATACTGGAGTGGACAGCCATGCCCTTCTCTAGGGCATCTTCCCAACCCAAGGATCAAACATGGATCTCCCGCATTGCAGGTGGATTCATTACCATCTGAGCCATCAGGGAAGTTCTCATATGTGTGTAATAATAGATAAATACTTCTTGGGAGGAAAGATAAAACTTATTATGTGAAATTATTTTGTGAATACATTTATTAGTCAATTTTAAAATTCATATTATTATTATTATTTATTATAAATGCCTCTGAAACACAGTGACCCATTGCACGCCCTTCCCTAAACTGAAACTCTTATTCATAAATGCTTATTTTCAAGCTATTAAAGTCAACTTTTTAAAATTCCATTTACCTATGCTGGAAGTAGAATAACACTCATAGGCCTAACACTTCAGGGCAGGCTATGGTTACAACCACGTTAATATCTCTGCACAAAAGTATATCCAACTCTTGGTCTGATAAATCCTATTCCAGAGACACTTGCCACCTGTGAAGAAGGTTAACATCCTCCCTACACCTTGTGCTGTTGTCAAAGTGATCAGATAAGGGGTCCAGTGGCATTACAAGGCACTGCTGAGCTGGCATTCGTTTGTTGTAGAGGCCACTGTTGGTTGTATTCTGGAACGGTGACATCTGAGTCATAGGTCTGTATCAGTAAAGCACCCAAAATTTAACTTGTGTTTTTTAGTGTTGCTATTATCATATGTTTTCTGACTTCAGGTTTATCACAAATATAGAAGACAACTTGCCTCACAATTACCATCTTCCTTTTCTTCTATGCTTTGTTGCACGCCTAGCAGACTTGATGACATCCTGCTCCAGAATAATGTGTTTTCTTTCTGAATATCCTTCATGCCATTGTTTTCAAATTATTTAAACTGAAAGTTGATGAGGGAAGAGGTTCCATGATGAAGGAAATTCTGCTTAGACCAGGAACAGACCATGAAGTGACACAATCTTGAGTTTCAGGGACAGTGTTCCTAATTTTGCTGATGTATGATACAATTCATCTCGGCATTTGCATATGCTTTATCACCTTTTCTGTTTACTGGGAGCTAAACCCACAACTGCAGGGACTTTGAAATTCCTGCTAGAGATTCACTGCTCCTACTTTAGGTGGATCATTTGAGCTATTCATGGCCTCTTCCCTTCTTGCAGGGTCTAAGTATCAAGTGGGAAATTTAACCTGCTTCTTAGGCTCAGGCAAATTGTGTCCTTAAGAGTTGTCAACCTCTTCATTTCTATGCAAGCTGTTTTCCAAAAGGGAAGTGCATAGGGCCAATTCCTGAGATAAACATTCTGTGGCCAGTATGGTACTTCTGATTGTCAGGCTCCCGACTGACTCATTAAATTTACTTTATTGATTTCAGAGGGACAGGCTGAAAATTGATGAACCCAACATATAAAAAATATATTTTTTAAAGTTACCAGCATCATACCTTTTTGCCTATGTCTTTCAAAAATCATTATCTTTAGTTTTTGTTTAAGAAACAAAACTCTTTCTTTTGTAAATAAAAATACACATGTATTTCCCCTCATTTGATTTTGATGTAAAATTAAAGGAAGGACAAAACTTGTTAAATATATGGTTTAACTTGGCAAAATAAATATGACTTGTCTGGGATCTGTAATACCATGGGCTGAAACAGAGTCACTCCAATTTTAAATTAAAGCTCAGGGAGTGAAAGTTGGGAGTTTGGCTTCTTTGATCTTAGTTCTTGAAGACTTCACAAAAGGCAATTTTTCTATATTTGCAAAAAAGACCCATCACTTAATGTAAGGCAACCTTTCAATGACAACAGCATGAACATTATTTAAGTCAGAATATTAGTTACAATAATGCACTGTACAAGCTAGAAAATGACAGAAATTATAAACACACTAAACTTGCTCTGATTTATGACTGACAGGAAGATTCAAACGCCCCCATAATGAGACTTTTCAATCTGAGAATTACAACTCCTCAGACAGGAGAGTGGCCTACCAAATGAAAATTTGTAATGCTAAGGAGAGAAAAGTAGGGGGATTGAAAGTCATTCGTCATTGTAACACTTCCCTGTAGACTGAGCAGAGATAAAGTATTCTGTTCACATAAGAAATTGTGGTTTTTGAGAAACTGTTTCTCTTCTACAATATTACATTGGATCTCATGAAGTGTTTCCAAATAAAAACTGATAAGGTCTAGGAATTTATGAAAAATAGTTTCTGTGATGACCCACAATTGAACTCTGCATTCTAAAAATGAATAATATGAGAGAATAGTTCCTTAAAATGTCAAAAAATATTTATCTCACAAGTGACCCTTCTGACCACAGCAAAATGAGCCAAGATATGGAATCATATTAGCCCAGGTTAGCAAATGTATGAAGTACACACCATTTATGTAGTAAACTGTGGGTTGGCCTTTGTTGTTCCATGAATATGTTTTATTGTTTCATACTTTTAAGTAGTGTTTCTGTTTCCCACTGAACAGGCTTCTCTGTTTTAGTTTAGATTCAGAAGTCAAGAGGTCAAATTTTGAAAATTCTTTCTGTTCAATATATGTTTACCTTAGACAACTGTATTAACATCTGAGGTTCATGCTTTGGCATAAGCAGTATATGATGGATGAACTTTTAATTTTTGAGCAACCCATCTGTGCAAATAAATTGTGCAGTTCATAAATATCCTAGAATCTATTGAAATCCAGTGCAATTTAAAATTCTGCAGAAGTGATTAGATAGGTTTCAATTCACACACACATAGACACACACATACATATGCATGTCAAAACTCAACTACTTCACGATAAGAAAGACTGATTAGTTGGATGTTGATTTCTTTTTATCTTAAAGTACATAGCCAATGCTGAAAATGAGAGTGTTAGATTCTCAGTTGTGTCTGATTCTTTGCAACCCCATTAACTGTAGCCTACCAGGCTCTTCTGTCCATTAGCAAGAATACTGGAGTGGGTCGCCGTTTACTTCTCTAGGGGATCTTCTTGACTCAGGAATCAAACCCACATCTCCTGCATTGGCAGGCAGATTCTTTACCAGCTAAGTCACTAGGGGAGCCCATGCTGCTTAAGTACAAAAAGTTGGTCTTGCTGCCAAAACTAATATATATATATCTGTTATATACTAGAGTTTCGCCCTTAAAATCAGTATGGTTGGTTGACAGATTGAGATGTCAGATTGAAGGTCTTAGTTTTGATTTTCAGTTGCATCTCAGAAAAGATAAGAGATAAGTGTTAGAAAGGATGTAAAGAAAAGAGATGTTCTGTATGCTGTTGGTGGGAATGTAAATTGGTTGAGTGACTATGTAAATCCATATGGGGATTACTAAAAAAATTACAAATATAACTACCATATGATCCAGTAATCCTTATGGGTATATCCATATAACATGAAATTGGTACTTTGAAGAGATATCTATGTTCCTATGTTCATTACAACATTACAATACCTAAGGAATGGACAAAAAGTAAATGTCTGTCAATTGATGAATGGATAAAGAAAATATTTTATATATAGGAAGAGCAGAAGATATAATGTTACATTAAATTAAGCATATATCTATATAATGTTATTTAATCTTAAAAAAGAAGGTGATCATGCCACTTGCAACAATATAAATAGACCTGGAGGAAACTATGCAAAGTAAAATAAACCAGATATAGAAAGAAAATGACAACCCACTCCGGTATTCTTGCCCAGGAAATTCCATGGATAGAGGAGCCTGGTGGGCTATATACAATCCATGTGGTTGCAAAGTGTTAAACATGACCTAGAGACGAAACAACAACAGAAAAGAAAAAAAAAAAAAAACCTACATGATCTCACTTATATGTGGAATTAAAAAAGGTAAATACATAATCAGAAAGTGGACTTGTGGTTACTCAGAGCAGGATATTGGGGAAATGATCAAAATGTACAAATGTAGTTATTTAGGATAAATAAGTCTAGAGATCTACTTACTGTACAGTATGGTGACTACTGTTACTAATACTGTACTGAATACTGAACATTTGCTAAGAGAGTAGATCTGGGGTATTCTTATCACACAGAAGCACCCTGGTGGCTCAGAGGTTAAAGCATCTGCCTGGAATGCTGGAGACCCAGGTTCGATCCCTGGGTCGGGAAGATCCCCTGGAGAAGGAAATGGCAACCCACTCCAGTACTCTTGCCTGGAGAATCCCATGGAGGGAGGAGCCTGGTAGGCTACAGTCCATGGGGTCACAAAGAGTCGGACACAACTGAGCGACTTCACTTCACTTCAGAAGCATATACAAAAATGGTAACTGTGGTGAGGGGATGCTACATTCATTAACTTGACAATAGTAATTTTTACACTCTGAATATTGGGAGACACAAGAGATATGGGGCCAATCCCTTGGTCGGGAAGATACTCTGGAGGAGGAAACAGCAATCCATTCCAGTTCTTGCCCGGGAAATCCCATGGACAGAATAGCCTAGGGGGCTACAGCCTGTGGGGTCACAGAAAGTTAGATACAACTGAGTGACAGCACACCATATGTATATAAAATTATCATGTTTTACACCTGAAAATGCACAATTTTCTTTGAAAAATAAAATTTAAAAATGCAGAAAGCACCACTCCCCTCCAATTGTTCAAAAGCATATCTATACTTTTTCTGGCATGACTTTTTTTTTATCCAAGAGTGAACTACATTCCTAAATTACTTCCTTCCTGCTTTCTTCTTCAACCTTAGACAGCTGACCACTCTATTCTTTTTTGTTGTTGTTGTTTTTACTTTATTTTACTTTACAGTACTGTATTGGTTTTGCCATACATTGACATGAATCCACCACGGGTGTATACGAGCTCCCAATCCTGAATCCCCCTCCCACATCCCACCCCATATCCTCTCTCTGGATCATCTCCATGCACCAGCCCCAAGCATCCTGTATCCTGTATCGAACATAGGCTGGTGCTTCGTTCTTACATGATAGTATACATGTTTCAATGCCATTCTCCCAAATCATCCCACCCTCTCCCTCTCCCACAGAGTCCAAAAGTCTGTTCTATACATCTGTGTCTCTTTTGCTGTCTCGCATACAGGGTCATCATTGCCATCTTTCTAAATTCCATATATATGTGTCAGTATACTGTATTGGTGTTTTTCTTTCTGGCTTACTTCACTCTGTATAATAGGTTCCAGTTTCATCCATCTCATTAGAGCAGATTCAAATGAATTCTTTTTGATGCTGAGTAATACTCCATTGTGTATATGTACCACAGCTTTCTTATCCATTCATCTGCTGATGGACATCTAGGTTGTTTCCATGTCCTGGCTATTATAAACAGTGCTGCAATGAACATTGGGGTACATGTGTCTCTTTCAATTCTGGTTTCCTCGGTGTGTATGCCCAGCAGTGGGATTGCTGGGTCATAAGGCAGTTCTATTTGCAGTTTTTTAAGGAATCTCCACACTGTTCTCCATAGTGGCTGTACTAGTTTGCATTCCCACCAGCAGTGTAAGAGGGTTCCCTTTTCTCCACACCCTCTCCAGCATTTATTGCTTGTAGACTTTTGGATCGCAGCCATTCTGACTGGTGTGAAATGGTACCTCATTGTGGTCTTGATTTGCATTTCTCTGATAATGAGTGATGTTGAGCATCTTTTCATGTGTTTGTTAGCCATCCGTATGTCTTCTTTGGAGAAATGTCTATTTAGTTCTTTGGCCCATTTTTTGATTGGGTCATTTATTTTTCTGGAGTTGAGCTGCATAAGTTGCTTGTATATTTTTGAGATTAGTTGTTTGTCAGTTGCTTCATTTGCTATTGTTTTCTCCCATTCAGAAGGCTGTCTTTTTACCTTGCTTAAAAAATATGGAATGCTTCACGAATTTATGTGTCATCCTTGCTCAGGGGCCATGCTAATCTTCTCTGTATCGTTCCAATTTTAGTATATGTTCTGCCGAAGCGAGCACTGACCACTCTATTCTTAACTCACCTGATTTAAGTTAAATATTTTAGTGATTTTTTTCTTTAATACAAAATAGTTCTCAGTGTTTATATATTCCATTTTGGGAACTGCTAGGACATATTAAGAGAGCATTTAAAACACACATCTGCTTAAAAAAATACAAGGAGTTTCATTTTATTTTATACAAGATTTTTATCATAACCCTACAAGATAAAAGGCAGTCTATTTGCAGTTTTTTAAGGAATCTCCACACTGTTCTCCATAGTGGCTGTACTAGTTTGCATTCCCACCAACAGTGTAAGAGGGTTCCCTTTTCTCCACACCCTCTCCAGCATTTACTGCTTGTAGACTTTTGGATCACAGCCTCTCTGACTGGCTTGAAATGATACCTCATTATGGTCTTGATTTGCATTTGTCTGATAATGAGTGATGTTGAGCATCTTTTCATGTGTTTGTTAGCCATCCGTATGTCTTCTTTGGAGAAATGTCTAATTCTTTGGCCCATTTTTGATTTGGGTCATTTATTTTTCTGGAGTTAGGCTGCATAAGTTGCTTGTATATTTTTGAGATTAGTTGTTTGTCAGTTGCTTCGTTTGCTATTATTTTCTCCCATTCTGAAGCCTGTCTTTTCACCTTGTTTATAGTTTCCTTTGTTGTACATAAGCTTTTAATTTTAATTAGATTTCATTTGTTTATTTTTGCTTTTATTTCCAGTATTCTGGGAGGTGGATCATAGAGCATCCTGCTGTGATTTATGTCGGAGAGTGTTTTGCCTATGTTCTCCTCTGGGAGTTTTATAGTCTCTGGTCTTATATTTAGATCTTTAATCCATTTTGAGTTTACTTTTGTGTATGGTGTTAGAAAGTGTTCTACTTTCATTCTTTTACAAGTGGTTGACCAGTTTTCCCAGCACCACTTGTTAAAGAGATTGTCTTTTCTCCATTGTATATTCTTGCCTCCTTTGTTGAAGATAAGGCATCCATAGGTGTGTGGATTTATCTCTGGGCTTTCTATTTTGTTCCATTGATCTATATTTCTGTCTTTGTGCCAGCACCATACTGTCTTGATGACTGTGGCTTTGTAGTAGAGCCTGAAGTCAGGCAGGTTGATTCCTCCAGTTCCATTCTTCTTTCTCAAGATTGCTTTGGCTATTCGAGGTTTTTTGTATTTCCATACAGATTGTGAAATTATGTGTTCTAGCTCTGTGAAAAATACCACTGGTAGCTTAATAGGGATTGCACTGAATCTGTAGATTGCTTTGGGTAGTATACTCAGAATTTAGAAAGATGGTAGTGATAACCCTGTATGCGAGACAGCAAAAGAGACACAGATGTAAAGAACAGACTTTTGGACTCTGTGGGAGAGGGAGAGAGTGGGATGATTTGGGAGAATTGCATTGAAACATGTATACTATCGTGTAAGAAACAAACCACTAGTCTAGGTTCAATACAGGATACAGGATGCTTGGGCCTGGTGCACTGGGATGACCCAGAGAGATGATATTGGGAGGGTGGTGGGAGGGGGTTCAGGGTTGGGAACTCAAGTACACCTGTGGTGGATTCATGTCAATGTATGGCAAAACCAATACAGTATTGTAAAGTAAAAAATTAAAATATATATATAAAAGACAGTCAAACTGATACTTAGACAAGTGGAAGGAACACAGCATTTTTTTCAGTGCCCCAAATTACTAGTCACCATTTAAACGATAAACTACAATCTTTGGCAGACATAAAAAGTTTAAGATACTTAATATGCAATGCAATAGTTATATTCAATATTCAGGTTTTTAAGTGTTCAAATTTGCTTAATACTTAGTACTTAGTCTTTAGACTCTTAATTGATTGAACTAATTCAATCAGTGTTTGTCACAGAAGAGACAGTGCCCAGGGTTAGAGACAAAACAATGAGCAAGATGTTGAAAGTTTCGGGCCTCAGTAAGCTTGTACACCAGCCAAGGAAATGAACAAATAAGCAGGTAATTCACACAAGGCAGAGAAAGAGATGTGACAAAAGTGGTAGAGAGCATTCTAGAAGTGCTCAAGCAGACGTAGGAGGTGAGGAGAAAACCCTGATTCGGGGAGTCAAAAATGTCTCTGATTGGAAGTGTTCTTAAAATAGAAGTTGTAGAGTGAAACAAGACTAGCCAAATAGTCTTCTAGTGTAAAGAAGGTAAGAAGGCCTGCAAGAGAAAAAATAAACATTTCTTTAAGGAAGCAAAATTATTTAGGGCTACACATTAAAGTTCATGTGAGGGAATCAAGTTTTGTGATTTTTATCTTTTATATGACCTGGCTGGTAACTTTATCACCTGTGTGATGCTGAGCCAGAGTTTTTGTCTTGATTTCTTTACCTTTAAATAAATTAATGCATAAATAAATAAACAATGGCAAAATGAAGACAAAAGAGTATAACAGCAGTACATATTTCACAGTAATATTTTCATTAATAAATGTGTTAATATACACCATTCACTTAGAACCTGCTATGTGATACTCAATATATATAATTTTTCCTCATATTTTGTTTTAAAATTATTATGATTAATTATCAAATAGGTTGGGCAGGGACACTACAAGAGAAGAATAACAATATTAAATGTGAATCTTACTAAAATCAGTGAGTCTGTAGGGTGAAAAAATAAATTAGAGGACAATGATTAGGAGCCTCTCATAAACTTCATGGGACTTCCCGGGGGCTCAAACCGTAAAGACTCCATCTGCACTGTGGGAGACCTGGGTTTAATCCCTGGGTCAGGAAGATGCTCTGGAGGATGAGGGCATGGCAACCCACTCCAGTATTCTTGCCTGGAGGATCCCATGGACAGGAACATGGTGGCTACAGTCCAAGGAGTCACAAAGAGTCAGACATGACTGATCAACTAAACACAGCATGGCACAGCACATAATATTAATGAAGGTGGATGGTGTCTTGGAGTGGGGCAGTAGTAGAGATTTGATAAAGAAGAATGAAAAAATCTAATAATTCTCAACATTAAGAATTACTATTATATTTGGATTTAGGTGACTGAATGTGATCTAAATTGTCAACTTTAGGGGCTTCACTGAAGATATGGCAGTGACAGTTACTAAGATGGAGAGAGAACTGGCACAGAACCATTTGTGAAAGGGGAAGATAACTCTTTCAGTCCACTGAGCCTTCTGAAACAAAACAGCATAGACTATAAACAACTGAAATTAATTGCACATCATTCTGGAGGCTGAATCCCAAAATCAGGATGCAATAAAATTGAGTTCTAGTGAGAGCCTTTTTACTTGGCTGAAGATAACTTTTGGCTGCCATGATCTTAGTTTTCTGAATGTTGAGTTTTAAGCCAGCTTTTTTCACTCTCTTCCTTCACCTTCATTAAGAGGCCCTTTACTTCCTCTTCACTTTCTGCCATTAGGGTAGTGTCATCTGCATATCTGAGGTTATTGATATTTCTCCCAGGATTCTTGATTCCAACTTGTGCCTCATCCAGTCCAGCATTTCTCATGATGTACTCTACATATAAATTAAATAAGCAGGGTTACAATATATAGCCTTGACATCAGTTCAGTTCAGTTCAGTCACTCAGTCTTGTCCAACTCTTTGCAACCCCATGAATTGCAGCACGCCAGGCTGAGCACCAAAGAATTGATGCTTTTGAACTGTGGTGTTGGAGAAGACTCTTGAGAGTCCCTTGGACTGCAAGGAGATTCAACCAGTCCATTATGAAGGAAATCGGCCCTGGGATTTCTTTGGCAGGAATGATGCTAAAGCTGAAGCTCCAGTACTCTGGCCACCTCATGAGAAGAGTTGACTCATTGGAAAAGACTCTGATGCTGGGAGGGATTGGGGGCAGGAGGAGAAGGGAACGACCGAGGATGAGATGGCTGGATGGCATCACTGACTCGATGGATGTGAGTCTGAGTGAACTCTGGGAGATGGTGATGGACAGGGAGGCCTGGTGTGCTGCGATTCATGGGGTCGCAAAGAGTCAGACACAACTGAGTGACTGAACTGAACTGAGGCTGCCGGGAGCCGGCATGAGGAATTCTACCCGTGACAAGGTCATGCGGCAGAGCTCTGATGGCAATGCTAATCAGACCTCAGGTTTTCCCCCTGGTATTTCCGGAGCATGTACCCCCAAAAATAAGAATCTGCCTGCTTTTCCACTCTTCCGACACTCTCTGGAAAAAAGTTAACTCAGAGCTTTAGTCTTCTGCATTTGAAAGGGACGTTTCAGTTCAAACCTCCTCTGATAACTCTCTAGCCTTCCTAACAGGTTCCCCCGGACCTCTTAAAGCTTGTGAATTGCTTACAGCCCCACAGCCGTGAGAGGCACAAAGCTTAAAAGCATCTTAAAGATACAGAGCCTTTTCTAAAGAGCTAAAAATTATATTGGTAGAGGGTTTTCACTGTTGACTCAATGATTGCCACCAGGCCTCCATATTCTTTATCTTTTAGGCACCTGGGAGGATGTTAATCAATGTAAATGGGATATGGGAAAAGACATATAATAGTTTTGATGTTAGCAACACTAGCCTTTTGAGTTAATTACTTTTATTTTGTTGTAAATCACTGTACTCCTTTTACTTGTTATAAATTGCTGTATCTTTGCTATGTAAGAATGTAACTTTATTTAGTGGTTTTCTGAGAGTGGCACCAGACTTTGGGAAGATCAACACAAATAAACCTTCTGGTTGACAAACCTTATCAGAAAAGGACTGTAAAATGTTAATTGGCCCTTTTGGCCGGAAGCTGATGTAAATTACCTGACTTGTGTATACAACTAGGTATGCAGAGAGAAAAGCCTGGTTTTGATAAGAGTCTGGGCTGCATAATTTTGCATTACCCATTGATCTCTATGTACAATCAAAAAGGTATAAAAGGCCTTTCTAGACAATAGAGGCCAGGCAAGTCATTGAAAGGACTGGTTTCCCCCGTGCCTCCTCTTTACTCTGTTTTCAGGCTGAATTCCCATCTGGGGCATGGAGGCTGGCCATGTTTACTTACTTGTCCTGGCTGCTAAGATCCGTAAGAGAGAGAGCCCAAGGCGGGGCACTCCCTGATATTCAAACGGGCACTGGTGGCCTAACATAGATGGTGCAAGTTCCTTGTCTGGAACGTTATTGGCTTTCCACGTAAACCAAGTTATTCAGCCTCTTTTCTCCACTTAATTTTCCTACTACACTATTTCTTCTTGATCTAATCTTATATTAATAAACAAATAAGTTTTTTCCTCTCCTACTCCATCTCCCCTTCGAATCACCCTGGATTCACCGGGGCTGGACCCCGGTACCAGGCCTCCCTGTCTATCACCAACTCCTGGAGTTCACTCAGACTCATGTCCATCGAGTCGGTGATGCCATCCAGCCATCTCATCCTTTGTTGTCCCCTTCTCCTCCTGCCCCCAATCCCTTCCAGCATCAGGGTCTTTTCCAATGAGTCAACACTTCACATGAGGTGACCAAAGTATTGGAGTTTCAGCTTTATCATCAGTCCTTCCAATGAACACCCAGGACTGATCTTCTTTAGGATGGACTGGTTGGACCTCCTTGCAGTCCAAGGCACTCTCAAGAGTCTTCTCCAACACCACAGTTCAAAAGCATCAATTCTTCAGCGCTCAGCTTTCTTCACTGTCCAACTCTCACATCCATACATGACCACAGGAAAAACCATAGCCTCGACATACTCCTTTCCAAATTTTGAACTAGTCCATTGTTCCATGTCCAGAACTAACTGTTGCTTCTTGACATGCTTATAGGTTTCTCAGGTGGCAGGTAAAGTGGTCTGGTATTCCTATCTCTAGAAGAATTTTCCACAGTTTGTTGTAATCCACACAGTCAAAGGCTTTAGCATAGTCAATGAAGCAGAAGTAGATGTTTTTACTGGAATTTTCTTGCTTTTTCTATGATCCAGTGGATGTTGACAATTTGATCTCTGGTTCCTCTGCCTTTTCTAAATTCAGCTTGTATATCTGAAAGTTGTCAGTTCATATACCGTTGAAGCCTAGCTTGAAGAATTTTGTGCATTACCTTGGTAGCATGAGAAATGAGTGCAATTGTGCAGTACATTGAACATCCTTTGGCATTGCCCTTCTTTAGTGGGAATGGAATGAAAACTGACCTTTTCCAGTCCTGTAGCCACTGCTGAGCTTCCCAAATTTGCTGGCATTTTGAATGCAGCACTTAAAAAGCATCATCTTTTAGAATTTGAAATAGCTCAGCTGGAATTCTATCACCTCCACTAGCTTTGTTTGCAGTGATGCTTCATAAGGCCCACTTAAATTTACATTCCATGATGTCTGGCTCTACATGAGCCAGTTACCTGGGTCATCAAGATCTTTTTTTGTTTAGTTCTGTGTATTCTTGCCACCTCTTCGTTATATCCTCTACTTCTGTTTAAGGCCAATAGGACTCGATTATAGAACTTCCACATATACATATATTTATGTGTATTTACATACATTCACACACAAACGCTAAAGACTATTTCAAGAATTATATATTATCCAAAATTGTCAAATTAGAAAAGTCAATAAAGTCAGTAGAAAAACTTTTAGATTCAACAGAGTTTCACAGAATGATATCTAGATTTAATGGATTTAGGGATGAAAGGAAGCAGAAAGAGAATGAACGCTGAAAAACCTAACTTAGTCCTAAAGCAGAAATAAGAGAAATTTCCACAACTAGAGTGGCATAAAGCAAAGGCTTCATAGAAAATGGGAGAACTTTAAATATTAAAGTTTAATATTATACTTAATATTAAATATTAAAGTATATTTAAATGCCAATGAGTAGAATAAAAATGAAAGACATATCCTGAATATCATAGAGAAGAAGGAATAACCAAAGGTATAGTGCTGACAGGTGGAAATTCAGTTTCAGACAGGGAGATGTTCTGTTATTAGGAGAATATGCGCTGCTTTCATTGTAACATCATTGAAGTAGAAAGGGATGGTGCAGAGTCACAGCAAAGTTTTCTTGGGTAGAAGACTTTCTGTCTGCTATACAAATTATCTCAACTGTATTGCTCGAGTCCCCATCACAACTTCTGTACAATATCCATCAAGAGATAAGTAAATAAACATCATTGGGTAGTTGAAACTGTAACATTTTTAAATTAAAATAAATTAGAAAGAAAGATGTTTGTTTCACACTTCGTTCGAAAACGTTTACATTAATCATGCAGAATTTAGAGACAGGATTAGTGATAAATTGTGGAAGTGTTTAGCAATCTGACAATTATACCTTCAGGGCCTAATGAAATAAAAAGAGCATCTAATGCCTGCTGGTTTTATCTCACTACTCCAGTCCTGCAATACCCAAGATTTATTCAGGCCTGAAATGAAGAGTCTTAGGTACTCAGCATCTATTATTTCCTTATCAAGACTCATAATATTGATAATCCTATGGTTCGCTTTCATTTTTCTCCCTTCATGGAGTAACAGGAGAGCAGTTACAAATATATATTTAGTAGTATTATATATCCTATACAAGTTGTAGATTTATATCCGAGGAGTGAGTACTCATTGATGAATTTTAAATAGACCAAGTATATAAGACTTCAATATATATGTACTGGGAAGACAAACTGCTGCAATCAAGGGAAATATACATAGTTTTGACAAGAAAAGAGTTACTGCGGGTTAAACTAAGTGACTTATAATGGAAATTAAGAGGAGAAGGTGAAATTAAAGGATATTTATAAAAAGGCATCAATTATTGCAATGGTGGAATTGATGCACACAAAGGAAATATTTCTGTTGGTATACCCATAGTTTCATGTAATCCTTATGGAAAGAGCTCATTGCTAATTGTAAAATAATAAGTTATCATAATCTTCAAAGAAGCCAGGCACTTCCCTCATCTAGAACATGATAATGTGACTGAATTTCCTTCTTGATCTTACACGATCTACCTACAACTTATGAAATAATATACTGTCTGTCTCTTATACACATCTAGATGTGTATAAGAGACAGGGGTAGTGTCATCTGCAAGAAAAAAACAGAATGTGAGACTCAACTGATTTAATAAAATAATGAGTTTGAAAGAGGAAATTACCATAAATGTACAATAAAATCTTCATTAAAATCATAAATAATCAAGTCTAAGCAGTTTATAAATATACAGCTTGACCTGTTACTACTGTCATTAACACCCCAAACCATACAACAATCTCAAAATATTATTACATTTTCTTTGAAAACTTGTAAAGAGTATTATGTCTTATTCTAGATAAAGTGCTTCAAAACTTAATTGACAAGTCTAATATTAAGCAACTTTAAACCAAACACTCACTTTTTCATTTCAAATTTAGTATTTGCACATTTTCCTTCAGTGATCCTGAAGGAGGAATCGAGTTGCCATTAAAGTGGAATGAATTCACAGCTTGCTCTTGCAAATGGGTGAAGACATTTACAGTCATACACTCTCTTGTCAGTTGTGATATGATGTCACTGTCACTCGTACAGAAGATGCTGTGATCACAACATATAGAATGTGATGAATGTGTAGATAATTTATCAATAAAAAAAAATCAGACCAAAACATCACACTGGCCAAAAAAAAGAAGTACATTTCTCTATAAAATATGAGATGTGTTTTGATTACAAATTAACGCCTCATATTTTTCCACAATTTTTTCTTGTTGTCTGGCCTCCAATACCATCTGACCTCAACTACAGGTTCCCAAACACTGATGCCAGTCTCTCTAGCCAACAGCAGTGCAGTATTGTCTTTTGAAATGCTTATCTTCCCCCCACCCAATCAGAGAAAGCACTTTTGGCAAACTTATCTTGGACATATAATCTGAAAACCAAGTTTAAGAAATGCTTGGGGAAATTACTGGTCTCTTTCTGTTACTTCATTCTCATGATTATTCATGTCCAGAGTGGACTATAAGATCTGGAAGTCACTTTCATAACCAATAGAAGGAAAAATCACTTCTGATAAACTAACCTTGCTGTTCATCTGAGAGAGCAGAATATTCTTACGAGTTTTGTCTAAAGAGGTCAGAACTATTCAAACATTTTTTCTTTTAAAAATTACTACTTAGTGTGTCTAAATTAAAAACAATATCAATTAGCCCATTTCTTCCATGCCCCAACTCTTACCTCTGGCCACTACCAATCTGTTTTCTGTACCTATGAGCTTTACATATATATATAGTCAGCATTTGTCTTTCTCTGACTTATTTCACTTGTCATAATGCCCTCAAGTTTCAACTATGTTGTCCCAAATGGCAAGATTTCATTTCTTTTTATGAATGAATTATATATCTGACAATTTCTTTACCTGGGTTTTCTTAGTGGCTCAGATGGCAAAGAATCTCCTTGAATGAAG
The DNA here is from genome assembly GCA_006410635.1 of Cephalophus harveyi. Classification (NCBI taxonomy): domain Eukaryota; kingdom Metazoa; phylum Chordata; class Mammalia; order Artiodactyla; family Bovidae; genus Cephalophus; species Cephalophus harveyi. Next base: position 554,868 of record SJYT01009120.1, read on the forward strand.
AGACCAGACTTTGATCCCTCAGTTGGGATGATGCCCTGGAAAAAGGAATAGCAACCCACTCCAGTATCCTTGCTTTGAGAATTGGAGAATTCCATGGACAGAGAAGCCTGGCAGCTATAGTCCATGGGACTGTAAAGAACTGGATACAACTGAGTGAGTAACACACATGTATATATACCACAATTTATTTATCTATTTGATAAAAATGTTTCCATATCTCAGCTGTCATAAATATTGCTGTAATGAACATGGATGTGCATATATCTTTTCAAATAAGTATTTTGTGGGTGTGTGTGTTTCTCAGATCAATGCACAGAAGTTGACTTGCTGGATCAAATACTAGTTCTACATCTATATCAAATAATTGCATCAAATACAATAAAATACCTAAGAATAACTTTAATTAGGAAGTAAAAGACATGTATATTGCAAATAATGACAAAAAATAAATTGAAAATCACACAATAAGTAAGATATGAATAAGAATTAATATTGCTAAAATGTTGATTACCCAAAGAAATATATATATATATGTATATATATATGTATGTATATATAAAAGAAAGTGAAAGTGAAGTTGCTCAGTCACGTCCAACTCTTTGCGGCCCCATAGACTGTAGCCTACCAGGCTCCTCCACCCATGGGATTTTCAAGGCAAGAGTACTGGAGTGGGTTGCCATTTTCTTCTCCAGGGAACCTTCCCAACCCAGGGATCGAACCCTGGTCTTCCGCATTGTAGGCAGATCCTTTTACCATCTGAACCAAAATCTGATGCAAACTCTATCAAAAGTAATGGCATTTGTCACATAAGTAGAACAAAGAATCCTAAAATTTGTATGGAAATAATCAATAGATGTATTTGGGTTGTTTCTATATTTTGGCTATTATGAATAATGCTGCCATGAAAATAAGTGCAGAGGTATCTCTTTAAGACTCTGTTTACAACTATTTTGAGTATATTCCCAGGAGTAGAATTGGTGTATTATTAGGTGATTATATTTTTAATTATTAAGCAGTCACCATGCTCTTTTTCACAGTGACTCTACCATTTCACATTCCCACCAGTAGAACAGAGGAGTTCTATTTTTTCACATCCTCAGAAACACTTTTATCTGCTTTTTAAAAATAGTAGCCATCCTAAAAGGTAGTATATCATTGGAGTTTTCATTTGCATTTCCCTAATGATTGTTGAGTATATTTCCACATGCTTATTTGTCATTTGTGTATATTCTTTGGAGAATTGTCTAATTAAAGTACCATTCTTGAATTGGATTGTGTTCTACTTTTGTTGTTAAATTGTAGATGTTCTCTTTATATTTTGAATGCTAATCACTTATCTGATATATGATTTGCAAATATTTTCTGCCATTCTCTGTGTTCCGTTTTTATTCTGTTGATAGTATCATTTGGTGCACAATTATTTAAAATAATTTTATAAAGTCTATTTTTTGCTAATCCCTTTGATAACATATTCAAGAAATCATTGACAAATCCAATGCTGTGAAGTTTCATAGGTTTAACATTTATTTTTAGTTCTTTGATTCATTTTGAATGTTTTCTATACGGTAGTAGGTAAAGACCCAAGTTTATTCTTTTTGCATGTGAATAATCAACTTTCCTAGCACAGTTTGCTGCAAGATTATCCTCTTCTCATTGAATGATCTAGCATCCTTGTCAAATATTTGACCATACATATTAGGGTTCACTTCTGGGTTCCTTGTTGTAATCCACGGACCTATATTTCCATCTTTATGTCAATACCATACTGTTTGGAGTCCTAAGTGTTGTAGTATGTTTTGAAATGAAAAAATATCAGACTACCAGCTTTATTTTTTTCTAGCCTGTTTTAGCTACCCTGGTTTCCTTGAGATTCTGTATATATTTTAGGATGAATTTTTCTATTATTTCAAAAAAAAAAAAACATTAGGATTTTGATATGAATTGCATTGAATCTATGGATTGCTTTGGGTAGTATCAACATCTTAATATTTCATCTTCCAGTGTATGAAAAGAGGCTGTGTTTCCATTTATTTATATCTTTTTAAATTTCTTTCAGCAGTATTTTGAGCTTTTCAATGTACAAGCCATACGCCTCTGTAATTGTTTATTATTCACCTCATTGACAAAGGATTTTATTCTATTTGATGCTATTAAAATTAGAATTGTTTCCTTTTTATATTGTTCATTGTTATTATATAGAAATGAAATGCCACTGATGTCATTTTCTGTTGACTTTGTATTCTGTTATTTTGCTGAATTTAGTAGTTCTAATACTTTTGTGTGTGTGTGTGTGTGTGAGAGAGAGAGAGCTCTTCATGCTTTCTTCATTAAGATCACAATATTTAAAACTATTTCATTAGTATTGTATTTGTTATGGTGACCTATAATCAGATCTTTGACGTTACTGGTACAAAAAGAATATGACTTGCTGAGGGCTCAGATGCTGCTTAGCACTTTCTAGCAATGAAGTATTTTTAATTAACTTTTTAAGATATTATGATATTGTACATTTACTAGACTACAGTATAGTGTGAATATAATTTTTATATGCACTTAGCAAAATTATTATATGACTCACCTCATTGCAGTATTTATTTTATTGCAGGTGATCCAAATCTGAACCCTCAATATCTTCAAGGTATGTCTGTGTATTTCTGTTTTCATTCATCTCTAGGTATTTTCTAATTCCCTTTGTGATATCTTCTCTTTCTATTTGCTATTATAAAGTGTGTTGTTTATACAAATTTTTTTTTAAATTTCCAATTTTATTCTGTTACTTATATCTAGCCTTATCCCATTGTCATCAGAATAAAATAGTCTATATGATATCTTTTTAAATCTACTGAGACTTAATTTGTGGCTTAACATATAATCTATCCTAGACAATGTCCCTTGTGTACTTGAGAAAAGATGTGTATTCTGTTGATTTTGGGAAAAGTGTTCTGTGGAATTCTGTTATATCTAATTGTTTTATTGTATTATCAAGTATCTATATTTGTCTAGTTCTCATCCATCTGGTTGTTTTATCTAGCATTAACAACATGAAGGCACTGGCCCTTTAAAGCCCTGAAGGCCATTTCAGATCTCCAATATTTGGATGACAAGTTCCTTGGGTCCAGTTGTGCAAGCTGCTCTTGAAATGTGTGCAAGGATGCCTGTCACAGGCCTAGGAGTGGGGGATGGGTTGCTGATACTGCAGTTGAGTTCTGAAATTGATCAAATTTAACCACAACTTATTGTCCAAGCCAACCTTTAAAGTTGAAAACCTTCAGGAGACTCCAGAGTTCCAAAATGGTTACATCAGACTGTCAGTGAGATTGCTGTCTAGGTGAAGAGAGAGTCCTACTGCTTCTCATTCCACCATCTTCCCAGAATCCTTCACTGTCTAATATATTGCATCCTCCTGGGGACTTCAGTTCAGTTCAGTCACTCAGTAGTGTCCAACTCTTTGCGACCCCATGAATCACAGCACGCCAGGCCTCCCTGTCCATCATCAACTCCCGGAGTTCATTCAGACTCACGTCAATCGAGTCAGTGATGCCATCCAGCCATCTCATCCTCTGTCGTTCCCTTCTCCTCCTGCCCCCAATCCCTCCCAGCATCAGAGTCTTTTCCAATGAGTCAACTCTTCTCATGAGGTGGCCAAAGTACTGGAGTTTCAGCTTTAGCATCATTCCCATCAAAGAAATCCCAGGGCTGATCTCCTTTAGAATGGACTGGTTAGATCTCCTTGCAGTCCAAGAGACTCTAGAGAGTCTTCTCCAACACACAGTTCAAAAGCACCAATTCTTCAGTGCTCAGCCTTCTTCACAGTCCAACTCTCACATCCATACATGACCACTGGAAAAACCATAACATTGACTAGATGGACCTTTATTGGCAAAGTAATGTCTCTGTTTTTCAATATGCTATCTAGGTTGGTCATAACTTTTTTTCCAAGGAGTAAGCGTCTTTTAATTTCATGGCTGCAATCACCATCTGCAGTGATTACTGCACCAAAAAACACTTCACTGAGATGCAGGTATTACCCATAATCCAAACTACAGCCCCTTATTCTTAGTAACTCTAACAGTATACTCAATTTAATAAACTGCCAAGAGATTACATTGGAAACCTGGATTATGTTACACTTCTATTAGTTTGATTGTTACATAAGAAATTTTAAACATTTTATGTTAAGCCTATATTTAATAAATATCATTATCCAATCAATGTAATTGTTTTAGAATATGCCTAAATTTGAAAACCAATTTCCTAATTGACATGGTCCTTTTTTAGAGTTTTGGATTTTCAGTTGAATTTTACTATACAAAAAATACATTATTTTTATGTTAATGTTTAGAGGCACAGATGCTATCAACTGAAGTTTTACTTTAAGTAGATACCATAATGTTGGTGAGAACCTCTTTCACTTTGTGTTTGTTTGAATGTATTTTTAGCAACTCTGTAGTGACAAAAATCTGGAAACAATAAAATCTTCCAGAAACAGAGATGTGTCTAAATATTCTGAAACGGTAACATCTTGAAAATAAGTAAAACATAAAAATATTTTAAAATATGATTAATCTTTAAAATACAATATTAAGTGGAAAATACATTTCATAAATATTTCCTTATATTGAATTTAAAATGATTAATAATAAATGATATGTATTTCAGTAATCCTATATACTTTATGAAAATGTATAGTGTGAGAAGAGTTGACTCATTGGAAAAGACTCTGAGGCTGGGAGGGATTAGGGGGAGGAGGAGAAGGGAACGACAGAGGATGAGATGGCTGGTGGCATCACCGACTCAATGGACTTGAGTTTGAGTGAACTCCAGGAGTTGATGATGGACAGAGAGGCCTGGCGTGTTGCGATTCATGGGGTTGCAAAGAGTCAGACACAGCTGGGCAGCTGAACTGATGGTGTGTATGTGCGTGCTGACACATACATGTATATAAAGCAAGGGCATGATAAATGAAACATTAAGGAAAACTAAAAAGTAATTATTTCTTCATTGAAGGAAAGCAGATTGAAAAGATTGGAAAGAAACACCTTGATAGCTACAATTTAATGATGTGATTGTTTTAATTTTTATAGTGGACGGAGAAGGCAATAGCAAGCCACTCCAGTACTCTTGCCTGGAAAATCCCATGGATGGAAGAGCCTGGTAGGCTGCAGTCCATGGGGTCGCTAGAAGTCTGATGCGACTGAGCGACTTCACTTTCACTTTTCGCTTTCACACAATGGAGAAGGAAATGGCAACCCACTCCAGTGTTCTTGCCTGGAGAATCCCAGGGACAGGGGAGCCTGTTGGGCTCCTGTCTGTGGGGTCGCACAGAGTCGGACACGACTGAAGCGACTTAGCAGCAGCAGCAGCAGTGGATGGTAGGTTATAGCTACTGATATCATTGTTAAGATAAAATTAAAGATTATCATAATTGAATAATCTCTAATGTTGGGATTGAAGTTTTAGAAATAGCTTAATTCTGTATATCTGGATTAAGTAAGTGAAGATGCAAAAACCTAGACATTACAGAAGATCCCACAGACTCTTGATTTTTAAATTATACACGTAAGACAATAAGCTACTTGGATCAGAGCAAGCAACTTACCAAAAAAAACTAAATAAAAAAACATACCCTCAGAAAAAGTCATCCTTTGAGTATTGGAGAAAATGTAACACACATTAAAACAATAATGAGATTTTATAAACAATGACTTTGGAATCCCTAAAAGACTGATAAAACCAAGGTATGTAGGAGGAAAAGACAACTTCATGAATTGCTGTTCTATTGAACAATATCAACATCATGGAAAAATTTTTCACATAACTAGTGAGTGAATACTATTTAACCTGTACTTTCTTTAACCCAGAGATTATATACCTAAGCCAGCTCATGCTCAGTTTCTCAGTCATGTCCAATTTTTGTGACCCTATGGACCACAGCCTGCCAGGCTCCTCTGTCCATGGGATGGGTTGTCATTTCCTGCTTTAGGAAATCTTCCTGACCCAGGGATCGAATTGGTGTCTTCTGCACTGGTAGGTGGATTCTTTACCCCTGAGCCATATGGATGTCTCATTTCTAAGCATACAGACATGTTAAATTGTGTCCAGATCTCTGGGGCCATGGGAAAGCCCTCCAAACAATTTCCAGGCATAAATACACACACACACACACACACACACACACACACACACTTCTAGACATTCAACTTTCCTATATACTCAGTTCTCAATTCTTTCGGCCTGATAAAAGGACATTACTCTCTCTGTGACCACTTGCTGGATTTTTTCCCCTCTTACACCTACTCTTGACCCTTCAACAATAGCCATTTCCCCTTTGAAAAAGAAAGACATACTCCTCATCCACTTGAAATCTTGGCATTGTACACTGCCAAGCACCAAAGTGACAATGAAAAGATTGATTTCAGAGAAGCTGTCTTTAATGCTCACTCAAGAGAACCAGAATCCTCCTTTACAGCTTTCTGTGAATCCTTTTGAACACCAAAAGTAATAATTGATAGTAAAGCTAATTATTATTGAATTGAATAGCAAAATTATTAATTATTAATAAAGTTAATTTTTAATTAGTAAAGCTTATATATATGGTTTTTCCAGTGGTCATGTATGGATGTGAGAGTTGGACAATAAAGAAAGTTGAGTGCCGAAGAATTGATGCTTTTGAACTGTGGTGTTGGAGAAGACTCTTGAGAGTCCCTGGGACTGAAAGGAGATCCAACCAGTTCATCCTAAAGGAGATCAGTCCTGAGTGTTCAATGGAAGGACTGATGTTGAATCTGAAACTCCAATATTTTGGCCACCTCATGCAAAGAGCTGACTCATTGGAAAAGACCCCGACACTGGGAAAGATTGAGGGCAGAAGGAGTAGGGGACAACAGAGCATGAGATGGTTGGATGACATCACCAACTCAATGGACATGGGTTTGGGTGGACTCCAGGAGTTGATGATGGACAGGGAAGCCTGGCATGCTGCAGTTCATGGGGTCGCAAAGAGTCGGACACGACTGATCAACTGAACTGAATTGAACTGATGAAGATTTCAAGAGAATCAAATGTTTCAAAATTCTCTTGATGAAATATGCAGTATGGATTTCTTTATCTTTCTCACCATCTACCTGGGGAGTAACATGTTACAGGTACAACTACATGCCTCTTCAGCCTGGATCCAGATTGAAGAAACACAGGTAATGGGGCATGCCATTCTTATGCCAGAGGGAAACTGTAAGAGAGTGTGTGAAACACTTCAATGACACCTACAGCTTCTTTTTTGGAACCAACTTCCCTTATACTGCTGATTTTTCATCATCTTTTGAAGGACAATTCACAACCAAGGCTAATGTCAATGGCAGAGGGAAGCACATAAACCCACGTATCAGGAGACAGGACTATATATATCAGGAGACAGGACTACATAATCCTCTAAGGGAACAGCAGTGAATGATTGGGAAAATAATACATGTTACCACATATTTATCTCTAGGTTGTTAACAAGTTTCACAACTAACAAACAATAAATTATGTACTAACTTCAGGATCAATTTATCATTGGTATTTTAGCTTATTTTCTATGAAATATGTAGAAAAAATCTGAACATGAGGTCCTATTTTTATTGAGATACTATTGTTCCCAAAAGCTTTAAAAAAAAAAAAAGACATTAACACATACCTACACAGTAAAGGAAAACCACACCTTAAGCACATTGCTTAATTGAACAATTTTATCTAATAGAATATCAGTTCAGCTCAGTTTAGTCGCTCGGTTGTGTCTGACTCTTTGCGACCCCATGAACTGCAGCACGCCAGGCCTCCCTATCCATCACCAACTCCCGGAGTTCACTCAAATTCACGTCCATAGAGTCGGTTATGCCATCCAGCCATCTCATCCTCTCTTCATCCCCTTTTCCTTCTGCCTGCAATCGCTCCAAGCATCAGAGTCTTTTCCAATGAGTCAACTCTTCCCATGAGGTGGCCAAAGTACTGGAGTTTCAGCTTTAGCATCATTCCTTCCAAAGAACACCCAGGGCTGATCTCCTTTAGAATGGACTGGTTGAATCTCACTGCAGTTCATGGGACTCTCAAGAGTCTTCTCCAACACCACAGTTTAAAAGCATCAATTCTTCTGTGCTCAGCTTTCTTTATAGTCCAATATCACCTTATTGCAAATGAAGAGGGACAGCATATTGATTTACATTTTTATTTTATAGTTTATTATAAAAATGTATACATTTATACATTGTAATTTATCTGCATGTTAATTGCTATTCCAATTCCCCCTTAAAAAGTCCCATTTTCTCTGTGGCTTCCCTAATAATCCCTCAAATAGCAGGCAATATATGCACCCTAACCTGTACAAACTGAACCATGGTGAGGTGTACCTCATTTAATCATCCATTACTTACACCATGTTGCTTGTCCTGGTACGCTCTTAATGATCAGCCCTCATATAGGTAACTATTGTTCTTATAGGCATGGATATACAACCATTTGTACTCTCCACTATCACTCTATTGGTTTGAGAGTGTACTTCTCACTGCTTCCTTAAGGGGCTTGTAATATCTCTTCTTTGCTGATCTAAAGGCATAATGTCTTTCAGTTCCCCAGAAGTGGACTCTGAGACAAAGGTTCTGGTTAAAGCACTTTGTGTTTGAAGGAAAGAATAACTAGTTGGGGAGTATGGCAGCAATACAGGTTAGGGAAACATTTAATTAAAGAGATACATAAACATTCAATAAGGAGATAAGAACCCTTGACTGTTGTTCAAGGATCAATATATATATATATATATATATATATATATATATATGTACATATGTGTGTGTATGTGTGTGATTGTGTATTTAGACAGTTTCTATTGGAGGTGACTGCCCTTTAATCTTGATGAAATCTTATCAGTTAAAGACCACTAGAATCACCTGTAATCTGACAAAATGATATTTATTGACTCCATCCTGTACAGGAGGGAACTTGAGAAGAACCAAGGAGAATTGCTCAAGAAGAAAGAGTGTGTGTGTGCTCAGACACTTGTCATGTCTGACTCTTTGCCACTCTATGGCCTGTAGCTTGCCAATCTCCTCTGTCCATGGGATTCTCTAGGCAATAATACTGGAGTAGGCTGCCATGCCCTCCTCCAGAGGATCTTTCAACCCAGGGATAGAACCTGTGTCTCTTGTATTGCAGGCAGATTCTTTACCCACCAAACCACCTGGGAAGCCCCAGTGAAGGAAAGGCTATTTTGTCTGGTTCAGGTTCCAAAGAACTCTGTGGAGAATTTAAGAGAACTAGGTGCCAGTTCAGTGTTGTTTGCTGTTATTGCAGCAGGATTGGGAGAAGCAAGGATTAAGTAATGACTGTAAATGCAGAACAAAGTGGTGTTGGTGCATCACTGTTTAGAAGCAAGTAGTCATGTCAAGAGGTTGCTTTTTAGTCTTCATTTTAATCAAGATCCAGTATAGCTTCTGTCAAAACTTAGTGTTTTATATCTTATACTTAATGTTTATCCCCCTCTTTCAATTCAGTGGAGAATGTCTGATAAATTCTGAGGTGCAACACACACCTCAGAATTACATTCCCCAAGGCAGCTGTGAAATGGATTTACAGACCAACTCCCCTGAGCTATTAGCTGAAGGGTGGTGGGGCAACAATACCTGCCTGTCCTTTTAACTGACCATCCTTTTTTTTTTTTCACATTTTAAAAGCCTTCAGGCATAAAAAATGTAGATACTGGCAATTAAAATCTGTAAGAGCATACTGAAAATGTCAGTGAAATACAGAAAGCATTTGTGTGGTGTGTGTGTGTTTGTGTTGGGTGTATATATTGTTACAATGCTCTGGAATTTGTCAAGTTCAAAGTTCAGTATATATACTCAGTGATCCATCAATTCTAACACTAGTTAGAAGACCAAGAAATGCCCCCAAAATGTGCATAACAGCATGATTTAATAATAGGAGTTGAAAACAATCAAAGAATTGATTTCAACATACAGTGGTATAAACATATATGGGAACCCTATATAGCAAAGCAGGTAAATGAACTACAGCAATACCCAACAATGTATATGAACCCTATAAAGAAAATATTGTGTAAATCAGCCAGACACAAAATAACATATACTGAATGATTTTACTTCTGTAAAGTTCAAAAATAGCAATATATATATATATCAATAAGAAAGTCAGAATAGAGGGAGTAGGTAGTGATCAAGAGATATAAGGTAGAAAGCTTAAGAGGTGCTTTTCATCTTCTAGTTTTAGATCTGGTTGTGCTCAATTGGTGATAATTTATCAAGCTCTGCCTTGTGGTTTGGACACTTTCCTGTAGAAACAGTATACTAAAAATTTTACCAATAAATTCATTGCACTGATTTGTATACCTTCTTCATTTGAGTGCATCTCAAGTCTTAAAGACTGTAAATTTTTTCCCCCACATCTAACCTTTCCAGTAACATGTTGAAGTATGCCTGCTTTGCGGAGCAAACCATTTCTTTAAATTTTGCAACAAAATTTCAAAGTAGCAGGAGAGTGTATTTATTTGCACTATCAAGCTGTTCTCCAAGTTAACTTTCCTCCATATTAATGCTAATTTTGAATTCTATATACTTCTCTCTCTAAATCTCTATTGTTTCTGATCTTGAATGGAGAGGATAGTCTTTCAGGCCTACTCAGTCTCAGTGTAGCTTGCCAGTAATTCTTAAAAATCATCTTTCATCTCCTTTGGGGACACTGGGTTCTTGCTGGTGGGTCTGCAATGAATACAACTCCTTTCTGTGGTATTGGCTTATTGTAGGGCATTGCCCCTACCTTCAGATCCCCAACATATCACTGAACATGTACCTGCCTAAGAGGAAAATGTGTTTTGCTTGCTAGAATTAAATATTTTTAGCTTTTAATGAAAATGGCATAAAGTTAAATCCTCACCAATATGTTATAGGTAATAGATTTGTGTGAGCTCTCAGGAATGCACTTTTTATGAGGGTAGAATTGAAACTCCTCTTCTTCCTCCTTCCTGCTAACTGGAGAACTTGCGTAACAGTGGGAACTTCACCAGTCTTAGCTAAGGACACTCATGCAGCAGATAAAAGCATGATCTAACGTCTCCAATACTTTGGCCACCTGATGCAAAGAGCTGACTCATTGCAAAAGACTCTTATGCTCTTAAAGACGGAAAGTGAAAGTGCAAGTCACTCAGTCATGTCCGACTCTTTGAGATGTCATGGACTTTCCATGGAATTCTCCAGACCAGAATCCTGGAGTGGGTAGTCTTTCCCTTCTCCAAGGGAATCTTCCCAACCCAGACTGAAGGCAAAAGGAAAAGAGAGCAGCAGAGGATGAGATGGTTGGATGGCATCACCGACTCAATTGACATGAACAAACTCCATGAGAGAGTAGAGGGCAGAGAAGCCTGACATGCTGTGGTCCATGGGGTCACAAAGAGTCAGACACAACTTAGTGACTGAACGACAACATGACAAAATGATCCCATGCCAGGCACGGAGTCCCTACACCAGTATTTTCTTTCATGAGAGAATAAACTCTTTCAGGTTAAAAATATTCAAGCCAAATGTGTGTGTGTGTATGTGTGTCCACTCAGTTGCTCAGTCATGCCTGACTCTTTATGGCCCCATGGACTGCAGCCTACCAGGCTCCTGCATCCTTCTGGTGGACCCACCAGAATCCTCTGTCCATTGGATTTCCCAGACAAGAATACTACAGTGGGTTGCCATTTCCTCCTCCAGGGGATCTTCCTGACCCAGGGATTGAACCTGTGTCACTTGAGACACCTGCATTGGCAGGTGGATTTTTTACCACTACTCCACCTGTGTGTGTGTGTGTGTAATTGCTTAGTCGTGTCCAACTCTTTGCAACTCCATAGACTGTAGACTACCAGGACCTTCTGTCCATGGGATTCTCCAGGCAAGAACACTGGAGTGGGTTGCCATTTCCTTCTCCAAAAGGAACTATAGAAAGGAAGAAAGTGAAGTTGCTCAGTCTTGTCCGACTCTTTGCAACCCCATGGACTGTAGCCTACCAAGCTCCTCCATCTATGGAATTTTCCAGGTAAGAGTACTGGAGTGAGTTGCCATTGCCTTCTGGGAATCCCATACTCTAGCCAAATATCTGTTACCAATAACTGAGGACATTCCAAAATTTTTGTATCTTTGAATGATCCTTGGTTCCTAGACTTTCTAAATAGCTAACAATTGATAGAATTATTTGGGTTTATACCATGATAAAGATGCATTTAATTTAGGTATAAAGTTACAATAGGGAATAAACTATATTAAAGAGAAGAAAAAAATTATAATACATTATCTGACAATTTTTTCCCTTACTTTTTGCTGATCAAATTCTCGAACTTTTTTTCCGGTTTTAATCACCTATTACTGCATCCATTATCTTTTCTCTCATTGAATATACAAAATATTTGTACTTTTGTCTGAATATCATTAGCAATATTTTATTTCTTCCAATTATATTCTAAATATTTCTATTTTGTATTATTATTTAAATTGTAAGCACCTTGATGATATGAATTTTTACTATTTTTAAGTATCCCTACAGTCATATGCATAAAGTATTCCACAAAAAATAGAAATTTAGGCATGGAAAAATCTTGTCATAAAAATCAAGAAATTTGTACAGTACAGCTATTTCAGTGTTGAGTAGCTCTAAGAGGGAATTTTCTGAATTTTGAGACTTCAGGAAAAAAGCAAACAGAACATATCTGCACAGATATACAACAGTTTGTTAAGAATGATTGAATTTCTCTTTGCTGTTGAAGGAATTGATCACACAATGTATTAAATATACTTATGTTCATCAAGGTGAAGAATCTGTAATGTAGAACTCCAGTTCTTCAATAAAGGAATGTCACAGACACTTAACCAGTGTGAAAATGAAAGTTTCTGTGTCCTTGATTGGTGTAACTTCTGTCCTACATTGTTTTGATTCCACACCATTTTCCAGGTCTGAAATCCTTAGTTGTGTGCTGTGCTTTATAGCTTTGCTTTTTGACTTCTTCAAAATATATTGTGAGCAGTAGATCTTTATCAGTTGATTTATTCAGAATGCTAAGCTCCAATATGTGATGCCAAATACAGTCTATGACTGTGTGATGTCTCACTAAATCAAATCTTCTAAGTCTATATTCTCTTTGATTTTTTATTGAGGCAGAGGCGGCTGCATTTTTCTTCATGGATTCTCTTTGCTCTTTATTATATGTTATAGATATGAAAGTTCAAAACTTTTCTTTGTATAATGGAGGATAAACAAAAAACAGACTTTGCAGGCCAAGAAATTCCATGCCGCACCATTATGCATCTCCTAGAAGTGGCCCAGGTATAGTTCAGGTTTTGTTCAAACACTACATATATGTAATTTTATGTTTCATATTGTACGTGCTATCTCAAAGGCCTGCAGATCCTGACATAAATGCGAGGAATGACAAATCGAACACTGTTAAAATGACTTTTAAAATTACACGAAAGAATTTTCATTTTTCTGAAAAATATAAATCCAGCTTGCTCATTGTGGTTTGGGGTATTATATACTTTGATAGCAAATCTAACATGATTCTGATTTACTTTCAGCAGTTTTGACTTACTCAACTTTAAGGCCAACAATAAATGTGAAAAAATTCCATAACCACTAAATTCTGACAACAATTCCTTTATCATAAAACTGATTTAGTAGTAAAACTATAGCAATTGATATATGACCTCTCATTTTACTGTGTGGTATTAAATAATTTGTGAATATGAAAAAAAAATTATTAGATTTGTAGCATGTTCTGATTTCAAAGAGTATATTATTTTAATATTGATCTGTGAAACCCAAAGATACTCAGTAGCTTTATGCATAGTACAGTCTTGGAAGAATCATACTATAATTTAGGCATACAACTGAAATATTATAAAACTTTATCACACAAGATTCTGGGTACTAGAAATCAAGCCAATTTCAATTGACAAAAAAATGTGAAATATATTTTAATATTCTCTACATAATTTGTCTTATTCAAGGAAGATATACTTTAGTCTATTTTTTTTAAGAAAAATGCAATATCACTTAGTACAAAACAAGGAATAAAGGAATAATATTTAAGTTCCAATTTATGAATATCTAATGTTCTCACAAGAAGTAAAAAGTAAAACTAGTCTTAAGTCTTTATTACAATATTAATATCAATTATCAATTAAGAAAATTGCTGACATTACACTGTAACTGAGATCAAACCTCACAATAATGAAAAAATGAATGGACTCTCAGTAGAAACTTTCCTGAGAATTTTACACTCTTCTGCTTTTTTCCCTTTGTTCTAGAGCCACCATTTCTCTTTCATTTCAAGGACAAGTGAAAGTATTCTACATGTACCAATCTCTCAGGGGTTTAGTGATTTGGGGTAGTTTCTTGTCAGGGATTCCCTGGTGGCTCAGAAGATTCCCTAGAGAAGGAAATAGCAACCCACTCCAATATTCTTGCCTAGAGAATTCCATGGATAGAGGAACCTAGCAGGCTACAGTCCATGGGATCACAAAGAGTCAGACATGACTGAGTGACTTCATTTTCACTTATCGATAATTTGCCTGTTTATGCACCCATCCATGGGATTCTCCAGGCAAGAGTATTGGAGTGGGTTGCCATTTCCTTCTCCAGGGGATCTTCCTGACCCAGGATCGAACCTGGGTCTCCTGCTTTGAAGGCAGACACTTTACCATCTGAGCCACCAGGGAAGCCCTGCTTATGCACACTTGCACCTAAACACAGTGCCTCACACAGGGTATAATCTTATTTCTGGCTGATGGGACAATCACCTTGGATGGGCAGGTTGTATGAACAAAGATCCAGGGACCCAGGCTACCAGAGAAACTAAGACTTAAACAGCTACAAGGAAGATCGCTTTCCTCACAGTCAGATGCTTCCAGAGGAAGAAACATGGAAGAGTATGTGCTGTGCAAATTCTGTTTAAAAACATAGTTTAGAAGCCATTGAGCACACGTCTCCTCATGTCCTCATGGTGGGAAAATAGTCCCACATGAAACCAGGGAATGAAGTGGGGAATGAAGTCTCAAGTTGAGAGGCTGTCCACCAAGAGCAGAGAAAGGAGCTAGGGGCTAGGGAACAGTCACAAATAGTCTCTCCCCAAAGTAATGAGAAACTAAGGGTATGAGAGACATATCCTTCAGTGTCTATGAAGCACAGTTAAATAAGGACATTGCATACTTTTTAAAATAATTACAGTGATTATGAAGTCTAAAGACAAAGTTTTCTTTGGTAATAATAGCTCTCAATTTTATTCTGGAGAAACTTTGCTAAAAAAAAAAAGAAGAAGTTGTGTTTATATATAAATATACTCTTGTACTCAGTCTCTCAGTCATGCCCAACTCTTGCAAACCCATGGTCTATAGCCCCCCTGGCTTCTCTGTCCATGGGATTTCCCCAACAAGAACACTGGAGTGGGTTGCCATTTCCTCCTTCAGGGATCTTCCCCATCCAAGGACCAAGCCTGCATCTCCTGTGTATTCTGTACTGGCAGGAAGATTCTTTCCCACTAGTGTCACCTGGGAAGTCCAAATACACTGTAAAACATCTAATAATTTATTATCAAAAATGCTTCTTTTAAGATATGCATTCTTATTTAATATAAACTATTTATTGTTACTATTGGAATATATATTTTAATGTCTATATATATTTTTACATTATATACTTAAGTACTAATTTTAAAAAAATAAGCTCTACTTGAATGAATAGTATCACAATATATACCAAAAGTTGTGGAATTTTTTAAGTTTAGAGAAAATCGTGTATTGAGATGGGAAGGTAATAATATCAGGAAACATGGGTTATATTTTGTTGTAATAGGGACTAACCCCAAATCTGTGTTATAAGACAGTGATGGTTTATTTCTGGCTTATGCTGTGTACAGCTCACCAGGGACACAGTCATGTTGTCCTTTTTGTGGTAACTAGATTCTGGGAGAAACAGCCAGAGATTACAGAGGAAGGAAAGTAAAAAAATGGCCCACCCTGCACTCAATCTTCAAGATCCTGCCAGAAATGACCAAGCAGGCCTCCAATTTCATATTACCAGATAAAGTAAATCATTTTGCCAAACTTAATATCTGGGGAGTTGGAAAGTACAGTCCTACCTCATGCCTAGAACAAAGGAAAATGAAATGTCTGTCCCTAGTACAAATGCCTACAATGTCAAACTGTTGCGCTGGAGAAGACTCTTCAGAGTCCCTTGGGCTACAAGGAGATCAAACCAGTCAACCCTAAAGGAAATCAACCCTGAATATTCATTGGAAGAACTGTTGCTGAAGCTGAAGCTCCATTATTTTGGCCACCTGATGCGAACAACTGATTCACTGGAAAAGACCCTGATGCTGGGAAAGTTTGAGGGCAGAAGGAGAATGGGATGCAGAGGATGAGATGGTTGGATGGCATCAAGAACTCAATGGACATGAGTCTGAGCAAGCTCTGGGAGATGAGGACAGGGGATCTTGGTGTGCTACAGTCCATGGGGTGGCAAAGAGTTAGATACAACTTAGCAACTGAACAACAACAATCTCTGTTTTGGTTAATTAACCACCTTTAAGTTCATTCTTCTTTTCCCATTAAAAATACACCCATCGCTTCACAGTAGAAGAAAAGAATCCTTACAGTGATAGCATGTTAACATGATATTATGTGCAATATTATGGATTTCTGTATAATTAGAGAAAAAGAAACTCTAAAATGACACCAGAAACTGCAATTTGAAGTGGAGGAGGCAGGTGCAAAACATGGCAGAATGGTCCTGAAATCCCAGGAGAGATAGTGAGTGGGCATTTTACACTAGGAATAGAAAACATTTCTTGAGTAGATTCTAGTTTTGTCTACTGAGAGAGAAGTATTGTTCATTTATCTGTATATTTTTTTCCCATCCTCTTCAAGTGTTATCTTTCTTCATTATTACTTTTACCATTAGTAGCTGGACACTGGAAAATTTGCCTTCCTTAGTGGCTGAATACTTTCTGAGTTTACTTTCTGCCTATAGGTAATTGGTGACTCTAGGAATTAAGACGCTTACTCCTTGGAAGAAAAGTTATGTCCAACCTAGATAGCATTTTCAAAAGCAGAGACATTACTTTGCCGACTAAGGTCCATCTAGTCAAGGCTATGGTTTTTCCCGTGGTCATGTATGGATGTGGGAGTTGGACTGTGAAGAAGGCTGAGTGCCAAAGAATTGATGCTTTTGAACTGTGGTGTTGGAGAAGACTCTTGAGAGTCCCTTGGGAGAAGACTCTTGAGATCTCCTTGCAAGGAGATCCAACCAGTCCATTCGGAAGGAGATCAGCCCTGGGATTTCTTTGGCAGGAATGATGCTAAAGCTGAAGCTCCAGTACTTTGGCCACCTCATGAGAAGAGTTGACTCATTGGAAAAGACTCTGATGCTGGGAGGGATTGGGGGCAGGAGCAGAAGGGGACGACCGAGGATGAGATGGCTGGATGGCATCACGGACTCCATGGACGTGAGTCTGAGTGAACTCCGAGAGATGGTGATGAACAGGGAGGCCTGGCGTGCTGCAATTCATGGGGTCGCAAAGAGTCGGACACGACTGAGCGACTGAACTGAACAGAGGGGCATCTTACACTTAAAAAACTGTAATGTCTTTTAACCTATAATGGGTGAAGTATCCTAGTGTAAACATACCTAAGGAAACAACACAAAGG
Source organism: Cephalophus harveyi (assembly GCA_006410635.1). Classification (NCBI taxonomy): domain Eukaryota; kingdom Metazoa; phylum Chordata; class Mammalia; order Artiodactyla; family Bovidae; genus Cephalophus; species Cephalophus harveyi. The sequence goes on from SJYT01009120.1 coordinate 572,591, forward strand.
AAAGAGGGAAAGATAAAGAAGAGGGCCGGGGGGAAAGAGGTGGGAAGAGAGAAAAGGAAAGAAAAAAAGGAGACGAGGGGAGAGAAGAGGAAGAGAGGAAGGAAGGGGCATTTTAGTTCAAGAACAAAAGTCACCACACATACAATGTAAACTCCTAAGAGAATGCAGGTCAGGAAGCAACAGTTAGAACTGGACATGGAACAACAGACTGGTTCCAAATAGGAAAAGGAGTACGTCAAGGCTGTATATTGTCACCCTGCTTATTTAACTTATATGCAGAGTACATCATGAGAAACGC
>SJYT01009120.1:585246-602087 GCA_006410635.1 Cephalophus harveyi
ATTATACAGAGTGAAGTAAGCCAGAAAGAAAAACACCAATACAGTATACTGACACATATATATGGAATTTAGAAAGATGGCAATGATGACCCTGTATGCGAGACAGCAAAAGAGACACAGATGTATAGAACGGACTTTTGGACTCTGTGGGAGAGGGAGAGGGTGGGATGATTTGGGAGAATGGCATTGAAACATGTATACTATCATGTAAGAATGAAGCACCAGCCTATGTTCGATACAGGATACAGGATGCTTGGGGCTGGTGCACGGGGATGATCCAGAGAGAGGATATGGGGTGGGAGGTGGGAGGGGGATTCAGGATTGGGAGCTCGTATACACCCGTGGTGGATTCATGTCAATGTATGGCAAAACCAATGTGGTATTATAAAGTAAAAATTAAAAAATAAAAAAAAAATAATAAAGCTAAATACTAACTGAAAAAAAAAAAAAGAAATAATGTTTGTATGAGTAAATGAGAAGCACAGTGGTTTTCTCTAGGGGCTGTCTTAACCTGTCTTAACAAACTTAATGGCTGGCAACAAGAAAATGTATTTTATAGTTTCAAAGTGGACTAAAATCAAAGTGTCAGCAGGCTGAGTTTCTTTCTGGACTCTCTAGGTAGGGGATAACCTGTTCTCTTGCCTTTCCTTCTTCCAAACACTACCTGTGATTCACCTCCTTCCTCTTCTTCAAAGCCAGTGATGGCCAGCAAAGGCTTTCTTGTGCTGCACCAGCCTGACTGACCCTCTGCCTCCCTCTTACATAGTACACGGTCTTTGTTTTCACATTGCCCCTATAATCCAGAATATTCTATTTGAAGGTCAGCTGATCATAATCTCAATTCTATCTACTATCTTAATTCTCATTTGCCACACCATATACCATAGTCAATAGCCCCAAGGATTAGGAAATGAACAGCTCTGGTAGTGAGTAGTGGTGGGGTGGTGGTGATGATTATTCTGCATACCACAGTGTTCATTTGCATAGCTTATTGCAATCTCTGGTTACTATTTCATTAAGATAATATTTTATAAGTTATAAATACAATAACACTGGTAAATATGGTATATTAAATTTTTCACCTGGCCCTTCCCTAAATATCACTGAAATAGCAGAGACAAAATGTAAGAAAACAATAAACAACAACAAAAAAAAAACAGTAATAATAGAAGGTTTAAAGTTGGAAACACACTATGGTTGGCAGATAACTGATTTGGCAAACAAAACAAGAGAAAAACCTGAAGACACAGGAGAACCAGCATGAAGAATAAGAATATTTGTGTCACAAAGTAAGCAATGTCTCAGGAATCAGAATCAACAAATGTCATTGAAAGCAATTTTTCTTTCTGTTAAATTCAATACTATATAATTTTAAAAGTCAGAAATAAAATGACTAAATCAAGATACAATTTTATTTCTCTTTTATGAAAAAAAAAAAAAAATGAGGTAGGCAGCTCAGATCCTATGTGGTGCTGTTACACATTCTGACTCCAAGTTTCTTATTCATCATCCCACTGCCTTGCTGCCATCCTCAGGTCACCCTCATAAGTGAAGATGATTGTGGACAGCTCAGTCACCATATACTCATCACAGGTTAGAAGACAGAAGAACAAAAACATGACAAAAAGACAATTTACTGAGAGTGCTAAATCATTTCAGTCATGTCCAACTCTTTGGGGACCCCATGAACTGTAAACTGCCAGGCTCCTCTGTCCATGGGATTCTCCAGGCAATAATACTGGGGTGAGTTGCCATGCCCTCCTCCAGGGGGTCTTCCTGACCCAGGGATCAAACTGATATCTCTTATGTCTCTTGCATTGGCAGGCAGGTTCTTTACCACTAATACCCCCTGGGAAGCCCTAATCTAGTAGAGTCAGCAATTTTGAAGCAAATGTCTTTAAAAATTCCACATATGTCCTCCTGCTTCTCACTGGTAAGAATATAGGTAGAAAACACTTCCAAAGGAAATATATTAGCTTTTCAATGAAAACCAGAAAAATGTAATCTTTATTCCAAAACTTAGTTCAGTTTATGAACTTGTAGCAGGATATTTGGGCTTTCCAGGTGGCTCAGTGGTAAAGAATGTGCCTGCCAATGCAGGAGATGCAGGTTTGATCCCCGAGTCAGGAAAATCCCCTGGAAGAGAACCTGGCAACCTTTTCCAGTGTTCTTGCCTGGGACATCCCATGGACAGAGAAGCCTAGCATAAAACAGTCCATGGGGTCACAAAGAGTTAGACATGACTGAGTGACTAAACAACAACAGTAACAAAGTAGTATATCATCAGTCACTGATTTAGAGATGTGGTGGAAAACAAAAATGGAAGGGTCAAAACTGTGAATAAGAACCACTTGGAGTCAAGATTCCTTCCATCACCTCGTGGGGCATACAACTTCTCCTTCTTCCTATAATAGGACTTCAAAAGTTTATTCTAGGAAGAGTTTGAAAATAAAATTTTCTATTCATAACATAGACACCAGTGGGAGATGAGAACCACTGTGTGATATCACGTTTAAATCAGCAGGATTAGGTGAAAGCCTGTAAACAGAATGGTAAGGCCTTTTCCCTAATGCTGCCTTCCTTTCCAGGAGAAATGGCCAGCTCACAAAGAAAGCCTACATAGTGACATTAAAATTTGTTCCCTAAAGAAATGTCCCCACCCCTGCATTATCCACTAGTCAGAATCAATGACTAACAAGTTCCTTCCAAATAACCAGGGTTCAGAATGAGCCTTTTTGCTCATAATGTTATCTAATAGCCTGGAATAATCAGACATCAGGGGGAAACCCTCTTTCAACAAGAGATAAAAAATAAATCCCCAAAATAACATGAGGCAATAAAGGACATAGTTGAAAAATTCATGAAACTGAGTAGTGTGCTTAAAACAGTAGAAGACATTGCACTCATGAAATATAAACTTAATATGGGTGAGTTCAGAAAAAAGCAAATGCAAAGGAGAAAACAAATATATACATACACACACACACACATATCACACACACACACATGATTTTAGTGTTAGTGACATTCATTGAAACTTTATTCTCATCTATTTCCCCACAATCCCCATATAGTACTATAAGCATCATTTATTCAGTATCCAATCAAATCACTTGGCTAATATCTTATCCCAAGCCTACCAACATCTCTTGATTGGACACCTCCAGAAAATTGAAGCATATATTCTTCCTTTGGGGAATGGGGAGGAAATTATGGGCTGGAATATTTGTAAAATCTCATGAATAAAATAGTACAGTTGCTTATAAAATATATTTTTAAAATATTTAATGAAAAATGAAGAGGTGACAAAATATTAAGGAATTATCATGTCAGCATTTGGGTGAAACAACTGAGAAAAACATGTGATGCATAGAACATGCACTTGCTGTATAGAATTCCCTGTTCTGATAGACTCTTGGGACCAGAATAACAACTATGAAATCCCAGGGTGTAAGTAGAGACTGACAGAGACCCAAATCTTTCTCAAAAATACAGAATTTAAAAAAATATACAACCTCAGTGGAAGTGTGAAATAGAGATAACTCTTAGGGCAGAGCAGATAAATTTTCATTCATGCTGAGTATATTGTGGGAAAGGAGAAGGATGATAATATATAATCGAACCATTCATTGTTTGGGGGCTCCTCTGGTGGCTCAGGCAGTAAAGAATCTGCCTGTGATACAGGAGACCCAAGTTCAATCTCTGGGTTGGGAAGATCCCCTGGAGGAGGAAATGGCAACCCACTCCAGTATTCTTGCCTAGATAATTCCATGTGAAGAGAAATTTCGTGGGCCACAGTCCATGGGACACAAAGAGTCAGACATGACTGATTATAATATCATAATTGAAATGAAAAAATAATTGGAAGAGATTGATTTTTGTTGTTCAGTCACTCAGTTGTGCCCAATTCTTCGCCATCCCATGGACTGATAATATGTGTCTCAGACATATTCTGAGAGACACATATAAACAGCCAAAAGAAAGATTAGTAGAACATGACTCAAGAAATTAGAAGAACAGTGAGTTTTTTTCTTTATGTTAAGGAATAATACAAATCAGAGCTTTTAGAAAAGTGAAGTATATTTTCTGATATATCAGAAATACAGTTCCCTTCAGAATGGTTTTTTTTTGTTGTTGTTGTCAACTCAATTTATGTAAAACATATGGTGAGACAGCTGTTTTAAAAACTGCTTTTTCATGGAAAACTGAATAAGAGAAAATTTGGGGCAGAGGCAAATTCAATAGAGACCATTTTAAAATAAGGCCACAGAGTTAAAATACATCAAGATAAATCACCTGGAGGTGGGCCAGTGTAAGAGACTGTTTTTTCCCCCCTCCTATTCCTCACCCATAAAATATTAATACAAACCCAGTACATCAAGTAGCATAATTACGTTACTTGGAAATGACTGATTCTTAAATCCTGAGGTGAGAGCATGGGCGTGGGGTGAGGGAAACGGAGCGATTGAGGTTGAAATAAAGAATAATCAGTTCACATGGGGTGGACTCAATAGCCAACATTAAAGAATATTTTTTCTTGTGTTCTTTTAAGTGAGCTGAATAAAGGGGAGGGATGTTCTCAAATCGCCATTGACACTAAGTGGGTTATACTAGGAATCTTAAGCCAGAAAGAACTATATATGTACTCTGACTAGAAGTGACTTGCCAGTACTATGAGTATATTTTGTTTTATAATGGACTTTATCATACATTCCATCCACAATTAAAGGAACAGAATTTACACATATAAACCCGTTCTTATTATCTTATTACAATGCAATTGCCATTAATTCAGGTAGAATTTTACTTAGAATGTCTAAATAATAGGACAGCTCTGTCTATAAGAAGATTGACTGCTGGAGTGGATTAAAAGCTTTTGGAGAAATCCTCTGCTCATTTATATGAGAGTGGGAGAATTTGATTTTCCTTTCAAAAGAAATTGCTATTTTATCCGGCTTGTGTTTCTAAAGGGCATCCTAAAATAGCTTTGATTTATGCTATTCCATTGTTATGAAACATTTATCCAGCTTAATTTTATAGGTTACTTTATGATCTTCTCAAATATTATTTTCCATTTTAAATTATAACAAAGTTCTTTGAGTAAAATTTATTATAGGATGATAGTCTATAAACAATGGTATTTTATATAGTGAGAATATGCATCTATTTTTCTTTTTATTTCAAAAATATTTCCCTTTAGAAAATGATTTCATAAAATTAAAAGTCACATAATGTTTATTCCTCTTCATAATTCATATTTTACAATTATTTGAAAGAATAGCTATGAGAAACCTAGACAATGTATTAAAAACCAGAGACATCATTTTGCCGACAAAGGTCCGTATAGTCAAAGCTATGATTTTTCCAGTAGTCATGTATGGATGTGAGAGTTGAACTATAAGGAAGGCTGAGCACCAAAGCATTGATGCTTTTGCACTGCGGTGCTGGAGAAGACTCTTGAGAGCCCCTTGGACAGCAAGAAGATCAAACCAGTCAATCCTAAAGGAAATCAACCCTGAATATTCACTGAAAGGACTGGTGCTGAACTGAAGCTCCAAACTTTGGCCACCTGATGAAAAGAGCTGACTCATTGGAAAAGACCCTGATGCTGAGAAAGATTGAGGGCAAGAAGAGAAAGGAGTGATAGAGGTTGAGATGGTTGGATGGCATCACCGACTCAATGGACATGAGTTTGAGTAAACTATGGGAGATAGTAAAGGACAGGAAAACCTGGTATGCTGCAGTTCATACAAAGAGTCAGACATGACTTAGCAACTGAACAACAATTATTTGAAAGTATTAAATATTCTGAAGTCAAGTAATCTTAATATCTGTGTCATTATTATTCTCAGAGTTTATTCTCCAATCTTTCAAACTTAAGGAAGAAATAAAAGTGACTTGCTAGCACTATGTTGAGACAAAGGAGAGAATCAAATACCATTAAGACAATTCATAAATAAGTTGAGTTATTCAGTATACCTCTAAAATGGGCATGCAGATCAAGATAGCTATTGGCTACTTTCTGTGATCAGAGCACTTTTAAAATAATGCAATATGATATTTTTAGTATAATTAAAGTTATTTTCCTTTCCTCTTGTTGTTTAGTTGGGGTAGGGTGGAAGGCACTGGAAACTAAATAGAATGTAAGCACAGGTCATGTGCTGAAGGATATATGAGAAAAAATTCTGTGCCTCACATTCCTAGTTGAATCCCAGGAGGAAGAGCTGAACCCACCAAAAACCCTATCCCTTAGGGACACTCCTAGAGCAGATAAGCCTGGGCAGCCCATGGTGTTTAAGCCTGACAGTAAATTTGTCTTTGTTTTTGGATAGTTTCCAAGTTTGGAGGCAGTGACCCACTATTCCCACTACTAAAGTCCTAGTAAATATCAGTTAACTGAATGTATAATGTTCTTATTTTGGATATTCTGAACTATATTGTTATGGTAAGCAGATATAAATCATGATAAAACCTATCCTTCCAGGTGTTCTACTGTTACTTGAATTTATTATAGAGCCCCCAGGTGGCCCTATGCAACTCTTAATATGGCCATTGCTTTAGAAACCTGCCCCAGTGCACAGAGAGAGCGGCAGGGGCAGTGGTAGACTCTGACCATCCTACTTCATATTTATATCAGCTCTTCAATGTTGGCTACAGTTTATTCTGCAGGAATATGGATTATCTCACCCTCCCAAAGGCCACCACGCTGGTCCATTATGTTGATGGATTATCTTCATTTTCTAAACAGAAACTCAAAGAAAGAAATGACTCATATTTGGTAGATTGTTTAATAAGCTGCATTTACTAGAGATGGAAAATAATTCTTGGTTTTCTACCAGACTCTGTGTGCATGTCCAACTCTTTGAGACCCCATGGACCATGGCCCACCAGGCTCCTCTGTCCATGGGATTCTCCATGCAAGAACACTGGAGTGGGTTGCCATTCCCTTCTCCAAGGAATCCTTGTGGAGACTATATGCCTGATCATGAAGTGAAACATGAAACTGGGACCCTAGCTTTCCACTATGAATCGTGAATAACCTAATCAACAAAGCTGTAAGCTAAGGCATTCCTAGTATCATTTTCTCATTAAACAGGTCTGCTTTATAGAGACCTGGGATATACGTGTCCCAAAGTGTAAGAAAGTTACATGGAATGTTGCTCACTTTTTCAAAATATCCTTATCTGCCATCTTGCCATCCTTTCCTCAATCCACAGTCAAGGTTTCTCGGGAGGGAGTGTTTACTACAATGGTTTAAGATGCAAAGTGAGCTTTTTTTTTTTTTTTTTTTCTTATTATGATCCAGCATAGCCAATTGGGTTCAAAGTTTCTGTGGGATGTTATATTTTCTATTGAGTCTGAAGATTGTCTAGAAAGAAAACTTATAGAGGAGACCACTATAATTTTGAAGCAAAAACATATCTTTTCAACCAATAACATGTAGCAAGTATTTTTGCTCAATACAAATTCTTCCCTCTTTGAAGCTGCCCTGTCTACTACCACTAGTGAGTACATAATATGCTAGAAACAACAGCTAAAAACAATCACTACCTTAGTTAAAGAATTAGGTGTGTGCTCAGTCGTGTCTGACTCTTTGTGATCACATGAACTGTAGCCCACCAGTCTCCTCTGTTCATTGGAAATTTACCAGGTAAGAATGCTGAAGTGCGTTGCCATTTCTTACTCCAGAGGATCTTCCCAACCCAGGGATCAAAACCTGTATCTCTTGCATCTCCTACATTGGCAGGTATATTTTTTACCATATGTCACTTGGGAAGCCCCCATTAAAGAAAGAATGAACATGTCTATTGCCTGGGGTAGATGCACAATTAGCAACATGAATGGGTCTTAAAAAAGAAAGTTATTACTTCAAGAAGTATAAAATGTAAAGCAAAACAAACTGGACAGAAATAACAACAAAAATATATTCACAAGAAAAGAAATCCCCTTTTGCAAGAATATATTATTAAAAAAAACACATGAGAATGGTTATTTTTATACAAGGACAGGATACTAGGTGATGGTTATAAAACTGAAAGAGTGTAGTGACTGAATAAATGATTAAAAATCAATCATAGACTTAGCATAGACTCCAGTGATTAAAAGATGCTTTGAACTTAGAAGAATCTTTTATTCAATCTGTGCATAATACCTAAAGAAAAAAAATAAGATCCTTAAAAAAAAAATAAAAGAGAGAGAGAGAAGGTGGCCCAGTGTAGCAAGAAAATGGGAGATGAGTAGTTGTAAGATATGGTCTTATGGAGGTAGACAGCATCCCACTCATGTAGGTCATGGAAACAAATTTGACTTTTATTTTCTGATTTCACTATTATCTTCTGGAAGTTTTTAAGCATAGGAGGAACATTATCACACTAAAGCTACTGTGAAATACTGTGCTTGCTACATAAAAATAGACTGCAGGGAAATGAAATTAACAACAGACAACAACTAGGAAGTTTTTGATTCCTCTGATGAGATTGTCATGGTTGTTAACAAGGCTGGCAGACACAGTAAGAAGTGGTAAAAATGATCATGTCATGTAACAGACTAAAATATGCCAGTGACATCTAATACACAGCTTTCTGGTTAAAGTCCATAAACTTTGAATGATATCTTTAGCACTTCAGGGTTCGACCCTGCCTATCACAGTTTTTGCTAATTTCTGAAATATTATCCTTCCTTGAAGAGGCATTGCTTTGCTCATATTTTCATGCCTTTTCACAGCTACTTCCATTTGGAAAAATCTGCACCACCACCCCTTTTCTTGGCCAGAATGTTTCAAAATCCACAAAATTCATTTCTCTGAGATTTTGTTTTAAGCTATTTTCATACCATGAGCAGTTTAGAGTAGTTTATGGTTTTAGTCCTCCATTGTTAGTATGTAATTTGCTTATAATATAACTTCTCTATTAATGTGGCTTTCACTGTAATTTTCACTTATTTTTTAACTAGAATACAACATCAGGAAATATAAGTTTGTATCTTTTTATAATCACTATATCACATAATATCTTAAATATAGAAGTCTTCTAATAAATGTTTTATTATTCAATCAAAAAATTACCAAAGAGTATTGTCATTCTTCTTTCTTTCTGTGTGGTATGCTTTAAATTGATGTCTGGTTTTGACCTTTTTCTATAAAGTAAGATAATGTAAATGTGTAAATATGTTCAGGCAGTTATGTGATCCTCCCTACAAAAGTGGAATATATCAACAGGGTCAGTTAAATAAGTTCTTATTTTGTAAGAATAATATTTATTTATCAGAAATTATACATAACACATTGCTAAGCACCATATGGCAACCCACTCCAGTGTTCTTGCCTGGAGAATCCCAGGGATGGGGGAGCCTGGTGGGCTGCCGTCTATGGGGTCACACAGAGTCGGACACGACTGAAGTGACTTAGCAGCAGCAGCAAGCACCATATGAGATATAAAGAGCATTTCTTTACTTGCAAAATGGGATAACACTGGAAGAACAAGGAGACACTTAAACCAAAAGCATGATTAACACAGAATTATAGTAAAACTATATCAAGATCACCACAAAAAAGCAGAAATTGAGAAGGAATGCCATGTTTCCTTTTTTAAACGTTTCTATTGTGCTGTGCTGTGCTTAGCTGCTCAGGTGTGTCCAACTCATTGTGATGCCATGGACTGTAGCCCAGCAGGCTCCCCTGTTCATGGGGATTCTCCAGGCAAGAATACTGGAGTGGGTTGCCATGCTCTCCTCCAGGGATCTTCCCAACCCAGGGATTGAACCCGGGCCTCCCACATTGTAGGAGGATTCTTAATCATCTGAGTCACCAGGGAAGCCCAAGAATACTGGAATGGGTAGCCTATCCCTTCTCCAGGGGATCTTCCCCACCCAGATCTCCTGCATTGCAAGCAGATTCTTTACCAGCCTGAGCTCCAGGGAAGTCCTAAACTTGTCCGTTTGTTACATGTTCTTTATTTTAGTACAAGACAATATAAATTATAAACTGTTATACTAGTTAGGAGATCACAAGCATTAACATCAATTCTAATTGGTTCTGAGTGTAAGTGCTGAAACAGGAGTTGGGGTCAGGCAATTCTAACCCATTTCAATCAAGCCCAGATTAGCAAACGCTCTCACTTTCTCCAGTCACTAGACAGGGGATGAGATCAAATGATAGATTACGTGGGCGGTTTTTAGGGTTAGGTATAGAATTAGTATGCATATTATCTAAGATATAGGTTAGTGGGATTAAATTATCCAGTTACTAGCACAAATAAACATAGAGGTACGCTTAATAACCCCTTCATAGATCACAGCCTTGTCATGGTGAAGGGACTTGCATAACCCAATTAAGCTATAAGCCTTGCAGTGCAGGATCACCCAAGACAGATGAGGCATAGTGAAGAGTTCTCCCAAAACACGGTCCACTGCTTAGAGAACCCCATGGACAGTATGAAAAGGCAAAAAGATATGACACAGATAGATGAGTAACCCCCATCCCCACCACAGTCACAAAGTGTCCAATATGCTATATGTTACTTGGAAAGAGCAGAGGGCAATTACTAATAGCTCTAGAAAGAATGAAACCACTGGGCCAAAGTGGAAATGATACCCAGTTGTGGATGTGTCTGATGGTGAAAGTAAAGGCCACTGTTGTCAAGAACAATACTGCATAGGAACCTGGAAGGTTAAGGCCATAAATCAAGGTAAATTTGATGTGGTCAAGCAGAAGATGGCAAGGCTGGACATCAACATCTTTTGAATCAGTGAACTAAAATGGACAGAAATGGGAAAATTTAATTCAATTGACTATTACATCTAATACTATGGGTAAAAAATCTCATAGAAGAAATAGAGTAGCCCTTTTGGTTAACAAGAGTACTTAATGCAGTACTTGGGTGCAGTCTTAAAAATGACAGGATGATCTTGGATAATTTCCAAGGCAAACCATTCAATATCACACTAATTCAAGCCTATGCCCAAACTGCTGATACTAAAGAAGCTGTAGTTGACCAGATCTATGAAGACATACAACACCTTCTAGAACTAACACCAAAAAAAAAAAAAAATCTTTTTCATTATAGGGGATTGGAATGCAAAAAAGTAGGAAGTCAAGAGATAACCATAATAACAGTTAAGTTTAGCCTTGGAGTACAAAATGAATGAGGGCAACGGCTAACAGAGTTTTGCCAAGAGAACACACTGGTCATAGCAAATATCCTCTTCCAATAACATAAGAGAAAACTCTACACATGGACATCACCAGATGGTCAATACTGAAATCAGATTTGATTATATTCTTTACAATCAAAGATGGAGAAGTTCAACACAGTTAGCAAAAACAAGATCTGGAGTTGACTGTGGCTCAGATTACGAGCTGCTTATTTCAAAATTCAGGCTTCAATTGAAAAAAAATATGAAAAACCACTAAGACATTCAAGTATGACCTAAATCAAATTCTTTATGATTATATAGTACAGGTGATTAATAGATTCAAGGGATTATACCTGGCAGACAGAGCTCCTGAGGAACTATGGATGGAGGTACATAACAATGTACAAGAGGCAGTGACCAAAATCATTGCACAGAAAAAGAAATACATGAAGGCAAAGTGGTTGTCTGAGGCGACTTTAAAACTAGCTGAGGGATGAAAAGAAATGAAAGGCAAGGGAGAAATGAAAAGATATACCCAACCGAATGCAGAATTCCAGAAAATAGCAAGGAGAGATAAGGAGGCCTTCTTAAATGAACAATGCAAAGAAATAGTAGGAACTTCCCTGTAGCTTAGATGGTAAAGAATCTGCCTGCAATGCAGAAGACCTTGGTTCAATCCCTGGGTTGGGAAGATCCTCTGAAGAAGGAAATGGCAATCTACTCCAATGTTCATGCCTGGAAAATCCCATGGACAGAGGAGTCTGGCAGGTAACAGGCCATGTGGTCAAAAGAGTCAGATAAAACTGAACAACTAACACTACTACTAAAGAAATAAAGGAAAACAATAGAATGGTAAATACTAGAAATCACTTCAAGAAAATTGGAGATATCAAGGTATAACTTCATGCAAGGATGGGCATGATAAAGGACAGAAATGATAAGGATCTAACAGAAGCAGAAAAATTAAGAACAGGTGCAGGAACAAAGAAGAACAGTACAAAAAAGATCTTCGTGAACTGGCTAACCAGGATGGTGTGCTCACACACTGAGATATCCTGGAGTGTGAAGTCAAGTGTGCTTTAGAAAGCATTAGTGTGAACAAAGCTAACGGAGATAATGGAATTCCAGATGAGCTAATTGAAATCTTAAAAGATGATGCTGGTAAAGCACTGCACTCCATATGCCAGCAAATCTGAAAAAATTCAGCAGTGGCCACAGAACTGGAAAAGGTCAGCTTTCATTCCAATCCCAAAGAAGGGCAATACCAAAGAATGTTCAAACTACCATACAATTGCATGCATTTCACATATTAGCAAAGCTTTGCTCATAATCCTTCAAGCTAGGCTTCAGCCATATGTAAACCAAGAATTTCCAGATGTACAAGCTGGGTATTGAAAAGGCAGGGGAACCAGAGAGCAAATTGCCAACATTCATTGGATCATGGAGAAAGCAAGGGAATTCCAGAAAAACATCTACTTCTACTTCTACCTATGCTAAAGACTCTTATGTGTGGATCACAACAAACTGTAGAAAATTCTTAAAGGCATAGGAATACAAGAACATCTCACCTGTCTCCTAAGAAACCTATATATGATTCAAGAGGAAACGGTTAGAATTGGACATGTAACAATAAGCTGTCTCAAAATTGGTAAAGGAGTATGACAAGACTGTATATTTTCACCCTGCTTATTTAACACATATGCAGAGTATATCATATGAAATGCCAGGCTAGATGATTCACAAGCTGGAATCAAGATTACTGGGAGAAATATGAACAACCTCAGATATGCAGATGATAATATTCTAATGGCAAAAAGTGAAGATGAACTAAAATTTCTCTTGATGAGGGTGAAAAAGGATAGTGAAAAAGTTGGCTTAAAGCTCAACATTAAAAAATTAAGGTCATGGCATCCAGTCCCATCACATCATGGCAAATAGAAGAGAGAAAATGGAAGAAATGACAAATTTTATTTTCTTGGGCTCTCCAATCACTGTGGACAGTGACTGCAGCCATTAAATTAAAAGATGCTTGCTCCTTGGAAGGAAAGCCATTAGAAATCTAGACAGCATATTATAAAGCAGAGACATTACTTTGCCAACAAAGGTCCGTCTAGTCAAAGCTATGGTTTTCCAGTCGTCATGTATGGATGTGAGAGTTGGACCATAAAGAAGGTCAAGCACTGAATTGATACTTTTGAACTGTGGTGCTAGAGAGGACTCTTGAGAGTCCCTTGGACTACAAGGAGATCAAGCTAGTCAACTCTACAGGAAATCAACCCTGAATATTCATTGGAAGGAATGAAGCTGAAGCTCCAACACTTTGCTCACCTGATGTGAAGAGCTGACTCATTGTAAAAGAGGTTGATGAAAAGAACCAACTCATTAGAAAAGATTGAAGGCAGGAGGAGAATGGAGTGACTGAGGACAAGATAGTTGGATGGCATTACCAACTCGATGGACTTGAGTTTGAGCAAGTTTCAGGAGATGGTAAAGGACAGGGAAGCCTGATGTGCTGCAGTCCATGGTGTTGTAGAGTCTGACATAACAGAACAACTGAAAAACAACACCATAAAGAGTTGGACCATAAAGAGGGCTGAGTGCTGAAAAACTGATGCTTTTGAATTGTCCTAGAGAAGACTCTAGAGAATCCCTTGGACTGCTAGGAGATCAAAACAGTCATTCCTAAAGGAAATGAACCCTGAATATTCACTGGAAGGACTGATGCTGAAGCTGAAGCTCCAATACTTTGGCCACCTGATGGGAAGAGCCAACTCACTGGAGAAGACCCTGATGCTGGGAAAGATTGGAAGGTAAAAGGAGAAGAGGCTGGTAGAGGATGAGATGGTTCAATAGCATCACCAACACAATGGACATAAATTTGAGCAAAATCATGGGGTAGGACAGAGGAGCCTGGAATGCTGCAGTCCGTGGGGTTGCAAAGAGTCTGATGTGACTTAGTGACTGAACACCAAAAACACTTAATAAATTAACTTTAATAAAACACAGATAACTGAAGGACTTAGGGGATAGTTAAATTCAGGATCAATTTGGGTTTTACCCAACTTAAAAAATTCCAAGAAAGCAATTCTATGTATCAACTATGATGTACCACAAAGATAATCCTATTCAAATACACCTGGAAATATGCATGAGCAAAAATACACAAAAAATACTTCTTAAAGAAAATTAACCTGAAATGTTTCATCATTTTTGTAGTAAAATATTTTAAAAATATGATTTGGTATTTTTCTGTCTCTACAGACCTTTTTTCACTTCTGTCATGTTTGGTGGTATTGAAACCAAAATTGAAAAGAGAAAAATTATCAATAAGTATTAATTCTATCATATCTACAGTTCCACTTCATCATGATGATCATACTACTGTGTAAAAAATAACAAAAAAGGATGAAATTATAAATTCAATAATAAAGAGAGACTACTTCAGTTGAGCTATTCAAAGCTAAACTGGTTAATGGGCAAATCTCAGATGCTCTGTTTTTTGTTTTTTTTTTTTTTTTTTTCCTTTAGCGATTTGTATTCCATTGGAACAAAAAACTATTTAAGTTGCCTTCTAGGTTAGTGATTTCTTTTCCTTTGAGGTGTGTCTTTCTTGTTTGCACAGTAAATGAATACTTTGTTTCACTTGCAATATATTTTCTACCATTTCTATTTTAATTTTTAAAATTAACTTCAATTTCTACTAAAATAATGTATTTGTTCATGCATAGTATCTATATTTTCCATTGTCTCCTTCAACACTTTTGAATTGTCATTTAAAGTCTTTATTTTATAATTCCAGATCTCAGTTTCTCTATATTCGTTTCTGTTGATTCTTTTTGACTCATCAAATGGGTTCATTTGCTTCTCTATATTTCTCATATATTATTTGTATTGTATAGCACATATTGTGTATGAAAGATCAGTAGAAGTGGAAGTAATGACATTTGTGCCTAGAATTTTGCACACTGGGGCACTATAGTTGTGTATGCAAGTACAGAGGTGTTTTGTTTGTTGCAGTTTTAGATAGGTCCAGTTGACTATTTGTTTCAAAGTGTTGGGAGAGTGAGGTGATTTTTCCTTCAGCAAATCAGAACATGAACACTGCTGAGACTCAGATCTCTTTATGATTACAGTTTAACCAGCAGTTTTCCAACTCTGGGGATATTTATTCTATTTTACAGTTTGTTTTCATACTTTTGTGTTCTGGGGGACTCTCTTGCCCTGAAATCCTGCCCCTAAGGAGATCACTCCTGCCCTGGCTTCACTGACTTCCCAGACTCCAGTTTTGGAGGGTTACTGGAGTGCACTTGGTGACGGTTCAGAGTGTCTCTGAGCAGTTCTGCCCTGTTGGGTTCATTGGTAGTTTCCTGCCATATGTATGGTAAAGTTCAGAAGTGCTCTTCAGAAAGGCGCTGCTTGTACTTGGGAAGTTCAGTTCAGTTCAGTCACTCAGTTGTGTCCGACTATTTGTGACCTCGTGGACGGCAGCAAGCTAGGCCTCCCTGTCCATCACCAACCTCCAGAGTTTACCAGACTCATCTCCATTGAGTTGGTGATGCCATCCAACCATCTCATCGTCTGTCATCCCCCTCTCCCCTTGCCTTCAATCTTTCCCAGCATCAGGGTCTTTTCCAGTGAGTCAGTTCTTCACATCAGGTGGCCAAAGTATTGGAGTTTCAGCTTCAACATCAGCCCTTCCAATCAACATTCAGGACTGATTTCCTTTAGGATGGACTGGTTGGATCTCCTTGCAGTAGAAGGAGAGAGAGTCCATGGAACTCTCAAGAGTCTTCTCCAACACCACAGTTCAAAAGCATCAATTCTTCACTGATTAGCTTTCTTTATAGTCCAACTCTCACATGACTAATGGAAAAATCATAGCCTTGACTAGACAGACCTTTGTTGGCAAACTAATGTCTCTGCTTTTTAACATGCTTTCTAGGTTGGTCATAACTTTTCTTCCAAGGAGTAAGCATCTTTTAATTTCATGTCTGCAGTCACAATCTGCAGTGATTTTGGAGCCCAAGAAAATTGGGAAAAACCTGTGCAAACCAGGAGGGTGTGTCTCAGCCCCCTGCCCTGCTGCTAGCTTCAGTTTTGCCCCCCTGGGCTCTTGGTGCAAGCCCACAGGAGCATGGGTGGGTGAGTGCCAGCAGACTCACTTGGACTTGAGGATACTTGTCATTTTAGCATGTATAATGCATATGCTACCACTGGTTCATTGAAAAATCAGCTTATTTTTCCTTATTTCTCTCTGTGGTAGATTTTTCCTTCTAGCATTCAAACATATGTGAACATAGTCATGGGTCTCTTTGTCCTTATTAAGGGATTGTATCTACCCAGAACTTTCTTTATGAGATCTGTGGGTCCTCAGCACTCTGACTGTTTTTAAATACTATGATTTTGTAGCTTATTCTGCTTGTTACATATAAGAAGATTTTTAAGTTTACTTATTTTTTTTATTTAAACAACAAATGGAAGAATAGCTACAAATGCTTTTAAAAAATCTCAATTTGAAGTTTGCTAAATTAAATGACCTCAAGATATAAATTTAGCTAAGTAGGCCATAAAAATAAAAATCAGAATTTCTGTAAGGATACTTAACCCACACAAATTTATCAATTTTAACATTTTTACCCATTTAAACTACAAAGCCAAGTTTACATTTTATCTATCCCTTCACTGTCTACTAAGAAGTGGCTATTAGG